>JAFEMH010002540.1:0-333238 GCA_022495995.1 Adenophora triphylla var. japonica | reverse complement strand
TCTTTAATTTTAGTTCGAGACCTGAGTCTTGCTTTATTTTCAAATTCAAATATCCTCTTCAACCTCCAGTCCAAACAGCTTGACCATTTTCGGGGAGAAAGAGAGAAAAACCATGGAAATGGCCAAAAAATTCTCCAAAATTGTCCAAAGAAAGGCAAATGTTGTTTTGAAAAGTTCAAGGAGTGGTGTAGGGAGAATCATGCATGAGAGAAGATCGTTCTTTTGAAGAAAGGTACAAGATACGATGCTTGTGGTCTCTCAAAGAATTGGTTCCGGATTATGACCTCTTAAGAGCTTCTTCTTCGTTTGGGATACTAGAAGGCATGTCTTTTGCCTTTCCTTCCAACGAGATTGTTCCGACTGTGGAAGAATTTCGGGCACTTGCTTGGAGGTCAGGGAGAGTGGAAGAGATAAGCGGTTCCTTTGCCCGGAGGGAGACTTCTTTTTGTTGACAGATTGTGCGTCCTCCTTCATCTTTCCCTGGAGGAAGCGCAAGGTATGATCCGCGGTCCCGATCATTTCTGATATTTCGGTCTTCCCGACAGATTTAGGGGCTCTAGGCTTGGTGGATGATGCCTATTGGGATGCCTTTGCACTTTGTATGTTTGGCACCTGTTCATGAGTCTATTCCTTTGGGATACGCCATCGGTCTCTATTGGATGTTGTCGTTCACCGTAACGCCCGGCGTAGAATGTCGTTCAACTTTGATTCTTGGGAGACTTTTCCCCGTGCTCTCGATGGAGTTAGGCTACTCTGGACGACGGAGAGTATATGCACGGGGGCGGCCCGTTCCCTCTTGACCACGCGGGTGATGGAGCGTTTGGGGTTCTTCGGGAAACCTCCGATATGATCGGGCCTCGACTTTTGCCGGAGAGGTGTTGATGTAGATTTTGATGATCGTGAGCTCGTGGGAGGCGTTGGATGGCTGAGGTCGCCCAGTGATCAAGATATCAGAGATGGTTGGTGCCTCATTGGCCAAGGGTGGAACTACTCGCAGAGTGCTTCAGAGGCCCGGGTCATGTGGTTATGCTTCCGGGGCTTTCTGGTCCCGCTTCTACATTCCTGGCTACAGTCCCGAGACGCTTTGGCTTTGGAGCTTGAGGTTCCTTTGGAGGGTTTTGATGATATAGCCACCGGGGTGGTGGCTCCACTGTTTCCATGGATGATCCTCTTGTGTTTCCATTTCTTTCCCGAGCATGGAGGTATGATGCCTTTCCCTTCCCTCGGGTTATCCTCAGGCGTCCGAGACCGGGTGTTCCCGACCACTTGGTACCTGGATTGGTATGCGAGAGGCATCACGCAGGAGAAGACTCAAAATTTGGCCATTTTTCGGACAGGCGTGAGGCTATTGTGCAGGTGCAGAGGTCGGCCGATTTCGAGAGGAGGAGGAGCCGAGGCGAGGGCCAACCCCTCATGACGGGAGCGGAGACGCCGTGGATCGATTATGAGGCTTACGTCGCAGACAGGAGAGGAGGGCTCCTATGTTACCGGCTGGAGATTCACGAGTGAGATGAGTGGATGACGCAAGTGAGCTACTAAGGCGCACCGACGGAGGCCGGTTTGATAGACCATTCCTATACCGAGCTTGGTAGGAGAGAGCACCGGCCATTTTTCCTGTCCCGTAAAAGAAAAGACTTCGGAGGGGAAGAAAAAGGGAGAGAGAGCCGGTCTGAGTGGCTTGGAGTGAACTCACGAGGTTTCCGAGTATCACTTTCTGCCGCGACGTACACATTAGCGATTATGTATCTTAGTTTTGCCTTTAGCAGGTTGCCGCTTGGGCCAGGAATGAATCGGGCTTAGACTCAATCAAAAGAGCTTTTAACTTGTAATGAATATTTGAATTAGCTTTAGGAAGTTGTTTTTTCGAGACAGCTTTCACTAGGTCTTACTGGATCAATTGTATTGATGCCAAAGTATGGCTTTTTATTTTGTGCTTTAGACCGAACTGTTTCCGGGCATTTGCCTACACGTTCCCCTCATTTGAGGGAGCTCAGATCTTCGTAGTTCAACCCGGTGAACTCTCTTTTGTTTTTTTGTTTTTTTTTTTTTTGTTTTTTGGTGGTGACCATCGTTTTTTACCTAGGCTGCCCTTTTCGGGTTTCTAACCTAGTTGGGTATTACTCTTTTTAGCACTCTTTTTTTTTTGTTATTTTTTTTTTTTGGTGCAACTCTGTTTTTTACCTAGGCCGCCCTTCTCGGGTTTCTAACCTAGTTGGGTATTACTCTTTTAGCACTCTTTTTTTGTTTTTGTTTTTTTTTTGTTGTTGTTTTTTTTTGTCTTTTTTTTGTTTTTTTTTTGTTTTTTTTTTTACGCGTAGTATCTCGCGCAGCCTTGTCACCATTCACCGGGTGTACAAAGGGATTCCCATCGAGGTCTGCGAGTTGCATGGCTCCTCCCGGGGAGAAGATCTTCCGGACGACATATGGCCCGACCCATACAGCTCCCATTTGCCGAGAGGGTTGATACGGATCGGGGCTTTTCTTTTAGAACGAGATCACCTTCTCGGATCTCCCGATGCTTTACTTTCTTGTCGAAGGCTCTGGCCATTCTTCCTTGGTAGGCCCGGATGTGTTCCATGGCCTTCAATCGGCGTTCGTCTAGTAGGGCCAATTCGTCATGGCGACTCTGGAGCCATTCGACCTCGTTGATCTGGCTTTCCAATAGTATACGGAGCGAGGGTATTTCCACTCGATTGGGAGTACGGCTTCCATTCCGTATGTGAGGGCAAACGGTGTTTCCCCGCTTGCCGTTCGGCGATGTTACTCAGAGCCCGAGTGCCGGGTGTAACTTCTCGGGCCAATCTACGCCCGGGATGCCCATCTTAGGATGATATTTTCCGAGTCTTGTTCTTTCGCTTCGACGGCTCCGTTGGTTTGGGGCTGTAGGGTGATGACTTGTGACGGGTTATTCGGAATTCCGCGAACCCGTCACATTCCCTTCGAAGTGGGATCCATTATCTCGAAATGATTTCGGCGGCAACCCGTATCGGCACATGATGTTTTCTTTGATGAAGAGGGCGACTTTCTTTGAATTGAGGATTTTGTAGGACTTGGCTTCAACCCACTTGGTGAAATAATCCACGGCTACTGTGACGAACTCGTGGCCGTATCTTGCCCGATGGTGTGATTTTTGCTATGACATCAATTCCCCAAGTGACGAAAGGCCAAGGGGTTGTCATGCGGTATAACTCGTGAGGAGGCAAGTGATTAAGATTTGAGTATCGGCGACATTTGTCGCACCTTTTGACAAACCGGATGCGATCGGCCTACTTGGTGATCCAAAAATACCCCATTCTCGCATGATTTGCATCGAGCTCGAGCATTCATGTGAGGGCCGCGAGTACCACCATGTATTTCTTTCGTGAGTTCGGTAGCCTCTTGTTTTGCGATACATCGCAGAGGGGGCCTTGATAACGTTTTTGTATAACATGTTTCCCAAAAGAACATAATGGGAGGCGAGCCGCTGTGGCCGAGAGACTTTTGCTTTGATTCCTTCTTTATATTCCCCATCTTCGTTTTTGAAAGAGGCCTCGCCATCCTTCGTCTACCTTGGTAAATCTGAGTGTACCGGGGATCATTGATCGCTTCGCTTCCGCTTCAATTTCGAAGCAATAGGCGGGGTTTTCTCTTCTCCCGACTACGAATGGTTTAACGAGACTTTCCTTCGGGTATTTCGACAAGAGAGGCTAGTGTAGCCAGCATCGCGAACTTTGTTTTGATCCCTCTTGGCAGTAATGAAAGTGATTTCTTTGAATTGAGTTACTAACTCTTCCATGTAAGCATGATACTTCGCAAACCCGGATCCACGGTCTTCCATTTGTTAGGAGACCCGATTGATGATGAGGCGTAGTCACCGTACACCTCCAATTCCTTGATATTTCTTTCAAGGGCGGCTTCCAACCCGGCTATGCAAGCTTCATATTGACGGCAGTTGTTGGTGACTTCGGTTCGACCTTGCTAGCTATGGGGTGTGTTCGTCGGTAGGATCGACCAGAAGCATTCCTATCCCGTTCCCCCTTTTGTTTGACGCCCCGTCGAAGAAGAGTTGCCCGGCGATTTTCTCCTTCTAGAGCGAAGATTCCATCATCGGGAAATTGAGGTTCAGGTCCTCGGGACTCATCACTGGGAAATCGGCCGAGATGTTACGCCATTATGCGTCCTTTTACGGATTTCCTTGAAACATAAGCGATGTCATATTCGGCCAAAAAGAACGACCATTTTGCCAATCTCATGGAGATGGAAGGCTTGTCGAACAGATATTTGATGGGGTCTATCCTTGAAACAAGATGTATCGGGTGAGGCCGCATGTAGTGTTTCAACTTTCCCACTACCCAGACCAAACCTGCGCAAGTCTTCTCGCAAGCGAGTAATTGAGTTTGCTTCCTTGGAGCTTTACGCTACGAAATAGATGGCGTTTTCGACTTTGGAATCTTTTTCTCTTGAGCTAGCATAGCCCCAATTCTTTGCTATCCGTGAGTTAGATATAGCAAGAGTGGCTTTGCCGATGTGGTGGGCGAGAATCGGGGATTCACAAGGTATGCCTTAACTGCTCAAAGGCAAGCCGACATTCTGGGGTCCATTACTGTAGGCATTCTTTTTCATCAACTTGAAGATTGGCTCGCGGATCGAGGTCAGGTGATTTACTGAAAGCGGCTTATGTATTGCGGTCTTCCCATGAAGGATTTCACTTGTCGATGTCCGTGGTGGCTTCATTTCAACTATCGCCTTGATTTTACGGGGATCTACTTCGATTCCCGTTACGTCACCATATATCCTAGTACCTTGCCTCGTCTTACACCGAAAGTGCACTTTGGTTTGGATTCAAGCCTCTAAATGCAATGGTCTCGGAGGCGGCCGAAGAATTTTCTCAAATCAACAAAGTGCGGCCATCGATCCTCTGGAATGTATTATCATGTCGTCCACATAGACCTCAATTTCTTTGTGGATCATGTCATGGAGCAGAGCTGTAGGCGCCTGCAGTACGTAGCCCCGGCATTCTTTAGTCCGAATGGCATGACCGTGTAGCAGTATGTGCCCCAAGGGGTTGTGAAGGTACATTTTGGCTTGATCTTCTTGCCATTTTGATTTGGTTGTAGCCGGCAAAACCATCGACGAAAGATTTGACTTCGTGGTTGGCCGTGGAATCTACCAAAATGTCGATGTTTGGCGGGAAATCGTCTTTTGGGTGGCTTTGTTCAAGTCTCACGAAGTCTACGCGGCATCGGATCTTTCCGTTGGCCTTGGTCACCGTCACTATGTTGGGCCATGTTGGGTATTCAATGACCCCTGATGAACCCCTTACTGAGCATCTTTTCTATTTCCTCTTTCACTTGTAAGGACCATTCGGGCTTAATTCTTCTTAGCTTCGCTTTGCGGCTTGACTTAAGGTCGAGCGGTATTCGGTGCTCAACTATGGAAGGATCGAGGCTGGCATATCTTTATAGGACCATGCGAACACATCCACGAATTCTTTTAGCGGCTCGATTAGGGCAACCCTTTCAGTCCCTTCGAAGAAACTACCAATCTGCGTCTCTTTAGGCTCTTCCGCGGTTCCCAAATTCACACTTGTCAAAATCTCTTCGGCGGCTTGGGCTCGATTTTCCTCTTCAGGACAACACTGCTTAAAGATTTCTTTGATATATTGTTCATTTAATGTGTCCGCCTCTTCATCTAGTGAATCGTTATTAACTGTTTTTAGATTATTAGTTAATTCATCATTAGTTAAAGTGGCAATTAAGGGATACTCGAAAGGTTCATCATTTCATTGAAGACGAAGGGGAATACAACGTTCGGCTACATTCGTAGTCTTCGGGCGTAAGGCCATCGAAGCGACTCGAGAGACTCCGAACTCAACAATGAGAGACTCGGAGGATTTTACAAAGGTTGACACGAAAGGACGGGGACCAATCCAAGCTTGGTGATCATTTCCTCTTTGGTCGCGGACGGGCCCGAAGAGTTTCCAATTCTTTAAAGGCATCGGCCTGTCGGTGGCTTCAAAACCCGGGAAAGGCATGGTCTCTGTGCTCCCTCTTCGATCGTTGCTATCATCTCTTTGTGAACGAGAATCAAGCTGTGTTTGGCATCTGAAAGGCGAGCATGTGGATGTAGGGATCTTCCTCAGTGCAGGGACTTCCGTTTCGTCACAATCTCGACCGCTCAATCCGAGATGTAAGGACGCATTGCGTCTCGGTGAGCTTGCTAGAAAAATCTCATGTCCCATACTCGAGCGGAAAGGCTTGGCGGGTGTAGTTCGGCAAGGAGGACGTCCCACACGACGTTCATAGATTGGGAGCCGAGTCCAGTGTATTTTGTTGCCTGACTTTATCATGAAAATCTCCTCGCCGCGAGGCCAAAGAATGGCTTTGCAGAATGCTTGACAAATCGTGATTGAGGACCGGGGACTTGTGTGCACAGTATCATGGCGGCGTTCAGCGTTTCCTTCGTACGACTCCAAGTGTTGGAAATAGCAATTAAATTTGATGAATCGAACTTCTTCTGAGTACGCTTGCTTGAGTGTGTCGACATAGTTGGCATCGCTAGATTCCAAAGGATGCTTGGCGAGACTTGCCTCTTGAAGGATGTAGCCGGTGTTTGGTGTGGGTGTTCTTGGCTATTGTTTCGCTTCGTTCCCTATGAGGAAGCTGTCACCCCTTATGACTTCAAGGTCTCCTGCCGGTTGATGAATTTGACGCATTGGTGGAGAGTGGAGGCTATGGCTTTCATGTGATGCAACCAAGGGCGCCACTAGTAGGGTTTGTGAACTCGGAGGATATCCATTACATGGAACTTTGCGGGCACCATTTGGGTTTCGTACCGAGTTCCGAGTCACTGTCCCAGAATGGGACGAGACGAACCGTCGTAGGCTTTGACAGTCCGGGTAGATGGGATCACGCGCCTTTCATTTATGCGGAGGGCCCTCATCATGCCGAGGGAAGGACATTTACCGATGATCCATTGTCCACTAATACCAGGGAGTGACATGGTGTTGAGCCGAATAGTGATGTACAAAGCTTCATTGTGTTGGGAGACATCTCTTGGCAAATCTTCATCGCGAGAAGGTGATCATACTCCCATATAGGTGAGGATCATAGATTTGGTCCTTGTCTCGGGATGGAGAGTCATCAAGCCGTCACTTCGTGCCTTTTTCTTGCGAGGCGTAGTCTTTGCCGAAGCCCCGGGTTATCTTGATGCCTTTTGTGGCGGTTGCCATCTCTAGTCAACATGTTGATTGAGTGGGAGCGCCCAGACCGGCGTCGGTTTTTCTTCATCGGTGTATATTCGGGAGCTGGACAACCGAACCTTGGGCGACCCCGAGGGGTTGGACACGTTGCTGCGGTACTCACAGTATCCGAAGGTCTCAGTCTGTCGTTGGCAAGGCTTTTACGTTCTTTCACCCCTTTTTGCTTTGTGGAAGGCTGACTGGAGTAGAGTACATAATAATCAAATCCCCGAGATGGCTCCGAGCGTTCCCACTTGTTATCACCGGCCTCGAATCTCTCCTTCAATTTTCTTTGGGAGGAAATTTTCTTTTTCTTAGGAGGACGGTCCTCGTGTATCCAGTCTGATAGTCCCTTTCAAGGCAATCGGGACAGTCACAAATATCCCACCAAATGTGTTCTACGGTGGTGGCGGATTTGGGACCTCGGGTTGAGCGGTCTGGAATGACTTTGAGTGGAGGCCGGTCCGGGGGATCTAGCTGCTGGACTCATCTGGTAGCGAGTGATTGGACTCTGCTTGGGATAATGAGAGATATTGAGGTCAGGGAACGGGCACATGTTTGTCTTTCAAGGTAGCCCCGGTCGGTTGGGATATTGTTAAGGTCCCGAAGTGGCGTGTGGCCTCTTCAATCCAGCTCGTATGCGTTGCAGCGTTCTTCCGGGACTTTGATGGCTGACCATATTCCTTCAACCTGTTCCCTGATTTTCATCACTCAGGTGATATTTGTGGGATCATCACTTTGAGAGGGGACAGCGACGGTATACCGAACTCTTTCGTCCACCGGCTGCTGTTTGGGGGCCGGTTGCCACTGTAAGTCGGCGGGCGAGGAGTCCGGCGGTGAAAACATAGGAATCTTGGGGTAGCATCTTGATGTATCCGGAATTAAGAAGAGGAGGAGAACCCTCTTCTCGTCTTTGCGGTAAAAGTGCCATCGGAATTGAGGCGATAGTCAAACCATGACTTGCGACTACCCAGTAGGTCATCAATTTGAGCCTCATGTCGAAGTCTCATTTGTTCTACCAACTGGATCCAATACTTGGTCTGTCCGAGGGATTTTGGAGGACGGAGCAACGTTATCCCCATCATTACCGGTGATGCGAGACATTACGAAACCCGGAGTTGGAACAAACGGCGAAGGCGATGACGCGCTTGACTCTTCCCAATGATCAAACGGTGACCGGTGCCCGAAACCAAGCTTTGTGCGGAGGCGCGGGGAAAGGACACGAAGGTTCAGATGTGCAGGAATGGAAGGAGGGTAGGTGTTTGGGCTTTTGGCTCATGCAACATGCGATTATTTGTTCACGTTTACTTAAAACATGTTTTATTAACCTAATCGGTTGGAAAAGATTGCTCTTCTTTTCGCAAACTACTCGATTCTGGATCGGTGGGCCCCGTCACTACGTCTATAAGCCCCTCGTATTCCACTGTATTTCGACCTCCCGGGGTGGGCGGCCCGGGCGAGGGTCCTATAGGGCAAGCGGGTCCCACCGACCGAAAGAAAAACGATCCTAAAAGTCGGCGGGTAATCGAGTCTTAACGAGCATTCGATGTAAATTACGGACAAAGGCGACGTCGAAAGTCAAGATCATGTCCGAGGGCTCGACAAAAAGTCGGCATGATTTGGAGCTGATAAGCGTCCACAATTGATCTTGACTTGTCGTCGGTTAAGCCGTAATTAGGCATGGAATAGTCATTAATCCTTGATGACTCGGTGTCAATCTTTGGGAGTCGAGTGTATAATTTGTGCCGATCGAGCCGAAGTCAAGGCGCCGGTCAATATCTTGGTCAAAGTCTGCGGCGGAAAACCGGCAGAACTTCGGCGATTAGGGACCGAAAGATATTGAGTCGGTATGCCGACAAAGGCTTGAAAGGAAAGGTCTATACACGGACGGGGCATGACTACAGAGCCGGACTAAAAACCAGCGGGTCTCGGACAAAGTGTGTCACGGACAAGTGCATGGTCGACACGAGGCTCCATGGGATGTTTGGGTAGTCCTGTGCTCATCCGAGAGGCGTAATAAGACCAAACGGACCGCGACAAGGATTTCCCCGGGTTAAGGACGTAGTGTGCAGTGTACGGTCACGTGCGCGTAGTGTGCAAGCAGTCTATATTCTTTTTCTGAGTAAAATAAAAAAAATTTTTATGTGTCTTAAAAATATGATGCATGATTTTTTTTGGAAATTTTCTTTTTTTTGAAAATCCTTTTTTTTTTGAATTTTTTTTTTGAAAATTTTAATGAGCACATAAGCACGAAAATTCCGACAGTTAGGGACATTATTCCGACAGTCAAAATTTTGACTTTCTCCGAGGCGGCCAAAACAACATGAAAACTGTGCAAAAATCAACACACACACAAAAATGATTTTCAAAGCCGGGACGGAAGCTTGACCCTCAAAAGCTTTTTTTTTTTTGAAAACGGTGATACCGGTACGTGGGATTGTTAGACCACAATTTATCCCCGACTCGTGTTAGGAGGCGATAACGGGAAATTTAGTGGTTTCCACCAATATACCGAATACCATTTTTTATTAAAAGCTTAGTCCCAGTAGTCGCCACCGTGATGATGTTGCCATTCGCGGGAAAAATTCGATTTTTGCGTTTCTTTGAAAAATCAAATAAAACCGGAAAAACGGAGTCGCCACGCCATTTTAATTTTGAGGGCCAAAACTTTGAAAAAAGCCCGAGATCAGAGATTTAGGTTCGGAGGTCATGTTACGCGTCGGGAAGGACGTTAGTGTGCACCCGACGCGCCTCGTAAACGAGTCTTCCAAGCTGAAAATCATTTGTGTGTGTGTGTGTATGTGTTTTGGCCAAAATAAGTTGAAACTCAGAAAAGTAAAAATTGGGATATCTTTTTAAGACTTTAAACTGATCCCATGATTTTTTTTGGAAGATTTTTGGGTTGAGATTTGGTACTCAAAAGACCTTTTGAAGTTGAGAGCCATTTCTGCCAGAATGAAAAAGGCAGTGGACCTTTGATTTTGAAAGGGATTCAAGGGTCTTAAAACTTCATAATCTGGATAAACTCAGAGAATGAAAGTTGTTCTAGACACCTTAAATAAAGTTTGTGCGAAGGAATTTTCCATTTTGGAGAAGATTTGAGGGGTCAAAACCTTCTGGAAACCTCAGATATGAGATCTGGATTCCCAGAAGCTGATGAACTAGCCCCTGAAAGAAAATTGGAAAAGAGGAGTTTTACTCACCCAAAAAATAAGGTAAAAATATGTCTGGAAATCTCTGGATGTTGGCTACAAAAAGTATTTTGTAGTCAACACCAAATTCCAAGTTCATCCGTGTCCAAAAATTAATACCATGGACTGAGGTCTGAGAAAATTGCTACTGGACAGCAACTTCTCAAGAAAGAAAATATGATTTTAAAGGGGGTTTTGCATCCATGCTTGTCCCCATTTCCCTAGGTTTTGGTTAGTGATCACTAGACATTTTAGTGGTGAATCAACTATACCAAACCATCCTTGGGGTACATTAGGACTAAGCATTTCATTTGCTTGGGGAGGGGGATTTTACCCTTTGAAATCAAGATTTAGTGCTTGAAAATGGTTTTTTAGGGTTTTGAAAGTGCATTTTTGCAAGTAAGCAAGAAAAGCTTTGAAAATAATGTTGATCTTTGTAGAAGATCATCCATGGAGATGGTCTTCCATGGTGATCTTCTTAGATCTAGAGCAAGAAGATGAAAGAACTACATTTTGTAGTTTGAAGATGCATGCATGGATGAGATTTAGGGTTAGGAAGAGGAGGGTTTACCAATCTTCCTTGTGTTCTTGAGTGTTTGGCTTGAGTGTATGAGTGTTTAGGGCTTTAATATGAGAGTGAGTGGATGAGTATGAGTTGGGAAAGATTGGAGAGAAAAAGGTGACAATTCTTGTGAATTCTCACTGTTTTCTCTCTATATTTCGCCAGAGGTTCGGTGCAAAATGTGTTCTTCCTTCTTATTTTTGTGACTGGAGGGCTCAATTTATAGCCCTCTGGAAATTACAAACATGTCCGCGCGGATGGATCCCCTCAGCGTGCACTGTTCATTAAATGCAGCTTCAGCTTTGGACAAGAGGAATAATCTTTTTCAAAATTCAAATTAACAGCCAGTTTTTGTGTCTCCAGCCATTGCTATTTGTGGTTTTATTCTTTTGTTTTTCTTTTTAAGATTCTTTTTAAGGTTTAACCTTAAATAACAATGCCCATTTTACCCTCACTTTGTTAGAAATGTTAGGATAGTTAGGAATTGTTAGAAATGTTATAACTTTCGTTAATTTTCTAACGAAAATTCTAACAAGCTCAAATTGGAGCACTTACAGGGTTGTCCGCACAACTACAAGGAATTCTACAGGAGAAACTCCTTTTTCGCTCACGTATGGGTCAGAGGCAATGGCTCCAGTTGAGGTTGCCCTACCCTTGTACAGAGTCACATACTTCGACGAGTCTCAAAACGAGGCAAACAGAAGGTGTGACCTGGACGATCTCGAAGGAAAGAGAATGCGGGCATATGAAAAAATGGTAAACTACAAGCAGAAAGCGAAGAAACACCACGATAAAAGGGTGAATAAGAGGAGTTTTTCAGTTGGAGATTGGGTACTTAGAAGCGTAGAGGTCCAAGGGGCCCAACCTGGTTTCAATAAGCTGTCCCCGAAGTGGGAAGGACCATATGAGGTTACCAAAATAGTCAAGGAGGGTACCTACATATTGCGACCAAAGGAAGGAGCAGAGCTTAAGCACGCTTGGAATAGCGACCACCTTAAAAGATACTTCTTTTGAAATCTTTGTAAATTTTTTGGAAGGAGTATAGACTACATGTATATATAAAGGAGAAGTTATCATCATATTTTGATGGAAAAACCTATTCCCACCAGCCTCAAAAGCTAAAGTGGATGCCCATGACGGATGCCGGTAGGTTAAAGAGCAAACATATGAGCTCCTACCTACTGATGCGCAAAGATCCTTTAAGATCCGCAAGCTTATATGTGTACAAAGGGCCATTACGTCCGTACTAAGATCGCGGGGAGGATACTCCGTCCTGCCCGTGTGACACCACCAAAAATAAGTGGATATAGATGCCAGCGGGGACAAAGACCGAAATTCCGCCCCGCTCAGTGCGCGAAGGTCCTCGTTAGGGCCGTTACTCGTATGCCTGTATGTGACAAAGACCTACATATAAGCCCGTTCACCTGATCGCCATGAGACCCTCACAAAAAACCTCAAGGGGTTTTGAATAAAGGGTCAAAAAGCGTGAACCTTCAATAAGGGGATACAGATGCCAGGGGGTTAAAAGGCCTCTATGCTAAATATGCTCCTACTCTCTGTTGCGTAGACAATAGCCTCACGGCCACCTTCTACATGCCCTATGAAAGTAGCTTGCCTTGGCTGCTTTTGACTTACACCACGGCTCGCAAGGCTGGGAATAAGTGTAAATGGATGGGAGTGATCAAAAGAGTTTAACAAAGCCAAATAGACAAACTGGGGTCAAGACCCCTGAATTTGCCACAAGGCTAAACAAATGCGGTCACAGAAAAATAGGGCTGACTCTCACTAAAAACCTCAAGGGGTTTTGAATAAAGAGTTAGGAAAACTCAAAAAATGCGGGCAAAGGGCCTATTAAGGTTTTGACCGCAGAAGGAGAGTATAAAATTTAATTGTTAGTCAAAAACGCTGGAAAAAGTAAGAAGCAAGAAAGTAAGTACTAAGGTGCTCGAAAATTGCTAAATACTCAAAATAGCCTACAAGACGAGCAATTAAGATAAAACAAACACGGGAAGGGGAGAAAATTTCTTGTATTCAGAAAAAATAAGTATTTACATGGGTCCTACCATCTATTACAAAAGAAAAAAACAAAAAAGACCTATGCTAAGGGAGCTTTATCCTTGGGGGCCTCCGTGGACTCTGTGGTCGCTGCTTCTGTGCCCGCCTCTGAGGTCGGAGTTGGAGAGGGAAGACTATTCACCAACAAGTCCGTTATGGGATCAGAGGTAGGCTCAGCAGAGGCCGGAGCAGGGGCTGCCCGCTGAGGAAAGAGATCACCAATAGCAGGCCCATTTGGAAGGACGCGAGCTATGGCTTCCCCCAGGGGTACAGGGTTCTCCCCAAACCTCATCTCATCCCGGCTGCGATGAGGCTAGAAGCGATCACCTCGGCTACAGGAGGCAAGGAGGCCGTTGCGGACAGATCCAGGCCCTTAACCTCATCCTCGGACAGAAGGAACTAACGCATGCCGGGCAAGCATTCATCATCTCGTAGCAACAACCGAGCCAATAACGGCCAACTCACACAGAAAACCCGCCGTGGCCGCGAAGTTCGAATACGTATGCGGACCCCGGCCTCATACTGAGCCAGATTCTCAGCGAGGAGCCAGTTTTTGAACTCCTCGGAGTTCTTATATTCTTCAACCGCCTCCTTGCGGACGTCATCAAGGGCGGACTTCCCCTCCGCCTCCAACCTTTTGTAGGGGAGCAGCTGCTCGGACAGCTCATCCACCTTCTTCTCCAAGGTGTCCACGGTCACCTTCGTGGCCTCCAGCTTGGCCACAAGCTCTTTGTTCCTGGGCTCCCACTCAGCCCTCTTCCCCCGGAGTTCATCCCTCTCCCCCTTAGCTTTTTTCAAGCTCTCCTCCACCTCTGTCAGCCTCTCCTGAAAACCCTTCAGGTCAGCCTCTTTGGTGGAGATGGTCTTATCCTTGGCATCAAGAAGGGAGTTCAAGGTCCCGACCCTCTCTTAAGCCGCATCCATCTCGCGGAGTTTGCCCGCCAAAATGGAAGTCTTGTTTTCCACATTGGCGGATAAAGTATCGCAACTCTCCCGCAGCCGCAGCACCTTATTACTCACCTGCGGGGAAGGAGAGTGAGAATTAGACAAAGATCTAAAAGAGGAAAAGGGTGAAGGCAAAAACAAAAATGATCATCTACCTCGATCAGAGCGAGGCCTATATCCCCCACCAGGGCAGAGGCATTCTCCTCGGCAACTACATTTTTGTAGAAGTTCGGGGAGTAGAGACGGTTCACCAGCCCGATCCCCACGGAGGCATTGGCTGAATTACGGGTGTAAATGTCCACCCCAGTTACAGTGGGCACATCAGATAGCTTTCTTCTGACGGCCAAAGTCTCCTCGCGGGTGGTCAGAGGGGCCACCGGGTAAGCAACCGAACAGATTGACCCCGATGGGGGAGAAGTGAGATGGCCGAGAATTTGGAGGCGATGGTAGTCCGGGGAGGAGCATCCCCAACTTTCTGGAGCTTCCTATGTCCTTGCCCCTCCTCTCCATCCTTTTCATTCCTCTTCCGGGAATCCACGTGATGGCCGGAAGAGATAGTGCAGTCGGGAGAGGGAACTCGGACAGCGTTGGCCGGAGGAGGACCCTTGGGGGGTGAAGGCAGATTCCCCGTTGTGTTGATAACCTTGGGAGCAGACAGAGGCTCCCCGCTTCTTCTGCTCATCACGGGCACAGTCTTGTCCTTGCCCGGGACACCTCCCAATTCATGCTTGCCTCTTACGGCGGCTTCCTTGTTGGCCTTCATGTTTTGGCCTTCATCGAAGCGACACTTAGGGGGCCGTGAAATTGTACTCTTCGGGATCTACTCTGGAGGAAAAGAAAAATGGTTAGAAAAATAGTTCAAAAAAGCAAAGGCAAAATAAAGCAACAGTTTTACAAAAGGAATCAGAGACCGATGAGTTCGGGAGGATCGCACTCAGCGCCCAGCATACAGGTCCTACAGTTGGCCTCAAATTGATAATGCTCGTGCACCCTCCAATCAGGGTCACGAGGCGCCAGGCTCTATTTCTACTCTGGGGGCATGTGGGGCACCCTCCCTGCGAGGAGCCACCCCCGAGTAGATTAATAAGGGCTCATCTTCAATTATGGCGCCCACATCATACACGGGCTCCTCCCCGCGGTCGAGATACGTGGCCAAATGTCTCTCTAAGGCACAGCGCATGGCATCGGCGGAGGATGGGTCCGGATAACTACTGGCGGCCACCTTCATAGGAATTGGACTTGAGGGTTTGGAGAAGGGCCAACCAAATCTGGACTCAATAACCAAAATATCCCTCTCGTTCCATTGGTCAAACTTGTTCGATGGGGGAGAGAAGGTCCTGGTAGAGTAATTCCTAGTCTTCAAGCTCGGAATTCCCCCTAGGTGATTTGGTTCGATAATAGGCATAGAGCCCGGCCGGGGAAGGCTCATAACCTAAGAATCTCGCAAACCGCTATGAAGGAAACAATAGCCACGATGGCGTTAGGAGTCGGAGTGCGTACGGGCAGCAATGGTTGAACTCAAGGAAGAAGTAAAAGAAGGGGTCCAAAGGCAGCCTCAAGCCATTCTCAAACTGGGCCCCATAGAAGACACAGGCTCTGTTGTCCTCGCGGACATCTGCTATGGTTTCTGGCCGCAGCTTGTCCTTATCCTTCAAATGGACATGCCCAAGGGTGCGGACACGGAAGGTGTTGCGATCAACGTTGTAGACCTCATATATATCCTCATCCCAGTCAATGGTAGCCACCTCCTTGGCTTTCTTACCGCGGCCACGGCCAGGACCAGGGTTCACCTCAGCTGCTGGCCTCTTGCCTTTATTTCGGGCAGGGGCCACCACTATCTCCTCCTCCTCGGAGTCAGGGTCAGAAAAGGCATCGACTATGTTCGTCGTCTCATTAGCCCTCTTGAAGGTCCCTGCGGCCCTCCTATCCTCAACCTCGCGGTCATCCTCCTCGGTCTCCGAGCTCGACGAGCCAAAGAGACCGGTAGCATCACCGCGGGCAGAGGTTACTTCAGCCTCATTCTCCCCGCCTCCAGTAGTCTCAAAGTTCAGAGGCTCCAGCTCCTCGCTGCTACTCAGGTCAATTGGGTTATTAGGGGCTGCGGGCACATCGGGAAATATGGTCCTCAGGGGCAGAACGTCCAAAGGGTCATTCAGGTCCGTGCCCGGTGCCCGCGAAGAATTGGTTTGTTCAGGATCCATCAGTTTGCACTTTTCCCAGTCACAAATTACTTCGGGGACGCGAATCGCTCTCCTCACTAATTCAACGGCGTTCAGAGCCTGATCTCTCTCGCGGGGAAACCTGCACAAAACCCCCATTACAAAATTTCTTAGCCTACGGTGATCCCCCAACACCAGTACATCACGGTTATAAATGTACTTCCTCTTGGCCTCCCACAACCGGGGTGGGACAAACGGCCCCCAATCATCTTTCTCACAGAAATACAAGAAGCTATGCAAGGATAGCCTTATCCACCCTAGCCCTACCTTCCTAAAGATTCCCCCCGTCCGTTTACAAACGACAAAGGTATCAGGGGTGGATCCATCTCCTAATTCTATGGGACGGCGGGGTCCAAACTCACGAGTAGTCATTCTACAAAACCCAGAAAAGAAAAACAGAAAGAGATGAAGAAGAAACACAGAAGGAACACCCCAAAATTACTTACGAAAAAGGACTTGAAGGTTGGATTCGAAGAACGCTAGCACAGAAATCGCAGCAAGAAATTCTCTCTCAAGGGCTCTTTGAAGGTTTGGAAACGGTAAAAAGGGTTTGAGGTTTAAGGGTTTGGTATTTATAAGGCCTACCTATACGGGTTAACCCATTAACCCGTATTAATTAGCCCACAAACCACGCCTCGGACCCTGAACCGTCTCCAAACGTTTGAAAATTCAAAAATTCCGCCGGTTGAGCATTTATTACCCCCCTTGGATGGCCCGACACGTACCCATGCGTACCACGCCCGTC
Organism: Adenophora triphylla var. japonica; assembly: GCA_022495995.1. Lineage (NCBI taxonomy): Eukaryota > Viridiplantae > Streptophyta > Magnoliopsida > Asterales > Campanulaceae > Adenophora > Adenophora triphylla. Next base: position 316,302 of record JAFEMH010002540.1, on the reverse strand, counting down.
TTTTCATACGCACAGGGCCCACGTGATTAACCGGGAGGCACAGCATGCAAGGGGCCACGTGTCTCTCACTGGTGCCTCCCGGACGTTCCCATAGGCCCATGGGGCCAAGCAACAACCAACAAAAATGCTAACACTGGTGCTCACCAAAGCGACGATCTAATCCAACCGAGCTTCTAGTACCTCCTCGCTAAGACCATAAATAATCACACTCGGAGCTAGGGGCCATTGATGAGCCCGGATCTACTGGACCGGGCCCGCGCTCGATGCAGTCCAAGGAACCGGTGATGTGGCGGTTCTAGACCGGGGGGAAGACCGCGGACAGATAGGCCATTGAGGTCAAGATCGCGCCTCCCCGCATTAATCCTATCAAAGACAGGAAGGATCTGACCGCTATATTCGTGCCCGCACGACTGTGGCCGTTGGATCCGTGCCGCGAATTGTATGTCATGAGGACCCGTGCCCGCATGAGACATGACCGCTCCATACCGTGCCGCGTCAAATACCTTTGGACCGCGGCCACGATGTTGACCGCGGGCACATGTCTACTTCCCGGTTAATATCAAGCCTTGCGAGCAAGTTAGCTTACCGGCTCGACATGCAAGTTCTTGGCTCCCCCATCACGCATTTAATGCGGCTCGGTCGGCCTACTATTTCATTTAATGCGCCAAGCCATCTACACGCCTCATGTCCCTTTCAGCCATGCCCCCTCCGACAGTCAATGTTCCCTTCCTGACAGGGCCAATTAGCTGCGGACACGTGTAGCTGGTCAAATACCAAAGTGCCCCCTAGGGCTGATTTCATTGCTTACCTCAACAAGCACCACTACATTGCTATAAATAGAAGGCCTTTGTCCCCTTGGGCAAGGTAAGTTCCAAATATATTGAGTAAGCCATATTACTCTTAAACCCTAAACACACACACACTCCAAGGTATTCCAAGCCTTATTATCTCAGTATTCTTACTCTCACACCCGAGGGCCTGAGTTGAAGTAACATCCAACTTTGACCTTAACGGTGCTCTTTTGTGTTGTGATCTAGGTACAATCCAACCACCAAAATATCCTAGCCAGATATCCTTGAACCGCTCCTGACCCTGAAAAGCTTGGCGTCATCAAGTCACATTCCATAAATGACAAATTTTGAACAGTGTTTCGAACATTTATACTCTTATAATGTAAATATATTTACAAAAAAACCATTCATTATGCCTTTATAATGTTAACATATTTACAAAAAAAATCAATCAAATTAACTTTTACATTATTATCTCTCCTCTAATCTTCTACCCACTTGCAATTTTTTATTTATTTTTTAATTTTTTTTAAGAAGCGTGAAATACTGCTCTAGGACCCTTGAAATGAAACGGAAGGAGTAGTACAATTAGACGAACCTAAATTTTATGGAAACCTCGATACTTTTTCGATCTTTAGGGCCTTTAGGGCCTGCTCCCGAGTTTTTAAAGGAGAGAAAGGAAGAGAAGAGAAGAGAAGAGAAGAGGAGGAAATTTAACATTTCATTTAAGGGTGAGTTTGACATTGCTTCTGATTCTCCGAAAGTGATTATTTAAAAGTGATTTTATAAAAATCGATTATTTGTAATAAATATTAAAATTTATAGCTATGTTTGGATAGTATATGTTCAAAACTGATTATGAAAGATAAATACCAAAAATGACCTTTATGATATGTATCTAATATAATAAATGAACAAAAGAGATAGATGCTATTATTGTAAATATAACACAAATAATAACTTCTAAGAATCACTTTTAGCAAAAGCTGGGTCATAGCAGCTTCTACCAAAACACAGTTTTTTGCGTTTTAACAGCTTAAACCATAATCACTATTGTTATCCAAACGCTATTAAAAGTGATTTTGAGCTTTAAAAGTGATTATAAGCTACAAAAAAGCACTCCCAAACTCACACTAAGTGCTTCCGAGTTTAAGAATGAAGAGGAATGAAAAGAATTTAAATTACATATTTACCCTTAATGAAAGAAGAGGAGAATTATATTTAAGGGACAAAATAGGTATATCAACAAATATGTTTAATGAAATTTTCTTTCCTTTCACTTCCTCCCACTTTTGAAAGGAAGTGAAAGGAAGGAAAATTTCAAATATTTTCCTCCCTTTTCCTTTCCCTTCATTCATGTAAAACTCGGGAGCACAACTTGAAAGGAAATTTTTTAAAATTTCAAAATTTACTTCCACTTTCTTCCTTTTCTCTCCGTTTGGAAACTCGGGAGCATCCCCTTGGAGTGAAAAATGAATCCAACCCGTACGGCATGAATTTAAAAATACATCAAAAGCATAGCTTTAAAACAAACTCCTTAAAAATGATGAAAAAACTCAAAATTTTATCTACACAAGACTTTATAAATAAGACTTAAGTTTTATTAAAAAAAAAAATAGGAATAAGAATAAAAGAATCAACCAATATTTAAAAAATTGATATATTATTGCCATATGGTTTCTAAATGTCAATAAATTTTTTAAATTTAAAATTAATTTAATTTTAATGATATAAGGTAATTATTGATATTTAGTCCAATCTAAAAAGAGGTCAATAAATTTAACCTTTTTCTATTATCAACAACTTGCTTACCATGGAGGCAAGGGATGAACCAACAACCAAGGACTTCTTCAATGAGTATCTAGTAGACTATTATTTTTTTATTTTTTTTTTCTAGTTGTCATTTATATTATTTTATTATTAATCTCTCATTTAGTTGAATTTTAAAATAGAATATATTTGAAATAAAGTGAGAGATGTGTGAAGGACAGAAAGGATTGGTTGTGTGCCCACTCATCTTAAACAATGGAACAGCTAAACCCATCAAGCATCCTTTTTGTACAAATTGTTATTTCTGCGTCTATAATTTATAATTATACTAGTACACGTTCGTGTCTAAAGTCAAGTAATTTTTTTTTAATTAAATTTTTTTTTTTTTAAGGACAAAATGGGAAAAGGACAAATGTATGAGGGCAAAATGAAAATTTCCCCCCGTAAAACTGTTCATTACACTGTTCAAAAGGGGGATTCCATTTATAATATAGATTACTGTATGTTCCAAAATGATTTTTCTATTTATTTTTATCGATACTGTGAATGAATTTAGAGCAATAGTTATAAGTTAACTTAATTATACTTATTTAATTCTAAATTTATAATTAATTCACCAACAACAATATTATCGATAACAAATTTTATATTTTCATCAATATAATTAAATTACTCAAAGTTCATTATTTTACTGATGACAAAAATATCGTTATTTTCTTGTACTAATATCTTTGTTAAAATATTTTACTTGTATTGTTTTTTCTCTTTCCTATAAATAACTTTGGTAATGTCAATTTTATTGGTGGCATGCCTTGCTCAGTGTGTAATACAACAACATCAACAAGAAAAAAAAGAAAACGTAAAAAAAAACTCATTTAACATGTTAAAAATTTCAGAGATGGAATTTTATATTGATATAAGTTTATAAATTTGTTGTTTGGGAAAATATTTAAATAATATTTTACAGAGGCTTTCTTGAAAATAGAAAAATAATAATAAAATCAGCAAATAAATAATAAATCTGGAAATTAAATTTAATCGAGAAATAAATGGTTGAGTCTTGTGTTGAACACAATTTCCAAACATTAACGATTTTTTTGACAATTTTCTCTAAAATTAAACGACTTATTATTTTTATACCACTTCGAATCAGAAACTTAGCGAACAAATTGGTGTTTGATCTTCTGAACTTTGAAAAGGAGAAAGAATTCTTCAATATGCAATTTAACTGAATATATAATGCTCTGAATGAACTGATGAAAATGAATTGACAATTTGGAGGATTATATAGATATTGAAGAGTTCTTCTAGTGACCTTTTTGCGAATAGTCACAACTTTGGATCTGGTGAATCGAACCTTGGATTGTACCCTACCCTATCGCAGATACACCGGATCTGCCCATCCCTAACCAACCAAATGTGACCCATAGCCAACTGATCTGCGCCGGTCGAATCGCCACGAATTCGTCCAGTTCAAGCCGCCCACTGCTCCACCCAGTCTGACCAAGTTCGTCCGAACCACCCTGTAACAGCTCCCAGCAAAAGTTTAAAGTGCACCCTAAAACGACCAATACACCTTGCACGGGTGCGGATAGTAAAGCACCATCCTTGCAGTTTTTGTTTAGCTAGTTTGTACAAGCTAGCTCAATAGGCTACTAGGTTAATTTAAGGGGGGGGGGAAACAATTTCATGACTATTGGATGGACCCACTTATATACATCCATTGTTTTCCTTCTTAAAGCATGTGAAATATGTACTTCATATTTCATAAACTCTTCACTTTTCCTTTATTAAGTTATAGTATATTTTAGCTATTAATTTCTCATTTACTTGAAATTGATTTTAAGAAAATAAATGCATTTTTCTAATCCACTCATAACATTGTGTGCAATTATGTAACTAGTTTCATTTTTCATTAAATGAAACCCATTTAAAATTGGGCCAAAAAATTAGGTCAAACTTATTTTCTAAAATCTCATTTTATGATATGATAAAAATGTACCACAAGAGGTATTAAAGATAAGTGTTTTTTAAATTTTATACATGGGTGAGCTTATACTCTTTACCGTCCGAAATAAATTTCACACTTTTTTTAATTTATCTCAAAATAAATATTTTAATTATAAATTAGAAAATAAATTTTGTGCAATATGTTGAAAAAATAGTATAATTTTAACATTGTACAAGCAATGTACAAAATAATAAAAAACACTTTTTAAAAATGTCAACAAATTAAATGCAACATTTATTTATCCCGAAATAAAGGTACTTTGAAACAATATACTCCCTCCGTCCCAATAGTAGCTTCCCATTTTGTCATTTTGGGTGTCCCGTTAATAGCTTCCACTTTCCTTTTTTGGCAAAGGAATCTTTACTATTCCCTCCACTCATTCTCTCTCCTACATTATTTTAATACTCACAACACCATTATAATTTACTATTCTCTCCACTCATTCTCTCTCCTATTTTCAAATTACACTCACAACATTTTTTCTTCCCCCCATTTTCTTAATTTGCGTGCTTGGCAAAAAATGGGAAGCAATTGTTGGGACGGAGGGAGTACTTCTTCTGTCATAGAATAATTGTTGCATTTTTTTTTATATTTGTACGAAAAAGTTTTGAGTAATAATTTTAGGTAAATTTAATTATTTGAATAAAAAATAAAAAATTATTATTAAAAATATTTATAATGATGTATTAATAACAAGTTTTATATTCTGACCAAAAAAAAAAGGTAGTACTTGAAAAATAATCCTTCCTCCGTCCCGCCCCAAATGTCTCAACTTTTCATTTTGGGCATCCTATTTAAAATGTCTCAACCTAAAAAAGGAAAGTTTTTATTACTTTTTTATTTGTGGGATCTACTTGTCATACTCACAATAAATATCCACTAACTATTCCCTATCTCACTTTCTCTTTCCTACATCACTTTTCATACTCACAACATTTAAACTTTTTCTCTTTCCTACATCACTTTCCTTAATTTTACGTCAAATCCATTTTGAGACATTTGGGGTGAGACGGAGGGAGTAATATATTTTTTTATGTCTCATGGGCACTTAATTCTCTCACAATCACATAATTGTAATGATGTGTGTACCAAGTATAATTGATAGGCATGTCAACCCTTTAAGCTTTTAGGTCACATGCCTTCCAAGAGGAACAAGCTAGTGTGTGTGTGTGTGTGTGATCCACTGAATTAATATTAATATAAGAACGTGAATGACAACATGTTTAGTTCAATGATTAATCCATAATACCTATTCCATTTAATTTTCTCCATCCATCTATATTGTTAGTTATACCAACATATAATTTGGCCACATATCTCCTACTATTTGAGAGATTAACGGTTCGATAAATTTGACATAAAGCCACCAAATTAATAATAGTCGTTGATACATCAACAATGACAACCAAATATCATGCATAATCTGCAATGGAACGAATGTGTGATATCTCTAATACACATCAATCAAAAAGATATGGGCTCCGATTGTGTATAGAGCCGTAAATACGGGATAATGGGACGGGACGGCACTAAGTTATCCCGCGATTAAAATGGGACGAGACGGGACGGGACGAAATGGGACGGGACTAAAATATTTCGTCCCGTCCCAAATCTACTGCGGGGCGCGGAACAATACGGGACCCGTTGACTAAGCGGGATTAGGCGTTGACTAGGCGGGATGCCTCCAAGGCCGCGAAACAATTTACTTTCTTTTTGTTTCAATGTGGGATATAACCTCCAAGGCCACGGCCAAGGCCGAGCCAAGGCAAAGCCAAGTCCAACTCATCAGTCATCAGCAAGCCTTTCAACTTCAACGTCGTGGGACGGGACGGAACGGGATGGGCGGGACCGCACTATGTTGTCCCGAAACTAATGCGGGACGAGACGAAACGAAACGGGACTGGACTAAAATATTTCGTCCCGTCCCATCCCATTTGTATGGCGGGACGGGACGTCCCGACGGAACCGTCCAACTTGACGGCTCTAATTGTGTGATAAATAAGTGTTCACCTAACTACCAGTGAGCACCAATAATATTCATGGACTTTTGGGGGCATGTGGACAGGCCCGACCCTAGTGCAAGGCAAGTGAGGTCATTGCCTAGGGCCACCAAAACTACTACTTATATTAGGGTCCCAAAAATTTACATATGTACTAAAGTGGCTAAGTGGTTTAGGAGGCTGCCAAGAAGTGAATTGGTCATGTTCAATTTCTGGTATCAGCTTGCTTGCATTCTTTTTTTAGTACTCTTCTAGAATACTAAATGATGCATATAATCATAATCAGCTATATTGGTCAAATTTTTTAGTACTCTTTTAGAATATTAAATTATTTACAATTTTCTCTATCTTCAATTATCATCTTAATATTATCCTAATAGTTATTTGAATACTTTGTGATTATCATTATAATTTTATTACAATATTTCTTTAAATTACTCAGAATTATCTCAAATAAAAAATGTTAACCCATCCTAATTATCAATCTACACTAGTCAAGAATCTCAATCATTTTATTAACAAAATCTAAAATCTATGGAATGATGAAAAGAGAGACCTTGAAGAAAAGAATGCTAAAATTTAAGAAAAAACATAAAGAAAGGTCTCGGACAAAAAGAACAACGTGACAAAAATAAGGGACAGAAAATAGAGATTTTAGAACGTCATCGGCCATCTACCATTGGGGATAAAAAAAATGAGGGCCCCAACCGACTACTTAGCCTAGGGCCCCATTTATCACAAGATCGACCCTGCATGTGAAAAGTCAAGTGTACTCAAGGTGTTTGTGTTCAGTGAGCCAGTGAGTATTGCTTGGACAAACTTTCAATAATGTGTTAAGTTGATAGTGTCTATAGTATTAGGAATATAATATTTTCATAATATTATATTCTATATTATCAAGTATATATTGTTTGTATTAGAATAGGACTCTAAATAATGTATTTAGAATAAGTAACTCATTCTTTCTAATGTACTTAGAATAGGTAACTCAATCTTTGTATTATAATGGGATTATAACTCTTTGTAAACCCTATAAATATGTACCTCTAGTAATATAATAAAATTGAGTCATTCATATCAATTATCTCTCTCTCCATGTATGAATTGACTTCGTCTATCATCCTTCATTCTAATATGGTATCAGAGCAATAAGATCCATAATAGGACTTCTCCGCCAAATCCCTAGCGGCAAAACCCTAAAAAGCCCCACCATCAGAACCACTATACCTCCTCCACTTTCCAAAACAACTCTGGAAAACCCCTCAAGCCGCCCCACCCCCCTTGCCCATTGCTTCCGCCACCCTCCATCAAAAAACCCACCACCTTTAACCTTTCAAAAAAAAAAAAAAAAAAAACCAACGACAAACCCTCAAGCCGCCCCTCCCCCTCACCCCATAGCTTCCGCCACCCACCATCAAAATTCTCTCCTTCTCCTTTAAACACCCTCGTCTCAACTACCCCTAGCCGAAACCCCTTTATACACAATCACCACTAAAACTCCCCACCATACCGCCCCACCATCAAAACCACCACCCTTCTACACCACACCACTACCCTCGGCTCAAACCTCTCCAAAGCCGAAACCCAAGCCACAACACCGCCGCACCATCATCTTCCTTTCCTCCTTTGGACCACCACTCTCGGTAAAACCCTAAAGCCAAAACCCTCTCACCACCTCCTACAAAACTCTCGGCTCAAACCTCTCAACAGTCGAAACCCCCTCCACCTCATACACCACCGCCCCACCATCAAAACCACAACCTCGCTACACCGAAAACCCACCCTCAGCTCAAACCTCTCTACAAGCCGAAACCCTAATTCTTTTTCCTTTTTTTCGTCCAACATCAAAACTCCACCCCCTAAACTTTGGCAAAACCCTACTGCCAAGCCCTTTCAAAACACAATCGGCAAAACTCACCAGCCGAAACCTTTCTCCTCAGCTCTAAGCCGACCTACCCTTGCGGTTTGCGGTACAACCCTAAAAACACCGCCTCACCCATACACCTCCTCTTATTTCTGCCCTTCCTTCTTCCGCCACCTAAATCGAAGAACTACCCCACCCTCGGCAAACCCTAAACCGCCACACTACCCCACCCTCGACAAACTCTAAAAACTGCCGAAATCACTCTCCACAAACTAATTGTCTTCAACATGTGCAAGACCACATCACATCAGAAAACACACACGTCCGGGAACACACTCGTCTCCACCTGCTCCATCAAACTCGGTTCATCTCATCACTCTTCAAGATTGGACTTATTCAAGGATCGTCCTTCTTGCTGGGGCATATTAGAAATATAATATTGTCATAATATTATCTATAAATATATTAAAGCAAAGTCGTTCCTAAATTTGGCAAGTTGAAGTCCAAAAATGTCACTATCAAGGGGCTGAAAATGGAAATTGATTCAACACATCGTTTTAGCAAATTATTTTGGAACATGGGTGGAGAGAAAGTGGAAAAATGATCTATACTACTCACACTCTTTGAAATTTTTTGGAAATGTGCAATTTTTTTTCTTTTTCATTAATTAATCAACACTAGGTGTCTAGATTAGGTTGCAATATTTGAACGTTTTCTAATTATTTCTTTAAAAAATAATTGTTTAATGAGCTTTAAAATTTATTATTTTTAATTCAGAAAAATTTAAAAAAATACCTCATTTTTAGTCTAATAAACTCATTAAACAGTTATAATCTAAATATATATGCTTAAATTTTAGACTAAATTTATTGTTTTCTAATTATTAATTAATAACAGTTTTTTTTGTATTAACGATAATTTTTAAATTTAGATGTGGATATTTAATTTGTTTTTTTCATTTTTAGTCTAAAATTTAAAAATATATATTTAGATTATAACTACTTTTCTTATGTTTTCGAGATAGATGATCATTAGTTAGACATTTTTTTTTATTTTACTTTTGTCAAAAAAAGAAGAAGATTTTATTTTTTAAAAAAACAAAAAATTGAAGAATGTGGAGATAATATAGGTGACTATAGGGAGGACCGAGGGGGGGGGGTAATGGAAGTTTTGGAGGCAAAAATTGGGTACTTTTTATTTAAAAAATAAATTCATTATGTTATATAGTAATTACTATTATTGCATGTTTGTAGGCTTATAGATCCGGATTATTAGGCTTAATAGTTGAAAATCTCATTTTGCTTTAAAAAAAAATACCGCTACTAATATAAATAATAGAGTTGGTCTTATAAAAAATTAGTTTTTTCTTAAGATAAGAAAAAACGTGTTTTTCAAAAGCGGGCATTATTATTCAAAACAAACGGTGGCATTTTCGTAATTAATGGTTTCCCCGTTTATGTCAGTGCCTGTTTAACAAACTGCCAGTGTGACAAAGTGCCAGTGCATATGTAACAAAGTGCCAGTGAAAAAAGTGTCAGTACCAGTTTAACAAAGTGCCAGTGTAAACTGGTACTGGCACTTTGTTAAACTGACACTGACACTTTTTACACGGGCACTTTTATATACATGAACTGGCACTCTTCACACTGGCACTCTGTTACACTAACACTGACACTTTGTTACACTAATATTTTTGCTGGCTCTCAAAAATACAAGCACTGACATTCAAAAATACATGGACTGACATTTGAAAACACATTTACTGGCACTCAAAAATGCATATACTGGCACTCAAAAACACTGATAATTATTTTTGCTGATATTCAAAAAAACATGAACTGGCATTCAAAAAAACATGGACTGGCATTCAAAATTACATGAACTGGCATTCAAAAATACATGACATTCAAAATTACATGAACTGGCATTCAAAAATACATGAACTGGCATTCAAAATTACATAAACTGGCATTCAAAATTACATGAACTGGCATTGAAAAATACATGAACTGTTTGATTCAAATTCCCAAACAAAAACCAAACAAATTGTACTGGCATTCCACAATATATAAACTGGCACTTGAATTAAAATGAACTGGTACATTCATTCCCAAATACCGTCCTCAATTTTACTTCCACACCCAAATCAAACGCCGCCATGTTCAATTGGATCTCCTCCAAGCTCAAAGTCGCCGAATCCCTCCTCCAACAGGTACTTTTCTTTCTCTCTCTCTCACACCCAAATCAACCGCCGCCATGTTCAATTGGATCTCCTCCAAGCTCAAAGTCGCCATGTTCAATTGGATCTCCTCCAAGCTCAAAGTTGTTATTTAGGGCTAGAAATGAGAAATTTGATGTAATTGGTTAACAGAGTTTTACGGTAAGGAGATTGAGGGGAACAGGGGAGCCGGTAATTGGATTTTGACAGAGGAATGGTGGTCGCCGGCGATTGCTGAGGAAGAAGACGATTAGGGTCCGGCGATTGGTGATTGAGGAAGAAGGTTGGGAACGACAAAGGGGATTTGGCTTCCTGCGTATAGAGAGAGAGAGAGGAGAGAGAGAAAGCAATTCCGAATAGAGAGAGAAAGAGAGAGAGCTGTGTGTTGTGTGTGTTAACTGCGTATAGAGGAAGACGGTAAAACACGTTTTTTGTTAAGTTAACAAAAAACGCGTTTTTTATAAGTTTTTGGCTAAATAATAATTCTTTCTTTTTTTCAAAAAACAAAAAAAAGTATATGGATTTTTACTTTCAAAAAATAAATATGAATGATTGAAAAAATAAAAGAAAAATGTTCATGATTTCAAATTTAAGAAAATAAGATGATTGAGATTTATTCATTTATTTATTTGTTTGAAGCAAGAAGATAATTTAATTGAGAAAAAAGGTAAGGAGATAACTGCTCTTTTCAATAAAAGTCATACAACTAAAATGATGATAAGTGCTTGCCTTAACTGTTTTCTAATATTATCTTTCAAGAAATAAAAAACTATTTTCTAATATTATCAAAAGATTTTCCTTCACATTTTTTTAATCAAAACCTTCTTAGGGCTCGTCTGGTGCACAATTTTATAAACGGAGATTTTTTAAAACGGAGTTTTTTTTGGCCGCTATAATTTTGAGCGGCCAAAATATCCCCAACTTTTTAAAATTCAACCATCTAAAACTCTTGACTAACACGCTTAATAAAAAAAAAGCTGAGTTTTTTTTATCTCCGTTTTAACAAGAACGCTCGACAAGACGGGACCTTATTTTGAAAATTATAAATTTCATTAAACGAACTTATTTCTGAAAATTGACGAATTTCTAGGTTTAAAATTGGAAGCTACTTTTTTATTCTTTGAACTTAGCTACTTTGTTTTGTATTTTTTTTAAATGATTTTTAGCTGCTTTGTTTAAAAAATAAAATTTTTTATTACTTGATCATTATTTTTTAATTTATGATGACATTTTTTTTATAGAAATAGAGTATTTTGCTTTTTTATTTTGTAATCTCATTCAATGTTTTGTTATCATAAAATTAAATAAAATTTAAATATAGAATAATAATTTTTAAAATGGTGCATTAATTTTTTTAAATGGTTACTAATATAAATAATATTTTAAAGTAAAAATTGATATTTTTAATGTGAAAATCGATAAATCGAGAAAATTAAATGGGGGGATGGAGCCATGACTCTATTTTTTAGTTTATAGACATAATTTAGGGGTGATGGGATGACTATGAGGAAGAAGTTAAATTTCACTTTGTGTTGTAAGTAAAAAATATCATTAAATGTGAAGATAATTTATTTGAAGCTGATTTGAAATTTTTGGGTGGCAGATTGAAAGTTGTCCACAAAATCTTGCTAACGAAATTAATGGACGATATTTATGATAGCATCTGTAATGGACTCAATACACTCTAATTAAAAACAGTAATAAAATTATTACATTTATAATTTTGTAAGCAAATTTTTATAATTATTTTGTGTCCTTACTATTACCCAATTAGTATAAGGGGGAGAGAAAAAGGTTGGTTAAAAAGAAAGTGAAAAAATGTTTTAGAAAATTATAAAAGGTGATATGTGATTCTATTTTATAAGCTTCAATTTCTTCGAGCAAGTCTTTATTTTTACTCTCTCAATTTTAAAATAAATATAAAAAAAATTAGATTTTCTCTTAATTAAATAGCAAATTTGAAAAATTATTGAACATTCATTTTAGAGATTTAAAAAGGTTTGCATGCATACTTTCGGAGATAATAGCCTACTATGTGGATTTTCTTTATTTTTTATTGAAAGATATCTTGAAAAAATATTAATTCGAGTAGAAGTGAAACACTATTTGGTGGAAAAACTGTTGTCGGTGGAGATGATAGTTCTTCAAGTGCTAAATCTACTGCGAATGTTTTGTTTCAGGAAGTATTTCGAAATGTTTAAGTAGTATTCACACTTTGGTCTTTCGATTTACTATTTCAGCACATGCATGGCTATATATAATTGTCGTGCATCGCACGAGTTTGCTGCTAGTATTTTATATTATCAAGTATATATTGTTTGTATTAGAATAAGACTCTAAATATTCTAATGTATTTAGAATAGGTAATTAAATCTTTCGAGTGTATTTAGAATAGGTAACTCAATCTTTGTATTAGAATAGGATTCTAACTCTTTGTAAACCCTATAAATATGTACCTCTAGCAACATAATAAAATTGAGTCATTCATATCAATTCTCTCTCTCTACATGTATGAATTGACTTCGTCTATCATCCTTCACTCTAATATATAGATCTTTATACTGTTCGGAGGCCTTTAGCCGAATATATTGCCTACGTTATGTCAAATGTTTCCTAACATTGTAATGTTAGAGTGCATGGGTGTGTTTTGTTAGTTTAGGTGAGTGTATTTAGAAAGTTTAAAAAGATAAAATGGTATGTCTAGTAGCGTTGAGGGTATGAGTTGTTGGATAGAATTGAAATTAATATTAAGGGTATATTTTGAAATTGGAAAAATAATATTTTGGTTAATAAACTATAGGCCATTTTTCAATGTCATTACTATTCTTTTTCTTTTTTGATTTTCCTCACTAAACTATTATGTTTTTTTCAGTGTCACCATTTCGTCCAATGAATTGTTAAGAACCTAATGAAAGTTAGTTATGTGACCTCAAGTGACTAATTTAGGTTAAGCTTTTGACGTTTTTGTTAAATTATGCTTACGTATGTGCTGACTAGGTTCGGGGGAGTGGGGAAACCCCACCATTTTACATGCTTGTGAGATTAACATGTCATCAAAAACTAACCTAACATAGTCACATGAGGTCATATGACTATCCATCGTTAGGTTTTTGACGACTTATTAGACGAAGTGGTGATATTGAAAAAAATGGAAAAGCGTAGTGAGCATAATAATAATAATAAAAAAGAGCAAAAGGACGTTGAAAATTGAGCTATAGTTTAGTGATCAAAATATTAGTTTCGCCCTCCAATGTTTCCCATTGTTCTTTTGTCATCATTGAACTTTTATATTTTCTTCAATGTCATCACTCTATTCATTAAATCGTCAAAAATCTAACGAAAATTAGTCACGTGATTGCACGTGACTAACTTAGGTTAAGTATTTGATGATTTTTGTTAACACTGACTAGGTTAGATGAGATATATGAATCTCAAATGCATGTAAAATGGTAGGGGTTTTCACCCCTAAGTTAACAAAGTCGTCAACAACTTAACCTAAATTAGTCAAGTGCGGTTACTTGACAAACCTTTGTTAGTGTTTTGACGACTTAATGGATGAAATAGTGACATTGATAAAAGTGAAAATGTTTAGTGGTGACAATCAAAAAACAAAAGGAACAATGAGGACAATGGAAATTGGCCTATAATCTTATTGGACTTGTTTGTCTAGGCCTCCGGCGTCACCCTTCTCTTCACTATCCTTCCAAGCCAAACTTCCTTAGACCATCCACAGTGGTGATCGGGTCATGGTTACTCTCTCTCCTCCAAATCAGCTCCATGTCATCGGTCATCAATAACCATAACTCCATCTTATTTTACCAATAATGGTGACAAAAGTCATCAGTTTCTCTCTTATATTTTTTACTATACCCACTGATGTGATTGTGAAATATGGATTTGGGTCTGAACAGTACGTTAGGCCCAATGTGGCGAAATGGGCCAAGAGGGCCAAGTGGGCCAGGTAGGCCAAGTGGGCCAAGTGCGTATGAAATGTATAGTATATGTAACCCCACGTTAATAGGCGTCAAGTATGTTGGCGACAAAAATAGGTCGAAGCGTGAGGATAAGCCGAAAGCGAGAAGTACCCGTTGGCAGTTAGCGGCATGTTTTGGTAGGACCAATAAGCGACAAGTATAGTATGAATATAGGATGGGATTGGCGACAATACAAGTCTTGTCGTTTCCCTTGGGGTTGTCGCATGGCGACAAGCGTGGCTGGTACGATTAAATGATTGATATGCTGCCACGTGTGTACCTGTAGACACCCCATTTTGAACCCATAATTACATTATTACACTACACTTCGTCTCTCTTTTGTGTTTTGATGAAAGCATATCAGTTTCGTCATGTTTTGTTAAGTTTCTAACTAACCTCGTTAGTTTTGGACCTAACTGACTAACGAAATTACTGAAGAGGACAAAATAGTCAATTGACTAGTTGTCCCGCGCGGGACAAACGTGTCTCGCGCGAGACAAGCCCTCTGCAGGATGTGCAAAATCACTTTCCTTCTCCGTTTCAAACTCTTTTATGGATAAAACCTTATCAATCCGGTCATCCAATCACAGTTGAGTTCTGGAACCTTCCTTGAGTCTTCTAATCTTGGTGACCAATTCATCCATCCACCTCTTAAACCCCTATAAATACCCGGTGACTTTCAGTATTTCCAGGTCCCCGATCCACGATCGAAAACACATAACACACACTATTTGTTGGTTTCTCTCCCTGAAAGATTCCTTCAAATCACTCACAAACAACTCCTAAATTCGTCCATCAACCACGTTGATTGACGAACATCAAGGCTCAAGCCTAGAATCAAGGCGAAGCTCTGCCCAAATCATTTCTCGACCGAGAAGACATCTTAGAACCACGTTCTAAATAAAACACTCCCTAAACACAAGGTAAACTTCTTTTACTTTCTTCTTCTCAACCCCTCTCTATTGGCTTCTAGAGTAGTGTAATCCCATCAAAATGATTAGCCTAGAGTCCCTTCAATCCATGGAGGCGATCTCGGAGCATACAATCCGACATTCCTAATCAAGAAATTGATTAGGATTTTCTTGTTCTTATTTATTGAAAAGATTGATAATACTCGATTGGCAAGACCGATCTTCAGATTGGGTGGAATGAGTGCTCCTCGACCTTCCTATTCCATAACTTAACCCCCGAACCCTCAAATCTCTTTAAATCAAAAAGGTTTTTCTTATTGTTTTCCTAAATAAATAATAAGTGGCGACTCTGTTATTCAAATAAAAATATCAACGCTACAGTTTTGGCGACTCCGCTGGGGACAATTAATTAAGAGGGTTAGACTTGCGCACAATTGAATATTATCAATCTTTTTATTTTTCTGCAAAAATTTGATTTTTTTTGGATTTTTCGAAATTTTTCTGTACTGTTTTTGTCAAAAAAAATTACTGTCAGAATGCTTGTTCAGCACGGGACAAATATGTCTCGCGCGAGACAATGTTACGGCAGGATAACACTTCTTGCTTTGTTGACTTTTCCTAACGTTTGACTGCAAGCCAAAAGCAAAAAAAAAAAAAACCCTTGGACTTCAGTTGACTTTTCTTAAAAAAAAAAAGGGATTGACTACATAAAAAAAAAACCTACAGAAAAGTTTTAAAAATTCAGAAAAGTCAAAAATAAATTATTATTTCTATTTTGCTTGTATTAACTTTATTTTGCAGGGTAGAATAATTATTAATTACTTGAACCTATATACTTGCGTGAGATTGATTTATTTTAATTTTTACTGGTCATCGATTGACTCGGGCTTTGTAATTAATTAATTTAATTATCTTTCTCTCTCTCTCTCTCTCTTTATAAGTAGAACTACGACGGCCTGAGTCTTCCTAATTTGGGAGAAACGTAGGCAACCACTTGGTGCGACCACTATCTGTTTTTCTTTAGTTTTCAAAAAAATAAAACTTTCTATTTTACTCTATCACCTAGATTGACTCTCACACACGCGCACTCATGTTATAACTGTCATTGCACTTCATACCCTGATTAAACCCGGGACCCACACTAAGGACGGATGACGGTAACCACCTAGTCGCCGGTCTCTCCGAAGTTGGATCATCCCACTCCGCGTATTCAATCCACCTAGATTATCATATCGCGGGGAGCCTAGCCTTCCAGCCCTGCATCGCCACATATCATGTAGATTGACTTTTTAATACACTCCGTGACCGGTCTTGGAGTCTTTGTAATCCCTTATCAAGATCGTTTTGTGCAATAATTCATGGAAAAGAAATCAAAAAAAAAATTATCGTTTCGGAATTGTCCCTTCGAAAATGCCCCTATGATTGTCCCTTCGGATTTGTCCCTAAAAAGAAATTTTTCTCACCAAAATTATTGCACAAAACTTGATGTTACTTGAGATTACTCCAACCCCTAGGTCCTTAGGTTTGGATTCTGAATGTTAGAAACCCCCAAAACGAATTTTTCGTCCGACCAAAATTAAGATTAAAATAAAAAAATTGTGACTTCCCGTGGTGCTGTCTCGCGCGAGACTGCTTGTCCCGTGCGAGATAAGTGTTCGATCTTTTCGTGTTTGACCAAAACCTTCAAGCCTTCATTCACCATATTCAGCCGACTTGTTGGGACTTGATCATGGTTTAACACGGTTGCTACACGTCTAGGTTCTTCGCCAAAGCTCGACACGATGTCTGCTTCTCCTTCTACCACCGAGGCCGAAATCAACGAAGCTAAGGCCCAACTCATCGAAGCCATGCTTAGGTTGGATGAACAAAGTAAGAAAATTGATGAGCAAAACGCCCAAATGGCCGCCCTCATGCAAGAGCTCCATGACATGAAAGTCAAGAAAGGAAGAAAACAAAAGCAGAAAGAGGAATCCTCCTCCGACGAAGAGGAATCCTATACCAAAAAGAATAAGAAAACCAAAAATTCAAGCAAGAAAGAGGAAGAATTCAATTCATCCTCTTCCTCATCATCCTCCGATGATGAGGGACATGTCTCCAAGAGTACTAAGACCAAAAAGGAGGGTACCGACGAAACTACTAAACTTGGTGACCATGTTACTAAGAACTACCTTGAGAAGAAACTTGCAACCTTTGACACTTCAAAAGGGTCATTCGTTCCATTTGATCCCGATGCTCTTCAATAATCCATCACCAAGTTTCCTCGCAAGTACAAGACACCCGACATTGCCAAGTTCAACGGTACTACCTGTCCTCGAGCTCATGTTGAGACCTACACTTGGGCTATGCTTCCAATGGGCGTTGATAATACAATCTTGGCCCAATGCTTTCCTAAAACTTTGGAGGGTACTGCAAGGGATTGGTACATGTCTCTTCCTATGGCTACAAGGCTTGACTGGTCATCTGCATGTTTAGTCTTTCAAAGGCAGTTTGAAGACAACTCCACTTACCGCCCTACTAGGAGGGATCTTGAACAAACCAAGCAACATGCAAATGAGTCCTTTGCTGAATTTGCTAGAAGATGGAGACTCAAACTTACTGAAATTGTCGAAAGGCCTACTCTCAAAGAGAAAATCCACATCTTCCTCCAATGCCTCCGTGATGAATTTCAAGAGAAGCTCGCCGGCAACTACTTTCCCAGTTTCAATGAACTCCATGAGTCCGGGATTAGGATTGATGACTTCCTGAAAAATAGAAAGAAGGAAAGCACTTTCCGCTTCAACAGGCCCACCACAAGTAAGGATGCTTCAGTCAACGCTATTGCATTCAACCGCCCCAATACCGACAAGTATTTGTTGTTCCTCCTCCCGAAAAGAAAAAGAGGCACTATGACAAACTTGAAGGAATCACTCAAGAAGAACTCCTCGATGTTCTTGTCAAGAATGAAAAGATCAAACCAAGAGAAGGAGGTCCTCCTAGGGATATGGGTCCGAATCATGCTCATCACTTATTCTGCAAGTACCACAACTTCACCGGCCACGACACCAACACTTGCCACCACTTGAAGGACATCATCCAAGACCTCTTTGACAACGGAAAGTTAGAACGTCCCAACGTTATCACCAATCCTCTCCCTCGCAATCCATGAAGAAGATGAAGCTCCGAGAAGAAAAGCTGCACTTACCACTTTGGGGCTACAACTATCCTCTCTCTTTCTCCTTTGATAGAAGTAGATTAGGTTTTAAATTTACAAGTATGAACTCGAAGAGTCGTTCTGTCTTTCTAGTACTTCTCACCTCCTCTAGTTTGTGTCATCTAAACTATCGAGTCTGTTTCAATTTCTTCGATTAATCAAAGTAATTTTCTTTTCCTAAACACTTTCCCTAAGGTTGTTCTACCTCATGAATATCATTCTAATTCATTCAAAATAATGAACCCTCTATTCCCAAAATCATCGCAAAAATAGAGACTTCTAAGCGAGTTTAAGAAGAAAGTTATCCATAGGAGGCTTAAGGGTTAGACAGTACCCCTACTGAAAGTCAAATAATCAACAAGTGAAGAAAGCCAAAGGTGCTGCTGTCAACCTTCATCCCAAGAAGAGTGGGGCTACTAAATTCAAATCTTTGAGAGTACAAAGAAAAAAAAAACTCTCAAGCTTTCATCACCCCCACAACAAAGGTGAAAATTCAAATGCATGAAGGACTCTCCCACAAAGAAGAAGAGTCAAGTGATACCAACAAAAGAAATGAAGATAACTCAACATCCTCTTACATCAAGTGAAGAAGACTTCCAGTATCCAAAAAAATGTTTACCCTTAAGTCATACTAATGATTGGCTTTCTCTTCAAACTCATTTAGAAATTTCTAGATGATGCACGGTTCATTAAAAGGTAGAACAACTTTTCTAGATCCTTGAGCCAAGAAGCGTTTCTCGTTGAGTCTAAGGGCTTCCTGTTAGCTACTCTCATACACACTCTTGAAATCCAAGCATCAAAACTGGGGCTTCCGAACCTTCCCCCCAGTCAATCTCTACTTCAACTCTTCAAAATAAGCAAATCTGCATTAGGGGCTTTCCTCTTTGCTTCTCACTCTTATCATTAGAGAATACACTTCTCCTAAAGAATCAATGCTTGGATCACCTTCCAAAGAATAGAGTTCGTCTCTCCTTAACTAAATTGAGATCTCATCTCTCTCTCCTCAATAAGATTCCTCATGAGTTCTCTTCGAGTTAACATACTATTTCAAAAGAAAAAAAAAAGAAGAAAAGACGCAAAAGAGATGCCCGCTAGATTGAAAACCCGAAAGGGCGGTCTAGGCAAAAACCAGGGTGCGTCACTAAGAAAAAAAAATCAAGGACAAAGGGAGAGTATTCTTCAACCTTCTTCATCGAACATTATTCGATCTTTTTCAAATCAAACCAACAAGGAGAGTCTTCTTCGATCATCTTCAAATCAAGGGAGCAGACTCGAAAGCCTGTTCACAAAGTCATCTACCACATTCAAGCAACTTGAGGCTTGAGACAACAAAGGGCCTTGGACATAAAGCCATTACGACAGTCGACAGATTTGTAGTCGTTTGCCTCCTAGAGACATTACTCACGGAAGAATTTAGAATGAAGATTCGCAACAGGCCTAGATGTGTTCACACAAGGTTACTAATTGAAATTCAACCTCGCTGACTAGCAACAAATTCTGCATAAACCTGATTTGGTCCCAACTTGTCAAACACAAGTTCACCCATACAGTTCACCCATCTCAAATATAAATCCATACAAATGTCCCTACATGTCCATATCCCACATACTCATACATAAACTCGCCACCAAATTGACCAACAGGCCATTTACACGAACAGACGTGGGCGCCACCACATAAGTCCAGTTAAACAACTAAAAATCTGAAAAATCTATTTGGAATCTTTATGTGCTAGCAGGTGCAGAAAGGTAAGAATCATTCGGGTCCATCCGAGACCAGCATGCATATATCCTTGCATTACAGGAGCCGACAGAACCTCCACCTCAACCGACAACTTCAAAGTCTGTGACGGCAGCAAACTTCAAGTCCGTGACCTCGACAACATCAACAAAGTCTGTGACGTCAGCAAACTTCAAGTCCGTGACCTCGGCGACATCAGTAAAGTCTGTGACGGCAGCAAACTTCAAGTCCGTGACTAGGGCTGTTACACGAACCGAGCCGGCTCGAGTTCGGCTCGAAAAAAGCTCGAGTTCGAGTGGGCTCGAGGTGAACTCGAGCTCGAGCTCGAACCGATTTTCAAGCTCGTCATTTTTTTCAAGCCGGCTCGTGTTCGACTCGTATGTTCGACGAGCTCTGTTCGAGATCGACTCGTTTGAGCTCGACTCGGGCTCGGCTCGTTAAAAGCTCGAATAAATTTTAGTATATATATATATATATATATATATATATATATATATATATATATATATATAAGTCGAAGCTCGAGTTCGGCTCGTTAAAAGCTCGTTTGATTTCAGATTTTTTTCAAAAAATAAGTCGAAGCTCGAGCTCGGCTCGTTAAAAACTCGTTTGATTTCAGATTTTTTTCAAAAAATAAGTCGAAGCTCGAGCTCGGCTCGTTAAAACTCGAGTTCGAGCAGCTCGCGAAAAGCTCGCGAGCCAGCTCACGAAAAGCTCGAAACTTGATTCGAGCCGAGCTCGAACATGCATTCTGGGCTCGAGCTCGAGCTCAATATTTTTTATTCGAGCTCGAGCTCGAAACTTCAAAGCTCGGCTCGGCTCGGCTCGTTTACAGCCTATCCGTGACCTAGGCAACAACTTCAAAGTCTGTGACGACAGCAAACTTCAATCTGTGACCTCAGCATCAGCAAAGTCTGCGACGGCATCAGCGACAACCAAGTCGTGACCTCGGCAACAACGGTAACGTCAGTAACCTCGGGCGGCGCACTTCAACAACTTCATCAACAAACAGGTATCTTCAGAATTGGGTCAAGTCCTTGATTCCTCAATATGATTTTATCTTTTCAAAAAAAATCCCTCTTTAATTTTCAAAAATGCTTTTCAAAATACCTAAAATAGCCTTTTTAGTGTTTTGGAATCGAACTATGTTTTGGTCTGATTCTCTCTTAGAGATACGTAGGCAGCCGTGCGGTACGACCATCCCATTGTTCAGAATGATGTCTTTTCTATCGATGACATGACTTCTTCCATAAGTCTTGTCGCCGAGTGGCTCTGTAGACACCCTATTCTGAACCCATAATTACATTATTATACTACTCTTCGTCTCTCTTTTGTGTTTTGATGAAAGCATATCAGTTTCGTCATGTTTCGTTAAGTTTCTAACTAACCTCGTTAGTTTTGAACCTAACTAACTAACGAAATAACTGAAGAGGAAAAAATAGTCAATTGACTAGTTGTCCCGCGCGAGACATACCTGTCTCGCGCGAGACAAGCCCTCTGCAGGATGTGCAAAATCACTTTCCTTCTCCGTTTCAAACTCTTTTATGGATAAAACCTTATCAATCCGGTCATCCAATCACAGTTGAGTTCTGGAACCTTCCTTGAGTCTCCTAATCTTGGTGACCAAGTCATCCATCCACCTCTTAAACCCCTATAAATATCCGGTGACTTCCAGTATTTCCAGGTCCCCGATCCACGATCGAAAACACATAACACACACTATTTGTTGGTTTCTCTCCCCGAAAGATTCCTTCAAATCACTCACAAACAACTCCTAAATTCGTCCATCAACCACGTTGATTGACGAACATCAAGGCTCAAGCCTAGTATCAAGGCGAAGCTCTGCCCAAATCATTTCTCGACTGAGAAGACATCTTAGAACCACGTTCTAAATCAAACACTCCCTAAACACAAGGTAAACTCCTTTTACTTTCTTCTTCTCAACCCCCCTCTATTGGCTTTTAGAGTAGTGTAATCCCATCAAAAGGATTAGCCTAGAGTCCCTTCAATCCATAGAGGCGATCTCTAAGCATACAATCCGACATTCCTAATCAAGAAATTGATTAGGGTTTTCTTGTTCTTATTTATTGAAAAGATTGATAATACTCGATTGGCAAGACCGATCTTCGGATTGGGTGGAATGGGTGCTCCTCGACCTTTCCATTCCATAACTTAACTCTCGAACCCTCAAATCTCTTTAAATCAAAAAGGTTTTTCTTATTGTTTTCCTAAATAAATAATAAGTGGCGACTCTGTTATTCAAATAAAAATATCAATGCTACAATACACTCTATAACCGTCAGAATAGTATGATGTGACAAGGTGAACAGTGCTTTTCAACTATCTTTGGGGTGGTTGGCTCATTGTCTTGGATGATTGACACATGTCCATCATGTGCAAGGCACATGGTTGCATGGGAGTATATAAACCTTAGAGAAATTTTTATTTGTAAGTCTCTCTCACTCTCTCTAAGCTCTCTTTCTCTCTCTAAGTTTCTATTGTTACCAAGCTCAGTTACAGTCACTTATTCTCACGTAGGAGGGGTTTTGTCGGAGCCACCCCGGCTTAGTTCACGTGTTTGCTTGTGTGTAGGTGACAGTTCGACCATACGAAGAAGATTAGCCGGTTATCCATTATTGCTGTTTAGCTTCAGTTCCTGTGCAACACATTTGGCTGTGTAGCATCAGTTGGTTCCGTTGCCGGGACCTGAACGTTTCTTCTTTGTTTAGTCTGGTGGAGTTTGGTGGTTGTTGGTGGTTGGTTTGAAGGTGGTGCACTGTTCGTGTTCTTGTCCAGAAAGTTAGAAGATCCCGTTTGTCAGTGGCTGTCAGTGTTGTGTTCCTGTTGGTGTAAGTTTGTTTGGTTTGTTGAAGTTTGTGGTTGATTTGCAGTTGGTGTAGGGGTATTTCTTGTCAGAAGCACTGTTTGAAGGCTGTCAGTCCTTTTTCTGTTGTTTAAAGTGTTGTTTGGTTGGAATATTTGTTTGTCAGTTTAAAAATTGTTAGTATGGGTCAAGACAAAGCGACACATTCGAAGGCTGCTCAAAATTTGACGTTGGCGACCCCAAATCCCAAGGAGGCTCGTGGGGGCACAAGGTCTGAAAGGGATGGAGATGTGCAATCTACGGAAACTGAATCAATAATCAGGCGGGCGAGAGGGCGGGAAGAAAGGGCGAGAGTTGAAAAGGCAAAGGCAGTGGCTGAGGAGCAGATTCCCGCCCCATCCAAGCATGACGAGGCGAGGGCAAAGGCGGACCATTTAAGGGCGGACAATGAATTGTTGTTGCGAGTTTTCGCAAATAATCAGAGGTTGAGAGAGATGAATCAAGAGCCATCTCAGATCCCGCAAGAATTGCTGGCAGTAGCAACTAAAGGATTGAAAGGAGTATTGAAAAGGTTAAAACTCCCTGTTTGCCCCACAGGAGGTGGGGTCGCAAAAGTGAAACATGATGATAGCGGCATCGGGTTGGATGTGACGGTAGCGCTTTCAGTCTGAATGGTGCTGAACATGGACGTGTTGCCTTGACCACCACTTGCGTTCGTCCCAGCATCAGAGAAAAGAGTCCTAGGCTGCAAGGGTGAGGTCTCCGGCGTGCTGACTATTGGAATGCTGAGCCCTGCAACTGAGAAATCATGTCGTAGTCTATTGATGTGGTTAAAAATCATCTGATTGGTATGTTGCTGCCCGTCTATCTGATCTTTCAATCGTTGCATCATAGACGTCATGGCAGTTATCACTCATAACGAAATTTCTGGCAATGACATGGTTGAAGTTCCACCTTGGCTGAGCCCTTGGTTTTGAGGCGTGGCCGCACCAGAGCCCGCAGATGAATGCAAGCTAGACGGCACAGGCATACTTTATGCGCTGGCTCTTGCCCCAGTTGGGATGATGGGGGTAGACATAGCCGAAGTCGGATTGCTCATCTTGATTGAAATCTAAAAAACCAAAGTTCCCACAGACGGCGCCAAATTGTTTTGGACAAATTTCAACAAGTAAATTTATCTAATCAAGGATGTTTGGGCACAAATGGAATATAATTCTCAAAGCAAGATGAACACAAGGACGTAACGAGGAAACCCTTTGAACAATCGTTCGAGGAAAAAACCTCGGGAGGCTTTTGGAAAGCCTACCTAAACCAAAGAAATATTATTGAGTATTAGAGTTTTCGAGTACAAGTGCAGAGTGAGAGTAAGCGAAATTGTGTAACGTGTATACATGTGCGCTCTAGGAATAATATATATGCGTGAATGTAACTGAAAAAACAACATCTTGAATGTCATGCTGAAATCTCGCCTAGAATCTCGACTTTTGTTGATGGAGATCAGCCGTTATCCCTTGGTTGAAGGATGGGACCGTTGTGTTGTTGCTTGACCAAGTCCATGCAGTCATTTAAATGATCTATTTTTATTTATATTTTTGTTCCTGAAAAAATAGAAAAATACAACAAACACTTTCAAGGCGTTAGTCCAAGATGTAGGTTAAGACGTTACCTCAAGATGGATGTCCAAGACGTAGAACATGCTAAGTGAATTTTTTAGGATGAAACACTACTCATTTTTATATCAATTATTAACATTATTCATATTATTTTAATATTATTAATTATATATGATAAAGTAATCTATATATTTTAATTATTAATTAAATAATTTTATTAATATTAATATTATTTAATAATTATATTAATTTATATTGATAAGTTAAAATTAATAAATCAATAATATTATTGACACATGGCATAATATGGTTGGCTATGAAACACTCTTTTCCCATGATTTTCCCGTGACCAAGGTCTTTCCCCAGCCCAGCCCATTTTCCTGACCTGGTCATCCATCCATGCCCTCCCCCTTTGTCACCACTGCTCGTTGGCTTTACCTACAGCTCAGCCAAGCCCGGCCCCCTTTGTCACCACTGCTCATGCTCTTATAAACCCTTAAACCCTTTTTCACACACACAAACACACAGTGGAGGATTGATGTTAGCAATTTCAAGAATGAAATCCCTAATCTCCCCAACCCTCTCCAAGCCCAAATCTTTCTCATTCTTTTCCAACCCTTCTCAATCCCTTTTCTCTAATTTCCAAAACCCTAAATTTTCCCCAACATTTTCTTCCTTAAATTTAACCCTAAACTTTAGTCCCGTTCGCTGCTTACATTCTAACCCATCTCAATCTCCTTCCGGAGAAATTCACGTCATTGTTGGCCCTATGTTTGCCGGAAAGACCACCACTTTACTTCACCGGGTTAAGTCTGAACGCAGTAATGGCCGGTGAGTTTCTCTCTTGTTCTAAATTCTGCTTTGTTGTAATATTTTTTATTAGGTCAAAATTTTGTATTTTACTTTGTTATTAAACCTAATTATATGCTCCGTACTGTATTGTAAGTGTCTGGTTAAGCTCACTCCATTATAGCTCCAAGTTTGCAGTCTGAACCATGTATTTGAGCTTAACAACTGAGCTCACCTGTTAGATTCACGAAATGCTTAAATGATTAACCTACTCGAGCTCAGCTATATGAAAAGCTAAATAACTCGAGCCGGAATTAGGGTTGGATCAAGTACATGTTCAACAAGTGAATGAGCAGAATGTACACTTAATACTTCAAACTTTTATCAAGGCCAATCTCTCATTGTCACCCCCCCCCCCCACACACACACACTCTTGGCATCTCATAAAATGGGTTCCTGTTTAGGTCCCAGTCAACTGGGCTGTTCATGAAAAAAATTTGTTAGTCTTCAATCTATATGAATTTCATAATCTGTTATAATATCTTTAATAATTAGAGAATGTATGTTATGGTTTAAAATTGATCAGTTTATGTCTAGCAGTCAATCTAGGAGTCCTTATACGGGATGGAGGGAATACATTAATACATGGCTTTTCAGCTAAAACATGGCTGAAATGCCATTCATCAATCTGGGTACTTGAATTGAATACTAGGGTCATGGCAGAGAGATACTAGATTAAGGGTCATATGAATATATCTCCCTTTAAACTCCCTTACCATTTCTATCCAGCTAATTCAGTATTCTTGTTCTACGATTGGATCTCTTCTCAACTTTAGTTTTTAGTTGGCGAAATCCTCTAGTATTTTTTTATAACTGGTCAGATGCAATTATCAATGGTAAGATATTCCCAGTTTTCAGGATAGGGTCGCTGACTTCCACTATATGGACAAAACATTGAGGGATTTATGTTACTCGGGAAGAGTATCTCAAGCAGTTGGAATATTATGCCGTGCGGGAGTTCAGGTCGAATCAGAGACTTATTCTCTTCTTCTGCAAGAATGTATATTCAGAAAAGACTATCGGATGGGAAGACGAATTCATTTCCAAATGGTTATTGTTGGATTCATTCCGAATGAGTATCTACAAACCAAGTTGTTGATAGTGTATGCAAAAGCAGGGGATCTAGATACTGCCCATGTTCTTTTCAATAGTTTGCTTGCAGAAAGCCTGGTTTCTTGGAATGCAATGATTGCAGGATACGTGCAGAAGGGTTTTGAAGAAGTGGGCTTGAGCCTTTATTGCAAGATGAGACAGACTGGTTTGATACCAGATCAATACACATTTGCTTCAGTCTTTAGGGCTTGTGCCACCTTAGCAAGTCTAGAACAGGGTAAGCAAGCACATGGGGTCTTGATAAAAAGCCAGAGCTGCGGAAATGTTGTAGTGAATAGTGCTCTCATCGACATGTATTTCAAATGCAGCTGCCCCTGTGATGGGCACCTGGTGTTTAATAAGGCTTTGGACAGGAATGTTATTACATGGTCCTCTTTGATATCTGGTTATGGACATCATGGAAGAGTGAAGGAAGTGTTGGAAGCCTATCATAGGATGATTAATGAAGGATGCCAGCCAAATTATGTTACTTTTCTTGCAGTTCTTTCTGCCTGTAGCCATGGTGGTTTGGTCGATGAGGGTTGGGGTTATTTCTTGTCTATGAAAAGAGATTATAGAATTGAACCTAAAGAAAAGCATTATGCTGCCGTGGTTGATCTACTAGGTCGTGCTGGGAGGTTACAAGATGCTTATGACTTCATCAAAAATGCACCCTGTAAGGAACATCCTGTAATCTGGGGTGCACTTCTTGAGGCTTGTAAGATTCATGGCAATATGGACTTGGTGAATATTGCTGCAAAGAATTATTATGAGTTGGAACCAGATAATGCGAGTAAATATATAGTTCTCTCTAATGCTTATGCCTCTTTTGGTCAGTGGAAAAATGTTGCTGAGATTAGGAGTGGAATGAGAGAATGTGGGATGAAAAAGGAGCCTGGTTATAGCATGATTGAGGTGCAAAGGGAGGTCCACTACTTCTTTATGAGACATACTGCTCATGAACAAACACTACAGTTATATGAGTTGATTAAGGATATGGATTGCATTCTAAATGATGTTGGCTATCTTCCTGACTTAAAATCTGCTAGCATGTAAATAGTACATGTTGTTGTAAGAGAAATAACCTTATGTGCCTGGGTGGAGGTGTGGAGGCTCCAATTATTGACTTCAATCTTTTTGCTACCTGTACATTAATACAGGATTTGTCCATTGGAAAATGCCACGTCAACTGGCTTTTGGCGAAAATGCAGGAAGAATGTGACAACCATCCTGACTCTTAAAGAGCCAGTAAATTGTTTGGGTACGTATAGTCGTACCATTTCCATGGGCTAGCAGTTGGTAGGTTTTCATCTGAAGGTAAAAAGAGGTTCTTGGTCATTAGAAAATGAATTTTTAATTAGATGAATTGCTGCCTAAGAAGTTGGTCTATTTGCATTTACTTGTTTTCAAGAACTTAAGTTTTTGGACACTCATGTTGGTAGTTAGAAAGAAACAATAGTATGGATCTTACTCAAACAGCATTCTTGATGTAAGCAATTTTGTTAGTCGTAACAGTTCTAGTCAGCCTTATACTCTTACTTTACAAGTGTCCCTGGTGTCTGCGTTGTGGCTCTTACTCTTGCGACATCGTGTTCTTTGTCTGCCTTATTTCATATTTATACATACTTTGGTGAATTTTGACTTAATTCTTATGAAGACTGATATGTAATTTCTGTTTGATGTGATTATGGTGTGCAGAAATGTAGCTATTATAAAGTCAAACAAGGATACCCGATATGGATTGGATTCTATTGTTACACATGATGGATTGAAATTACCATGCTGGCCATTGGAAGTCTTATCATCATTCAGACAGAGAATTGGTGCTGAGGCTTATCATAAGGTACTTAGCAGCCATATTCATGTCCTTCGGGAGTAATTATATTCATGTCGATTAATAGAATGGACTTGTTATGTAGCATTTGTAAATGCAAATGGAACACCTTTCTTATATTCGAGCTTTACTTCCCCTGCCCTATTCAGTATTAGTGCCCCTTTCCCTTTCTGGCCGCCCCATTTTGAGAGTACCTTCTCTGTGATTAAGTCTTAAGCTCCGTTTTGTTCTAGTCTTTGACCTTCATTCATGTGAATTGAGTAATATTGAAGCCAATGAAGTCTTTCTCTTTAGGGGGACTTCTCAAGTGGGGTGGTATCAATTATGAACATTGTTTTGCCTGTATAAAGCAAAATTTTATATTTGGAAGATAAGTTTAAGAATTCATTCTTCTTTGTCTTCTTGATGTGAATGTTTAGTAACGTTTTTCTTGTGGCTGATGCATGACAATAGCTAGATGTGATTGGCATTGATGAAGCTCAGTTTTTCGGGGATCTGTACGAATTCTGCAGCAAAGTTGCTGATCATGATGGCAAAACTGTAATAGTTGCTGGCTTGGATGGGGACTATTTGAGGTTCGAATTCAATAAATCGCCACCTACCTTATTCTTGTTTTATGTAGAAAGATTGTAACTTTTCACACACATCGGTGAGAGCTTCAATCTTTTTAGCATAACTCGATCTGGGTAATCATAAAATTACATGAACGAATCGAACGAATTGAATCTGGAGGGTTTCAACATCTTGATTGAGAAAATTTGCCATAACCCGTTTCACAATCTTTGAGCTGCTACTCAAAATTTAAAACTATTCAGCAGCACAGGTCCGATTGTCCGAATACCTTATTTATTTTAAAAAACATAGTCTTGTTGACGAGCCAAACTTTATACTCCCTCCGTCCCATAAAGATAGTCTCATTTGACTATTCAAATATTTCAACAACTTATTTTCATTTCCATTACTATCCTTGATGAAGTTTAGTTATTACTCCATTACTCCCCTAACAATTGTTCTCATTGGACACTGCTCTCTTCCTCTCCCTCTTCTTCCTCATTGGACAATTATATAAGTTCAATGATTTTATCCTATCAATTTACGAAATGGGACTATCTTTTTGGGACAAGCTAAAACGGTAAATGGGACTATCATTTTGGGACGGAGGGAGCAACACTTTTTCAGCTTTCATATTTTTCATAAAAATGATGGAAGTAATATGTCTGGCATGCAGGAGGAGCTTTGGTTCAGTGCTTGATGTAATTCCCATAGCAGACTCAGTTATAAAGTTAGCGGCTCGTTGTGAGCTATGTGGTAAACCTGCTTGCTTTACTTTGAGGAAGACAGATGAGACAAGTCGAGAACTGATAGCTGGAGCAGATGTATACATGCCTGTCTGTAGACAACATTACGTGAGTGGTCAAATAGTCAAGGAGGCTGCAAGGACTGTCGTCGAGACCCAGAAGGTCAAGTGTGGCTCTTTATAATCAATCTTTTCTCGACCATTTTACCCTCCTGCAAATTTAACGAAGATTTGTACTTTTGGCAAAGGCGTCGCGAATGTATTATGTATATACGGTAGCTCTCCAGGTTAGCTCGAATCCTACTTGAGCAGTAAACGCCGGGCGATGAGAAAAGACTGAATGTTTGAATGGCAACCATAGTTTTTGGGCTGATAACATGAATCAGCAAGGTGAAGTTTGTATTCCGAAATGTATTTAATACTCTGATTGGAAAAGATAATTCACTTTAATTTTGTTGTTCATTTTGATATAACTTTGTCAAAAAAAATATTATAAAATTTATCTATCCGACTAAATTCTAAAAATGTTATGGATAAACCATTAAAAATTCTATAAGAAATTTTAAGATTTTATTAGAGTAATTTTATGATTATTATTGATGATGCAGGAATCGTTACTGATCAGTTTTAATCCAGCAATATCAATAGGTTGATATCCATCAATTAGGACCTGAAACCACAAACAAACAACTAGCCAGGTTGGTTTCCGGCTAATATCCTGCGGTGTGATGATAAAATATAGAGTTATGAAGTTGTATAAACTTGTATGAAAATAACGTAATCTTAAAATAACAAAGATGACATTACCTTTTACGGTCGTGTATGTAATGATATTTATAGTGTTATCTTTGTATGTTGATGAATCCCATAAATCATGGAGAGATTATAGTCGTAACCAGTGGCGGATCAATACCAAATGTTTTGGTGGTGCCTGTTTTTTACTTAAAAAAAAAAAATTGACGCGAAACAAAAATTCAAAATGTTTACATACATAAGAGATAGGGGTGTAAATGGTTCGGTTTGGTTCTTAGGCCAATTTACGGACCGAACCACTAGTAATCAGTTTGAGATTTTAAAATCGAATCGAACCAAGAAAAAATTCAAACCGAACCGCGATATGATTTTACGGTTCGAACCGCGTGTTTAAACCACAATTTAAACTATGAAATAGAACATTGCTTAAACCATTAATTAGAATATGGTTTTAGAGTACACAATTTATTGTCATGTTTGTTTAAATTTTTCAGACATAACATAGTATTTAAACACAACTTGAAATTGTGCTTGAATGTTTTTGATAAAAACATGCCATTTGAGTAATTGTAATGGTATGTGTTAAATAGTGAATTAACATTATTATAAGAAGATTAATCAAAAGAAAAAAGGGTTATGAGCTAAAACTCATGAATAGAATTAGGGGTTTTCAAATATAAATGTATGGTGAAAATGAAATATATGCATTTATACGGTTAATATCGAACGGTTTGGTGATTTGGTTTATTGGTTCGGTTTGGTGGTTCGATCTCGCGGTCTCGAACCGTGGTTTGGGGGTCCAAACCGCAGACCAAATCGAACCACACGGTTTGACAATTTTTGGAACCGAACCAAATCACTATTGCTTGAAAATCGAACTAAACCGCATGGTTTGGTTTGGTTTGGTTCGATTTCGAACCGCGGTTTGAACCGAACCACTTACACCCCTAGATAATAGGCTTCACTAGGCATCACTTTATATACATAAATATAATAAGCTTCACTAGGCGCGAAACATTTGATGTTGCCTGTTCTTTAAAACAGGTCAAAACGACGTCATTTTGCAAAAAAAAAATTAAAAAAAATTAGGGTTGCCTAAACAACACCAGGCACTACTGTTGATCCGCCCCTGGTCATAACCGTCTCCGAGAAAGTATGGAACAGTTACGTATGGCGACGTGGGTTTATACACGTTGGGTTTGATCGAGGTCGATCTGAATTCGTGCCTAGGCCAGACAGAGATTGTATAAGAGGTAGATCGTATGTCGGACGAAGTTGAGACCAACGAAAGTCGTACAATAAGATTGATCGACTGATATACTCCCACCGTCCCACCGAAAGCTTTCCACTTTTTGCATTGCACGCAAATTAAGAAAATGGGTGGGGAAAAAAATATTGCACGCAAATTAAGAAAATGGGTGGGGAAAAAAATGTTGTGATTGTAATTGAAAATAGGAGAGAGAATGAGTGGAGGAAATAGTAAATTTGAAAAGTATTGTGAGTGTAATAGTGAATTAAGAGAGAGAATGAGTGGAGAAAATAGTAAAAAATTTTTGTCAAAAAAGAAAAGAGAAAACTTTTAACAAGACATCCAAAATAGCAAAATGAAAAGCTCCGACGGAGGGAGTATAGATTGATGAATTGGTAAAATTGGGACAACTTGATAAACCCTATCTGTCAAACAGACTTTTGGGATGGCTTGGTAATGGGGTGAGCCCGTCTCATTTATTTCGTTTAATTTTTAATGTTTAATTAAACTTTAATTGTCCAACGAAATTATTATTAAAGTGAGTACTCACTTAATTTTATATTGTTACTAGTAAAAATTTTTGTTTGAGGACACGTGTTTATTTGTTTTTTTTATATAATTTAAATTTTATTTTTTTATTTTTTTAAGAACAAAATAGAAAAGGAACAACTTAAAAAAATAAAATGAGAAATTTGACATTTGTTACTGTTCATTCAACTATTCACATGTGATTTATAGTAGATCTTTAATTCTTTAATTTCATTAAAATTCGTTTTCCATATATACAAAATTAGATTTCAATCTCCATTTGTAACTCTCTGGTAAGCAATTCATCTTCTTCCTCCACCCTGTTTCCTCTTTACCTCTATGTGCGTTTTTAGGTGCTTTACTGGAATTGCCCTTTTGTTTTTGTTTTTGTTTTTCAGGAACTAAAGTATTTAGGACCTGTGCGTTTGAATAGTTTCAAATTCCGAGAAGCCGCTCTAAGATTTCAAAATGGGCCGTGACAAATTTTCTCAATGAAGATGTTGAAATCCTCCAGATTGGGTGAGTTCATGTAATTTCATTAATACCCAGATCGAGTTATGCTAAAAAGATTGAAGCTTCCCACCAATGTGTGTGAAAAGCTACAATCTTTATACAAATGCCCTAAAATACCATTTTCTACTTCTGGGGGTAATGGAATTGGGTCAGGGTTGGAGTCTGAATCGAACTCCGATACGGAATGGGAGAGGTTACTCAAGCCTTTCGATATCGAACAGCTTCGGAAAACGCTTAATCGAATCACTCCGGCTCAGCTCAAGAAATTGCTTGAGCTGCCCCTTGATATCTCAACTTCAATGGAAATATTTCAATGGGCAGGTACCCAGAAAGGGTATTGCCATACTTTTGATGTGTATTATGCATTGATCAATAAAGTTGGGGCGGCAGGGGAGTTTAAGGTTATCGATAGATTGTTGTTGCAGATGAAAGAAGAAGGGATAGTTTTTCGAGAGGCACTTTTCATTTCAATCATGAGGTATTATGAGAGAGCGGGTTTACCTGGTCAAGCAACTAGGTTGCTTTTGGATATGAGGAATGTTTTCTTGTGTGAGCCCACATTCAGATCGTATAATGTTGTGTTGAGTATACTTGTGGAAGGAGATTGTGCCAGAGTTGCCCCTAACGTGTTCTACGAAATGCTCAAGAGAAAGATTTCTCCTAATGTTTTTTCTTTTGCTGTGGTTATGAAAGCACTTTGTATGGTTAATGAGGTTGATTCAGCATGTGCGCTTCTTAGGGACATGACAAAACATGGGTGTGTGCCGAATTCTATAGTTTACCAGACGTTAATACATGCTCTTTCCAAGAGTAATAGAGTTGATGATGCATTGAAACTTTTGGAGGAGATGTTTCTAATGAGTTGCACAGCCGATGTTGAAACTTTCAATGACGTTATACATTGTCTTTGCCGGGCCAGTCGGATTCACGAAGCGGCCAAATTGGTTGACCGAATGCTTATCCGCGGTTTCAACCCTAGTGATTCAACTTATGGAGTTTTGATACATGGGTTATGCAGAAAGAGGCTAGTTGATGAAGCAAAGGCTCTCCTCAGCAAGGTGCCTAACCCTAATATTGTCTTGTTTAATACCTTGATTAATGGGCTTGTGACAAATGGACGGTTGGATGAAGCCAATACTTTTATAAATGAAAACATGTTGAGGAATGGCTATAAACCAGATCTTTATACATATAACATACTAATTCATGGGCTTTGTAGAAAGGGTATGTTGACTTCAGCTCGTGATTTGATGAAAGAGATGGCAACCAAGGCTTGTGAACCCAATGTGATCACTTACACAATTCTAATCGAAGGCTTTTGCAAGAATGGGAGACTACAGGAAGCCCGGGAGGTTGTGTACAAGATGTCAGATAAGGGAATTAGCTTAAACACCGTTGGTTACAATTCCCTTATTCATGCTTTATGTAAGGATGGTAATGTTGATGAAGCCATAGAAGTGTACGGTGATATGTCGAGCAAGGGATGTAGGCCCGACATATTCACATTCAATTCGTTGATATTTGGTTTTTGTAAGGTCGATAAGATAGAAGAAGCATTAGCAACGCTTCGAGGCATGTTATTGGAAGGTGTTATTGCAGATACAATTACGTACAATACTTTGATTAACAAATTTTTGAGGATTGGCGATACCGATGAAGCATTTAAGCTCGTAAATGATATGCTATTTAGAGGATGTCCCCTTGATGAAATTACTTATAACAGCTTATTCAAGGCACTTTGCAGCGACGGAGCTGTTGAGAAAGCATTAGGGCTCTTCCAAGAGATGACAGAAAAAGGACTTAATCCGAATAATATATCATGCAATATTTTGATCAATGGCTTATGCAGAAATGGAAAATTACAATATGCTTTTGAGTTTCTGAGGGATATGGTTTCTCGAGGATTAACTCCAGACATAGTCACTTATAACAGCTTGATAAATGGTTTATGCAAAATGGGGCATGTCCGGGAAGCTCTGAATCTATTTGAGAAAATACAAGCTGAAGGAATTCGTCCCGACACTATTACTTATAATACTTTGATCAGTTCATATTGTAAACCCGGCCTGCTTGACGAGGCCTATGTACTTCTAAGTAGAGGGGTGGCTAGTGGAATCATACCCAACGATGTAACATGGTATATAATGGTTAAAAATCTTTTTAAAGGGGATATAGAAAATAGTTAGTTTTTGAGCTCATTTCCGGCAAGTTTTAGCCCTTGATGATAACATTTTACTGATTTACCCCTCTCCTTTCCGCCAATCTTTTGTCCTTGTCTTGTTCAATTATTACAGGGAAAGAGCCTACTTGCAGCCTGATTAAGATGCGAATGATAATGAAAAATTGGCTATCTTTTTTTGCTAAGTGAGATTCTTCAGGGAGACTCGAGGTAATTGTCATTGGTAAACCTTTCTACTCAATGTTCTTGGGTATGATCAAACTCCTTCAGAGCTAATATTTCAGTTTCAGGTCTGTTTAATAAACCAAACCAACTTGAGTTCCGTTTGAGTTGGGTTAAAGCCGAGCTCAAATAGGTTCGAGGTGTAAATGAGCTGGCTTGACTAGACTAGAGTAAGCTTCATAATCCCAAAATATACTCCCTCCGTCCCAGCTACTCCTTTTCTTTTTTCCCTTTAACTCTTAAATTTATGTTTTTATTAATTACAGGTATTCACAATAAGCTAGTAGGCTGCTAAAATGAAACTGTGCTATGAGTTGCTGGAGGCAGCTTTGTTTTCTGGACTAAAAAACATTGTTATTACGTGAAGCCTTGGACTCAGTTTTGCTCAGAAGATTCTGTTGCTAACAAAGCACTTCAGGTGAAATTTATATACGCTAGTGTCCTTTTTAGTGTTTAAGGTTGTCAGATTGTCAGCATAAAGCTGGAAACATAACTATAGATGTTAATTGATATTGCAATATGCTCTGGCTTACCCTGTCATGTTCATTCTCTCTCTCTCTCTCTCTCTCTCTCTCTCTCTCTCACACACACACACACACACACACACACACACATTTCATATAGGGGCTAAGAATATCAACTGAAAACAGAATTTACTACAGCTAAATAATTTTTGTCAAAATGTTATAACGAAACTGGACAGTGCTGAGCATGACCATTACAGCTTTAAACTAAACATTGTTGCTCTTCACTTACATTTAACTCAAGACATTACTGTACTCTCTTTCATTGCAACCTCAGGGTACAGAATCTAACAACTACATCGTTTACCGGTAGATAATCAAAATATGCTCCAACCTCTTTTTCCTCATACATTCATTTGTTCTTGTCCAAGCTCATTTGTTTCAAGATTGAGATTCTTGATCAGTGTGACTACACTTTTCCCTGTCTTGCAACGCTGGAGAAACCAGAAATTTGGTTTAAGGGCTTCAACTAGAGCTTCATACAGTTGAATGTTTTCAACCTGCAAGTATTAGTCGAAAATCAGTGTGATATACTCGTTGCTTAGTACTCCCTCCGTGCCAAAATAAATGACCATTTATTTTTTTCAAATTTACTCTTGATAAAGAGCAAATTTGTTGGTCATTCATTTTGGGACAGAGGTAGTACTATATATTTACAGTTTTCATTTTTTATGTAGGTAAATATGGATATGAAATTACCTTAGTGACCTTTAGAAGGGTTTGAACGACATAGTTCCCAAACTGATCTTTAGCAATCTGGAAAAGGGCTTTTGGATTTTCCAGAAACTCTTGAACAGCTAAATTCATCCCTAAGCTTGAGTACTGTACACAAATCTCTATAACATGACTTCCGCCTTTCTTTGTTGACACCTGTCTGTATTGACCTCGTAGGGAGTGGCAGACTCTGTCAACAATCACTGGATTTTGAGTTTTAAGAACATGTTGCACAACATAGTTTCTGAAAAAATAAGGAACAAGATCATAAGTTAGACTCAAAAACTTTCCAAAAACAGAATAGGAATTATAACTCGAAAACTTTGGAACTCGAAGATTTGAGTTGCAGAAATACCCGTATGGGTCACTTGCTAGGTAGGCTGATTGGTCTGCGAAACGTTGTAGTAGGGTATCTCTTTGTTCACCAGTTATGAAATCAATGCAGTCGTTTATAGAGGCACATCCAACACAGTGAACAGCCAATGTGTAACAATTATCTATTGCTGCTTCGTACAGAACCTAAGATTATGAAAATAGTAAGCCAAGCAGAATCTTTCTAGTTTAGGAAAACAACAACAAGAACAAAGCCTGTGGATGAAAAGAGGTGAGGAAAAAGTAAAAAAGAAAAAAGTTTTAATTTTTTTTGTCTAGTTTAGGAAATTTACCATGTTTGCCGGAAAACCAAGGACGTTTAGGCACTGTTTGATAACGTGCCGGGCTAGGTGGTCAGTCATCATCTCAAAGAAGCGTGTAGATAGAATTGATGTGACTGTAGAAGCCATTGGCGACTTCTTCAGCCTCTTGATGAATTTCTGGACCGAGTAGGAGCTGATGAAAAAGTTGAAACTAGTATTAGAATACGAGAAAAAAACTACTTTTAGGAACTTTGTTAAGAATGTGTGCTTACCCCTGGGTGTCAAATGCTGCTTCTATTAGGAATTGGTTTTCTGACGTTAACTTCCTGACAATTATCTGGAACTCGTTATCATTGCACAAACTGATTAGCTTCTGAAAGACATGGTAACCATTTGGGTCAGTTATCAGTTCGGGAATGGAGTCATAAATCCCAACAAGTATCCATTTTCTAGTTTCGTTATCCCCTGTTCCCAAAAGCCTGTGCAGAATATGTGAACCGGTGCGGGTCTTGGCCACCGTGCCCAAGTCAACTCCCTCCGGGAAACAGTCAAAGACCGAGCCACCACCACTTGTTCCTCTGATGTTCTCTGAATTGTAACCGTTAAATCCAGAAACTCCGGTAGTAGGGTAATAGTTGTAACCATTCAAAATGTTATCTTCCCTTGCATAATTGTAATAACGAGCTTGATCATCGCCCAAAGATGCCCCATGAAGTTGATTAGAGAAATTTAGGGTTTGAGCATAAGCGGATGGGGATCCATAGGTTGGATAACTTGGCAATGGGGTTCTAGGAGAGGTTACGGGGTCGTAACCTATATAATTAGCACCAGCATTCATCTTACCGGTAAAAATACCCGAATCAGATTGCAGGTATGAAGGTTGATGGCTACCTACAGTAAGAAATCCAAGAATGTTCAATAATTGATTTAGCTAATAATTACCATAAGCTGACATACAATAACAGATTTGAAACCTCTGCAATTGAAATCCTGGGAATATCTGCTGCTATTTCTTGGTCGATATAACACAATTTTTCACAGAAAAACCAAAACCCAAAAAAAACACAAAAGAAAAACACATTTATTACACAAATAAACACCGACCCACATACAAGAACATGCACTAAAGCGAACATATACTTAAATTCAAGAAAAAACACACACACACACACACACACACACAGAGAGAGAGAGAGAGAGAGAGAGAGAGAGAGAGAGAGAGAGAGAGAGAGGGGGGGAGAGGGACTTGTAGGTACCTCCATCAATGGAATAATGATATGCCCAGAGATTTTCTCGACAAATTGGCGATTCCGGCTGGCTTCCAGGGACATAAGAATTCATATAACTCTTCCAGAGAGTCCCATTAGCGTTCTCCCCATAACAAATCTCATCTTTTTGACTACCCTGTTCTGAAGAAACACTCAAAGAAGAAGAACCCACTTCAAAACCGTGATTGAAACTGGTTTCTCCACAATCCCCCAACCCAAGATTTTGAAAACTGGCCATCAATTTGGCATTATGATAATGAGAATCAATCGAACAAGGCTTTGAATTCTTGAAACTGCTCGCCATTGTTCAAGAAGAAAAAACAGAGCAAGAGCAAGAACAAGAATCGACACAAACTGGTAAAGGTGAAGTATTGATCTTGTTCGATAGAAAGATAAGAGTTGGGGTGAGAGGAAAAATTGGCGTGGGGAAGGAAGGGCTTATAAGAGAAAATTTCTAAGGGAATCAATTTTCGATCAGGCGTAGGAAACCTTTTCCGTGTTGGACGTTCAAGAACATAGGGGAAGAAGGAAATCCAGTATGGATTTTGAAATTATATTACCGTTTTAAGTAGAAAATAGAAAAGGATTTTTTTTTTTATACCCAAGTTCCCAGATTCGCCGGACTAAGTCTGGACCACCAGCCACCGGTTCCTCAGTGACTGGCGGAGGTAAATCGCGGGATATGACCGAGGTAGTCAGGGTGGCAGCACCCCTTATACTCCTGGTCCCAAGGGAACCCTCCTACATGACGCTTACATCACTCTTACATCACCAATTAATGACAAGAATTTTATTTCTACTTCGTGTTTCTGTACCCTAACTTGAGAGTTCAAGGCTCGTCCATAAGAGCATGCACGGTGGTTAATTTTTGCTCACGGAAACTAATATTTTGTAACGGTGAGTCAAATTTTTGCTCACGACTTTTTTATAATTATTAATTAATAAAAAAATTAAAATTAGTTATTTTATTTTATAAATTAATGATATAAATTAGTTTTTTTATACGTCCACATTACAAAATAAAAAAAAATATTTTATTGTATTTGAACATACTAAAAGTGTCGAACTGGACCAAGCAAGTAAAGCCCAAACACAGACAGCCGTGGCATCCACTTCCTTGGTGGAGCTGGCCCAATTACCATAAGGCCCAAGGCCCAACAACATCATCTGTCGATCTAAGCTCATTGTCCGACCTCCAAGGTCCCGACCTAGCTTGATCCGAACCAATGATCCATACTACCCTTCGGGTACGAACCATGCTCTACCCGCCAGTCAGGTCGACCATTCCACAAATGGCGACCTCGACCTAATCACCAAGTGTCGACCTAACAGATTGGACGCACATGAGTCAAACCTTTCCATAACCGGTTCCCTACAAATCAGGAGCCGTTACCAGACACGTTCACATTATTTGTAACTGTCCCTAAAATCTCGGAGCTCATGCAGCACTACCAAATATACAACTGTCTTTACCTATAAATACTTCATCACTATCAACGGTGGAAGGTAACTGCCATTTTGTTATTTGAATTCATTATTCAATACATTTTGTGCTATATTCAACCGTAATCTTACTCACACGCCCGAGGGTCTAAGCCGGAGACACATCCGGCTAGTCGTGGGTTCTTGTTTTCAGGTCAGGAGCCAGGTGATTAGTCCTGCCACGTGGAGGATTACTGATAAGCATAATTCATGCAGCATCAGTTTGGTTCCATTGCCGGGAAACGTGCTTTAGCTTGACCTCGAAAATTTCATCAACCTACAACAATGGTAACCCCAGACGAGCATGTGACAGAGGCTTCTGATGAACTCAATGAGGTGAATGCCAACACCAACGCAGATCTCAACACCAATGCTGAAAACGTAAATCTGCCTCCTCCCCCACCAAATCGTCCTCATGGTAGAGCAACTGCTCATGTGAATGTTGGAAATAGGGCAGGTCCCTCATCCAACCCATTGAGCAGAAAGGAAATGTTATTGGAGCGAGCCCAGATTCTAGCCGAGCTACTGGCTATAGAGGAGGCTGAGAAGGCGAATATAAGATCGAGAGGCGGCTCCTCTCAAGTCTCCAACAGCAAGCAGCCAGGAGTGCTAGGCCTAATGAGGGTGTGGGACGTAACGGCGAAGACAGGATAGTTCAACGACCTCCAACTCTCATTCATGTCTTGGGAAGTAATGACTTAAGGGCTAGCCTCACCAGAATAGGGAGCAGGAGGCTCAATCAGATTTGAGGACGCATCTAGAGGCCAATAGAAGCCGACGTGGTTCCCCGCCCTGACACAAAGATCAGATCTCACAGGGATGTGAATGGGCGCAGTCGCCCATAAGAGAAGAAAGGCGCAGTCGCCACTGGAGATAATAGGCGCAGTCGCTATCGAGGGATGAGAGGCGCAGGTCGCCCCAAAGGAATGACAGGCATAGCTCTCCAGTTCGATCAGAAAGGGCTCATTCTCATCGAGACAGGAGGAGTAGGCAGGTAACTCCCCCCAGGAGTGAAGGTCAAAGGTCGAATGCCGTTCCCCCTGCAGGAGATGACAGACCCGACGCTAGGGAATGGCTGTTGATGAAAAAGAGGTTCGAACAATGGGAGGAGGAGAAGAAGAAGGACATTGGAAAGGTTGAACGAATCGACTTTGCTCTTCAACCTTTGTCCAAGGAACTGAGAGACGCCGACCTCCTCGTTGGATTTAGGTTGCCCCTTCTAGAGAAGTATTCAGGGACAACCAATGCAAAAAGTCATATAGCACATCTGGAAGCCACAATGTGCTTTGTCGCCAATGAGGACGACAATATGTGTAAAGCTCTCATAAGCACACTCACTGGGGCAGCCCTAACCTGGTTCAATGGTTTGGCGGTGGTAGCATCTCCACTTTGGACTTGTTTCAGGACAAAGTTCCTAGATCGCTTCTCAACCGCGGAGCTCGAAAGGTGACAAGCATCGATCTAAGTAACTTGGTGCAAGCTAAAAATGAAAGCTCAATGAGCTACTTCACCAAGTTCAAGGAGATGGTAGATAAGATCGAGGAAGATCTCACCGACAGGGAAGTTATCAACTGCCTCAGGAATGGTATTTCCTCGGCAGACATGGATTATGAACTCACAAGCCAGACAAATACAACTCGACAAGAGTTGTTCGAAAAGGTTTATAACGTCGCACTGGCCGAGGAAAGGAAAGAAAAGAAAAACGGGAAAAGCCCCAAGGTGGAGGTCGCCGATGACAAGAAAGACTCCAACAAAAATGGAGGAAACAATAAAAATGGAAAGAACAGGACAAGGGCGACAGAAAAGGTGCCCGAGGCTTTCACTCCCCTAACGGTGAGTCGAACTGAAATCATGAATGCGGTCGAGCTAGCCCCACCTGTCCCAATGAACCCCGGCAACAAGTTCAGAAGGGACAACAGCAAGTACTGTGATTATCACAAAGACACAGGTCATCTCACAGAGGATTGCTTGGGATTGAAGCGTATCATCCAGAGAATGGTCGACTAGGGAAGGCTAGACGCATATGTTAAAAGGCCTCAAGCTGGTGGGAGCGAGCAACCAGCAGGTGGACAGCAGGGACCAAGGCAACCTAGATTGAACTTGGGAGTCATTACAGAGCAAGCCAGCAACACGGCCATCAAACATAAAATTTTTCAGCTCAACAAGGCCCCACATGTGCCTCCAAGGAGAGGTGTCAGAGATGATGTGATTAGCTTCTACCCCTATGAGTTGGCAACCAATATGGCGGCTAGGGAGCAAGTTCTCGTCATCCCAGGTCTCATAGACGGATGTACGACGAGCAGACTCTTAGTCGACACGGGGGCCTGCAAGGACATTTTATTCTACAAGACTTTCCAAGAGATGGGACTTAATGATGAGCAGCTGGAAAGATATGATGGCAGGTTGGAAGGTTTCACCAACCATCGAGTTGATGCCAAAGGACAGATTGAACTCGACGTCGACCTTGGCCAGCACCCCCACAGGGTAGTATCGAAGGTACAATTTATTGTCATAGATGTGAACAGTGATTACGCTGCTATACTTGGTATTCCATGTCAGGTCGCACTTGGAATGGTGGCATCAATCCCCCACCAACGAGTCAAGTTTCCTACACCTGCTGGAGTGGGTTGTGTACAAGGCACAGCTCGAGCCTACCTGGATCATGTTCTCAGAGAAAGGAAGAAAAGGGAGTTAGAGATCGAGACTGCAGATGGTTACTTGAAGCTGTCCCAGTCGGTCACCAAAACTACCCGACTGTCAACGATCACCAATGTGGAAGAGTCGACCTATCGCTCAAATGACGAGGTCATGTTTGAGTCGACACGTCATTCTGAAACCACAGCGGTCGATCCAGATGTAGTTATGGTCGACCAAGTTCTCATAGGCAACCTATGCCTTCAGATCGACAATAACTCGGGGGCCACCACCACCACCACCAGCGAGGTTGCAGATAAGCTGGATGATATGATAGCTGAGGAAGCTCCACACCTGGGGGCCGAGGAGAGACAAAGAGTTAGGGAGATCATCATTGAGACCTGCAGCTCGTAGATGGTCCAGAGCTGGAGGCTGTAGACGAGCTAGAATCAGTAGTCACCAACCCTTCCTACCCCGACCAAAAAATTCAAATTGGAAAGCAGCT
Source organism: Adenophora triphylla var. japonica (assembly GCA_022495995.1). Taxonomy (NCBI): domain Eukaryota; kingdom Viridiplantae; phylum Streptophyta; class Magnoliopsida; order Asterales; family Campanulaceae; genus Adenophora; species Adenophora triphylla. The sequence goes on along the minus strand of JAFEMH010002540.1, from coordinate 273,118 downwards.
ATCAGCCGAGGAGCGAGCAGAGATCATTGAGCTGCTGGAAGGGAGTAATGATGTCTTCGCATGGCGTGTAGAAGATATGAGGGGAATAAAGGAAGAGGTCGCCATTCACAGGCTTGAAGTCAACCCGACTATAAAGCCCAGACCCCAAAAATTGAGAAGCTTCGCTCGAGATAAGGAAGAGGCCATAAAAGCTGAGGTACAAAAACTTTTGAGTGCAGGTATTATTAAGGAGGCCACTCATACAACGTGGTTGGCCAATGTGGTCATGGTAAAGAAATCAAATGGCAAATGGCGGATGTGTGTCGACTTCACCACTCTGAATCTTGCTTGCCCGAAGGACAGCTACCCCCTTCCTAGAATTGACAAACTAGTTGATTCCATTGTTGGTCACTCCACCCTCAGCTTCCTCGACGCTTACTCAGGGTACCACCAGATTAAGATGCATGAGGACGACATAGTCAAGACGGCATTTCAGCGGTGGAGGCATCTACTGCTACAACATGATGCCATTTGGATTGAAGAATGCAGGTGCGACTTATCAAAGAATGGTGAACAAGGTCTTTGCCTCACAAATTGGCCGAAATATGGAGGCTTACGTCGACGATATGGTCATCAAAACTAAGACCGGACGTCACGTAGTCGACCTAAAAGAAACATTCGCCAATCTGCGAGCAAACGACATGAAACTCAATCCCAGCAAGTGTGTCTTTGGAGTAGCAGCTGGAAAGTTCCTTGGATTCATGGTGTCCCAGAGAGGTATAGAAGCTAACCCGGAGAAGATCAAGGCTCTAGTCGAGATGAAGGAGCCTACAAGTATAAAGGAGATGCAGCGACTTAATGGCAGGGTGGCAGCCCTAGGTCGCTTTATATCCAAGTCGGCTGAAAGGTCTCTCCCCTTCTTCAAATCATTGAGGGGGACGAAAAACTTTGAGTGGACGGCCGAATGTCATTCGTCGTTCCAACAACTCAAAGAATACCTTGCTACTCCTCCACTATTGAGCAGCCCGACCACTGGTGAAACCTTATTCGTGTATTTGTCTGTGGGAGACAAATCAGTTGCAGCAGTCTTGGTTAGAGAAGAGGAGGGCCATCAAAAGCCAGTTTACTATGTCAGCAAGTCCCTATCAGACGTAGAGGGCAGGTACTACAACGCTGAGAAGGTCGCTTATGCCTTAGTCGTAGCTTCAAGGAAGCTGCGTGCTTATTTCTTGGCTCATCCTATTGTGGTTCTTACAAATGCTCCCTTGAGAAAAATATTGCACAAACCGGAGAGTTCAGGTCTCCTGCTCAATTGGTCGATTGCCCTTACGGAATTTGACATCGAGTATCGACCTAGAAAGGCGTTGAAAGCTCAAGCTCTAGCAGATTTGTTGGTCGAGCTTACGTTCACCAAGGAGGACAGCGAGCAGCGAGCTCAAAAGGAGAAAACCAAAGGGAAAGAGCCAGAGTTACAGCCCGCCATTACATGACCCGACGATTGTTGGAAAGTCTACTCGGATGGATCAGCAACCAAAAATGTTAGTGGAGCCGGGATTGTCTTGATCGAGCCAGAGTCGGGGACCGTGTACGAGGAGTCACTAAGGTTCAAATTCGATGCCTCCAATAATCAGGCGGAGTATGAAGCCCTGGTAGCAGCCATAGAGTATGCCAAGTGCTTTGGAGCGACTAAAATCATGGCTTATTGTGACTCCCAACTGGTAGTCAACCAGGTTAGAGGCGAGTACGAAGTACTTAGTTCCACTCTGATCAAATACTGGGCCCTGGTGAAGGAGCTGATAAAGGATTTGGAATTCTGGGAGATTCAGAGGATTGGACGGGAAGACAACGAGCTAGCCGACCTCCTCTCGAAATTAGCCACTTCAGATGTGCCACATGAAGAGCCCATCTCTTTCCTCGAAAATCCAGCTTATGAGAGGATAAAAATTCAATGTGTAGAGGACGCTTCAAGAAATTGGGTTTATGAGAAGTGTTGGATAGAAGAAATGAAGGCGTACCTAGAAAGTGGCGAGCTGCCTGATGACGAGAAGAAAGCTCAAGCTATCAAAAAGAAAGCTCCGAGGTACGTCATTCAAGGAGGCGATCTGTTCAGAAGATCCTACACTCGACCATTGCTAAAATGCATCCACCCTCAAGAGGTCGCCCTATTGATACATGAAGTACACAGTGGGATTTGTGGTGGACACCCGGGGGCCAGGACTCTAGCCGACAAGTTGATTACCTTGGGATACTACTGGCCACACATGAGAGCTGACACTCATAACTTTGTTCAACAATGTGATCAATGCCAAAGGTTCGCCAACTTACCTCATATGCCGACAACCGAGCAGACCCCAGTGATTGCAACTTGGCCATTCGACATGTGGGGCGTCGACCTGATTGGACCCTTCCCTCCCGCCCGAGGAAATTGCAAGTATGTCATCGTCGCCATTGATTACTTCACCAAGTGGGTTGAGGCCAAGCCATTAGCTCGAATCACAGAGGAAAACGCCATCAACTTCATTCATGATTTCATTTGGTGTCGATTTGGTTTTCCTCGAGCAATAGTGTCTGACAACGGAGTGCAGTTCTCCAGAGCCTTCGAAGCAGAGATGAATCGGGTAGGGATCAAACATTGGCAATCTTCTGTCGCCTATCCTCAAGGAAATGGGCAAGCTGAAGCAGCGAATAAACTTGTCCTATCTCCACTCAAGACGGGTCTCGTAGGTTGACGCAACAACTAGTTGGGACGAACTCCCCGCTCTTCGGGCGCTCGCACAACCACTTGGGGCCTGCGGGGAAACCCCATTTGCTCTCACATATGGATCGAGGCCACGGCACCCGCCGAGCTCGCATTCCCACCGCTGCAGTAACATTCTTTGATCAAGAGCAGAATGCCATCAACAGATTGATCGACTTAGACCTAGTTGACGAGAAGCGAGATACAGCCTACCTTCGAATGGTCAACTACAAACAGCGAACTAAAAGTTACCACGACAAGAAGGTCAAGCCAAGATCATTCCAAGTAGGAGATCATGTGTTGAGAAAGATCGAAGCAACGGGAAGAAGAACTCAACAGAATAAACTGTCTCCCAACTGGGAAGGTCCTTACATAGTCACTCGAGTCGTCAAGGAAGGAACCTACATGATAGCTCATCCTGGGGGAGAAGAGTTGAAACATCCTTGGCACGCCACTCACCTCATCAAATACTACTTCTAGTTTTCAGCTTCCAAGTTCAAGCTTGTCTTAGTTCTAGTTTTCAGATTAATGTAAGCGTGTTCGTACTTCAATAAAAATGCTATTTTATTCGACCAAATGTTGTGCAACACCAGTTTTAACTAGCTCGACTCTCAGTCAGCTTAGTTTGAACGAGCTCGATTCTTAATCAGCTTTGTTCTTTTAACAAGTCCGACTCATAGTCGACTTTGTTTTATTTAGCTCGATTCTTAATCAGCTTTGTTCTTTTAACAAGTCCGACTCAACGTCGACTTCGTCTTTACTAGCTCGACTCTCAGCTTAGTTTGAACGAGCTCGATTCTTAATCAGCTTTGTTCTTTTAACAAGTCCGACTCATAGTCGACTTCGTTTTATTTAAGCTCGACTCTTAGTCAGCTTTGGTTTCATAACAAGTCCGATCCAAGGTCGATTTCGTTCCAATGAGCTCTACCCTATACCATCTCTAAACAGGTTCGACCTTGATTCAACCTCGTTTCTGAATTCTTACAAGGCTTAGGTTGACTCTTCCTACTACATCTAGCTCGACACACACACGCTGAAATGGAAAACATACAACATTCAGAGATTAAAGTCGGCTACGATTATAAGTCTCCCAGAAGCGGGCTGAGACTTGCAAAAAATATGATTACATGTTTCTATGCCTCCCAAAAACTGGGCCAAGGCATTCAGACAATTTTAAAACAAAAAAGCAAAAAATTGTTTTGAGACTTGTTCTTTACATCATCCACATAAAAAGCGACCTAAGAGTTCTGGTCATCATTGGCAATTCCCCCATTTACATCGCCTTCTTGTTGCTGTGGGCTCAGGGGTTTACCCGACTCAGAATATAAGCGTTGCTCCGGCTCATCCACTTCCTCCATGTCCTCGGCATCTTCCATCTCTTGAAGCACAGTGTCAAAGTTTCGAGGAGCCACTTCAGGGGCAACCCAAGGCTCACAGCCATCCTCTCGATCTTCCTGAGCGATGAAGGCTAAATCGTTGTCAAGATAAGGGACAATGGAATGACCACCCCGGGCCGTCGTGTCGTATTGAGCTTCAGAGAACCAACGAGCTAATTGCTCAAGGGTGACTTCAGCTGTTGGATCTACCAAGGCCCGACGCGCCATGTGACGTTTACCCACCTCCAAAAAGTCCTATGCCTTGGCGACAACAGTATTACAGTACTCATCTCCAGCTTTGAACTTCTCGATAGCATCAGGACCAGCCTTCTCTAGATCCTCCTTCCACTTAGCTCAAGCAGCGTTGTGCTCTTCATTAAGTTCCGTCAATAAAGAATCTTTTTCCTTGAGGAGTTGGGAGACAGTGGCGAGCTCGACCTTTGTTTTCTCATGAGCAAGACGCTCAGCATCTCTTTCCTCCTTCACATCCTTAAGCTGGGCGTTAACAGCTTCAAGATCTTCAAAAGCCTTCTTCTTCACCATCTCTTGAGCATCAAAGGAGCTGTCGAGGTCATTGTACTTTTCTCTCAGATCAGCCAACTCCTGTGCCTTCTTGGAGTAGTCATGTAAAGCTTGCCTCTCCCTCTCAATTAAAGCCCTCCAGGAGCTTTTAACTTGCTTAACCATAGTAAGATTCTACATTTAAAGGAAACCAGAGAATTGTTAGCTCATAAGACGAGTTGATTAAATAAAAGAGCAAACTACTAGACAGAAGGGGAAAGTAAAAATTACCTCGCATTGCACCATCCCAGAGCGAGCTGAGAACTCTTCAGGCGTTATTCCCTTATCAGCAAAGTGAGCCAGCAGATCCACATCTATGGCCCTTCTCACAATCACCTGTCCCAAGCTCATATCTGGGTAACGGCGACTCAAGCTGTTTACCCCTGCGAGCGGAGGAACATCATCAATCTCTGCATCCGATCCTCAAGAGATTCTTGGTTGGGAGAAGAAGAAATGGGAGGAGGAAGATGACTTGGAGGAACAGACTTCCCCTTCTCAGTTCGCGATCTCTTCTTCTTATTCAAGGGCTGATCATCAGAGTCAACTTCCATCACATCATCATCAATATCAACGACATTCAGAGGACTAGCCATATTTGCCCCGGCACTAGAGGTCGCCGCGTTAACATCAGAAATGGGATCAGAGCTCAAGCTAGGTCTAGCCGACCTATTGGACTCATCCCCTCCTTCATTCACATTTGCAGATGGGGTCCCACTCAGCAAGGGATCTTCCAGCTCAACCTCTTCCATGGGGATCATCCCAGCAACGTCCTTGGGCAGCAGATTATTCCTTGCAGCGGCTTCTCTCTCCCGGCTCGCTCTAGCATTGGTCGCCCCATGGGCTTTCTTAGCTTTCTTCTTATCCGACACTCCCAATATTCGAACCATGGCAGCTTCTTGTTCGGGAGTCAAAACTGCACGACATCAAAGTAATCAAGTGTTAGCTCGGCAATTCAAAATAGTTCTATGTACGAGCTAGATAGTTCTACATACGAGCAAGCAATTGGCGAGCTAATTGATACAATTCAAAGCAGTTCTATGTACGAATTAACTGATTCTATATACGAGCAAGCAATTTGACGAGTACAGAGTTGCAATTCAAGATAGTTCTATGTACGAGCTAGATAGTTCTACATACGAACAGGCAAGTGACGAGCTAAGAGTTATGTATGCAGATCAAAGCAATCCTATATGCCAATAATAAGTCACTTATGCAAGTTAACAGTGGACGAGCTAATGAATAAAGACGAGTAAACCCTTACCACCAATGTGTTCTCCATTATCTTTGCAATAGCCAGCTTTCTTCTGGCAAAATTGGCAATTCTCCTCTAGTCTACCCAAAGAGTGAGTAACCCAATCAGGGTATACCTGACCCCTCATTACTGGGACAAGAGGCTCCACTACCCCATCTCCAGGCATCATCCCAGCTTGGATATAGTTGTATTTGGTCATCCCTAACGACTCCCAGCTGATGGGTCCGTTCTTGACCAAAGCACACAGATTCCTATACAAAGTTTGATGCCAAGGAGGCTCCCAATAATTCTCCTCACTAATCACGTCAAATTCACTATTTAGCAAAGGAAACTCCCATACCAGCCTACTCTCTACAAAAACCACATATGAATTCCAGCTGATATGTTTATTGGGAAGACTGGCAAACAGCTTTGGAGAATTGGGTTTAGAAGGAGTACTAATCCCCCAATCAGCCTTGTCGAGCTTAGGAGCAAAAAATTCCTTGAAAACTCTCATGCAGGGCTCATGGCCTAGAAATCTACATACCATGGCAAAGCACACTAGTATCCTGCAAGTGTTGGCCCCAAGCTGAAGGGGAAGAGCATCCATGCACTCCAGAAATTCATTAATAAAAGGATCTAAGGGCAACCTCAAGCCCGCCTCAAACTGACCGTAGAAAAAGGCAACCCTAGTGGCATCAGTGGTGAAGGTGGCACGGTGCTTAGCCATGAAATCTGCCCTACTGAAGATAGTTACCCTATAATCCGCCCTATTTACCCCGCAAAAAGTCATAGACCATGGAGTAACGGGACTCCATATTTTTATTCCCTCGCAGAGGCCTAGGGGGTACGTATCCTCTCTCATTCTTCCCCGGTACGACGGAGGAGCCAAATGCATCCACTATTCTGGGACTTGAAGAAGTTGAAGCTGTAGCTCTACCTTGAGTCGTCATATCTGTACAAACAAAAGAGGAAGCAGGGAGTCACCCTACGATCACATTCAGTCGACCTACCTAAGGGCGACCTAGACTCCCCCGGGAAACCTATTCTATTTCTAAGGAAGGAAGGTTTATGGACATCCCTAACATAAAACAAGGTGATATGGTCGAGTAGTTCGTGAAATAGATGAAAAGTGACGATATTCGAATCATCGACTACTAGGTTTTCAACGTCCCCTACAATGGGCAAACCTATCTCACTAAAATTCAATTCCCACCTGGTCAAGATGGAAGCACATTCATCCAAAGACATCTCTCTCCACTCACCATTCACGTTCTTATACACCCTACGGTTAACAGTGCAATACCCATACCAAGCTCCTGGTTCGCTACGGAAGGTTCTAGCCATGACGAAAACAAAAACAGAGCATGAATCGCAAACCCTAAAGCAAATGTACAAGGGAAATACCTTGATTGATCACAGAAGGGGAATCCGTTGCCAAAGACGAAAACCTGGGTTAAATCCTGCTGCAATTCCGCAATTATCGCCGAGGAAGAAGAGTTTGAAGACGGTAAGAATTCGAATCAGAAGGGGATTTTGGGTATTTATATTTTCCCAAATTTGGAAAGGGGAAAAGAAATTCAAAATTGATTTTCCAAAATTAAACTCTGAAGCGGTTTTCGAGAAAGAACACCAAGCGTCAAAACAATAATGATGACAGAAAAATGGCGCTCCTTCATCTCCTGCCGTTCATCGCCAACGCCCAGGATTGTGCCACGTCACCTTGGGTCGACTAAATCTCAGAACTAGTAGCGACCTGCGAGTAAAGCAATTCTCATCAAAGATCTCCTTAACTTCCAAGTCGACAAAGTCAACTCGAAAGTTGGGGGCCACTGAACATACTAAAAGTGTCGAACTGGTGTGACGATGTTGAAATTCCAATTTCGCGGGAAAATTCGATTTTGCGTTTCTTTGAAAACCAAATAAAACCGGAAAAAGACGGAGTCGCCACGCCGTTTTTTGTTTTAAGGGCCAAAACTTTGAAAAATGCCCGAGATTAGAGATTTGGATTCGGAGGTCACGTTACATGCCGGGAAGGACGTTAGTGTGCACCCGGAATGCCTCGTAAAACGAGTCTTCCAAGCTAAAAACCATTTGTTTGTGTGTGTGTGTGTATGTATTGCTTTGGCCAAAATAATTCGAAACTGAGAAAAGTAAAAAATGGGATTTCTTTTTAAGACTTTAAACTGACCCCATGATTTTTTGGATAATTTTTGGGTTGAGATTTGGTACTCAAAAGACCTTTTGAAGTTGAAAAACACTTCTGCCAGAATGAAAAAAGACAGTAGACACCTGATTTTGAAATGGATTCAAGGGCCTTAAAACTTCATAATCTGGAGAAACTCAGAGAATGAAAGTTGTTCCAGACACCTCAAATAAGATCTCTACGAAATAATTTTCCATTTTGGAGAAGATTTGAGAGGTCAAAACCTTCTGGAAATCTCAGATATGAAATCTGGATTTCCAGAAACTGATGAACTGACTTTTGAAAGAAAATTTGAAAAGGGAGTTTTACTCACGCAAAAAATAAAGTAAAAATATGTCTGGAAAGCTCTGGATGTTGGCTACAAAAAGTGTTTTGTAGTCAACACCAAATTCCAAGTTTATCTGTGTCCAAAAATTTAGACAATGGACTGGGGTCTTGGAAAATTGCTACTGGACAGCAACTTCTCAAGAAGGAAAACATGTTTTTAAAAGGGGGTTTGGCATCCATGTTCGTCCCCATTTCCCTAGGTTTTGATTAGTGATCACTTGACATTTTAGTGGTGAATCAACTATATCAAACCATCCTTGGGGTACATTAGGACTAAGCACTTCATTTGCTTGGGAAGGGGAATTTTATCCTTTGAAAATGAGATTTGAGGTATGAAAATGAGTTTTAGGGTTTTGAAAATGTGTTTTCTTTGCAAGTAAGTAAGAATGCTTTGAAAATAATGTTGATCCTTGTAGAAGATCATCCATGGAGATGAACTTCCATGGTGATCTTCTTGGATCTAAGACAAGAAGATGAATGAACTACATTTTGTAGCTTGAAAATGCATGCATGGATGAGAGATTTAGGATAAGAAGAGGGAGGTTATACCTATCTTCTTTGTGTTTTGGAGTTTTTGGCTTGAATGCAAGAGTGTTTGAGGCTTGAATATGAGAGTGTTTGAGTGAGTGTGATTTTGATTGAATAGTTGAGAAAAAGGTGACAATTCTAGAGAATTCTCACTGTTTTCTCACTATTTTCGCCAAGGTGCAGTTGCAAATTGTGTTTTTCCTCTTCTCTTTCTGAGACTGAAGGCCTCAATTTATAGCCCTCTGAAATTGACAAACTCATCCGCGCGGATATGTCCTTCAGCGTGCACTGTTCATTAAATGCTGCTTCAGGCTTTGGACAAGAGGAATATTATTTTGAAAATTCAAATTAGGCAGCCAGTTTTTGTTCCAGCCATTTCTATTTTTGGTTTTTGACAATTTCTTTTGCTTTTTTAATTCTTTTCCTTGGTTTATCCTTAAATAACAATGCCCACTTTACCCTTGCTTGGTTAGAAATGTTAGGAATTGTTAGGAATGTTATAACTTTCGTTAATTTTCTAACGAAAATACTAACAAGCTCAAATTGGAGCACTTACAACTGGATCAAGCAAGTAAAGCCCAAACACAGACAACCGTGGCATCCACATCCTTGGTGGAGCTGGCCCAATTACCATAAGGCCCAACAACAGCATCTGTCGATCTAATCTCATTGCCCGACCTCCAAGGTCCCGACCTAGCTTGATCCGAACCAATGATCCATACTACCCTTCGGGTACGAACCATGCTCTACCCGCCAGTCAGGTCGACCATTCCACAAATGGCGACCTCGACCTAATCACCAAGTGTCGACCTAACAGATTGGACGCACATGAGTCAAACCTTTTCATAACCGGTTCCCTACAAATCAGGAGCCGTTACCAGACACGTTCACATTATTTGTAACTGTCCCTAAAATCTCGGAGCTCATGCAGCACTACCAAATATACAACTGTCTTTACCTATAAATACTTCATCACTATCAACGGTGGAAGGTAACTGCCATTTTGTTATTTGAATTCATTATTCAATACATTTTGTGCTATATTCAACCGTAATCTTACTCACACGCCCGAGGGTCTAAGCCGGAGACACATCCGGCTAGTTGTGAATTCTTGTTTTCAGGTCAGGAGCCATGTGATTAGTCCTGCCACGTGGAGGATTACTGATAAGCACAATTCCTGCAGCATCAGTATTATTTTTTATTAAAGTTGTATTTCTTTGTAAATCAAACACTCATAGATAAACATCAATTTGATATCTAAAACAATAAATACATGAGAATAATAACTTAACACAGAACTTACATACGAAACAAAGCATTACAATAGTAGATAAAATGCTAAATATAATATTAAGAGTTGTTGATCACATATATATGTTTAATCAAGTCTGCTTTGAGGGTCATGTGTGTGATTTTGTTTTAGAGATCTCGTTTACGTGCTATGTATATTCGGAGATACTATTTTCAACCTGTCAATTTTCGGTCGGGTGCGTGAAAGTATCATTTTCATCATTTCAAGTGGACTTTTTTTTCCCCTTCCCCTTTTTTTTGGGTTTTGTTTTGGAGATCTCAATTTTTTATTTTTTTTTTTTAACTTAATCTCAGAGAGAGAAAATAGGAAAGAAAAGGTGTGAATAACTTATACAATGTTAGGCTCTATTTATAGGCGAAAAAAGTTATGAACATTTTTAATATTTTGCATAAACGACGTCGTTGGATTGTGGTAAATCAAAATTAAAAAATAAACATTTAATTCGTTTTCGATTCAAACCGCGAGCGAAACAGTTTCGCTAAGGAGTTTGAGCGATAATTTTCGCTCACCATTCCAGCAATTAAACCAATTTTCGCTCATAATAAATGTGTTAACGTTTTCTTCCATCTCCAAATAAGTGTTGTATTCTAAACTAAAGAAATAGTTTTATGCATTTTTACCATAATAAAAACATTGTACAATTTTTATTTTTTTTAAAAACTTGACAAGTAAATTATATGAGACTGAAAGAAAAATATTTAGGATAGTCTTTGCTTAGAGAAGATTAATTTAATCAAGGGCAAATTGCATTTTAGTTACATGAATTTTATAAAATGTTTCAATTGGTTATCGAATTTGCATTTGTTACAAGTTGGTTATTGAGTTTGTCTTTTTGTTGCAATCAGGTGTAATTTTGGATAAACCGTTAAAAATTTAACGAAGAGCGTAGCATGTGCGTCTCACGTGCCAATCTGAAGGGTATTTTGGTCAACTTGAATACGTGACTGTTTTGTTAGATTATATGAAAAGATAAGGATTACAACGTTAAAAGTTAAATCACTAACCAAAGAAATTTTATTTCATAAATCTAAAGGGACCTCTGTTCTAAAAGACCCCGCCTGCGCGCTAGCCCCGCCTGCGCGCAGCCTCTCCAACGCCTGGGCAGCCCCGCCAGTGCCCCGACTAATTCCGACTAATCCCGATTACCCCGACACCCGCCTGTGCTGGCAGCCGCTCCGCCGCCTAGCATCCGCCTAGCGCTTTTTAGAACCTTGAAAGGGACTAAACTGAAAATAAAACCCAACTTGCCATCTCTTCCGTCAAATTCAGCTTCCTCTACAAACAATGGCTGCAAATGAAGCTTCCGATGTTAGATCCAGCCCATGAATTTCTGTCGCCGGTCACAATCTCCTCTGTTTCTTCCTCTGATCTCGATACAGAGGTAAAGTTTTATCAATTAACTCTATCCATCTCAAAATTCCCCCAAATTTTGGTTTCCAATTTGTTAATTTTTCGCTGATGTTTATGCTCAGTCGACAGGTTCGTTCTTCCATGATAGAAGCACTACATTAGGAACACTGATGGGCGTCAACTTCCCGACGATTACATTCTGAGCTCCTTCACAGCGGTGCGACGTCACCGCGGTCTCCGTCGGTGTCTGTACTTCGGAGAACGGAGGAAGTCTAAGAAGAAGATTAAAGCTGCAGCGGCGGAGTATGCGACGTTGGTGGAGATTGTGCGGCGGCGAGGATTCGAAGCCGTCGTCGCTTGGGGAGTTTCTGGAAGTTGAACGGAGATTTGGGGAAGAGTCATTGTTTGGTGCCGAGATTGAGAATAATATGGTCGATACTCAACCGAGGGGTGGGAGGTTGTTGTTTGCTGATGGATGGAAGGGTGTTACCTTCTCACTTTTTTAAGGAAAGTGTTAGTTTCGTAGCTACAGTATTTCGCCGGAGTTGACAGGGCAATGAGAATGGGGGTATTTTGGTATTTTTCATGAATTTCATGAAAAAGATCAAAATACCCCTAAATAATTCACGTGAGCGGCACATGTTATGCTTTTCGTTAAATTTTTAACGGTTCATTCAAAATTACACCTGATTGCAACAAAATGACAAACTCAATAACCAACTTGTAACAAATGCAAATTCGATAACCAATTGAAGCATCTCGACAAACTCAGGTAACTAAAATGTAATTTGCCCATATTTTTATTTGGGCTGAGATAACCTTAAGAACTGCAATTGTGACACTTTTATCTTCATCCTATCCTTTTATATCCTTTCTCCGTTATCAATTTCAATCCGACTTTTTTGATCACTTTTTATTGATTCAATTAACTCGATTTCACATTTATTAATTTATTAATTGTTGTTCAGCGATTAATAAATGTGAAATCAGATTTTTAATTTTCATTTTTTTTTATGTTTTCTAAATAATGTTTATTGTATTTCTAATGGAGTTGGTCTCCTGTGAGAACAAGGGGATCCGTCTCATGCATGAGACGGGTCGATCCATGGGTGGCAGCTCATGCCTTTTAAAACAGGTATTACGTTTAGAAAAAGTAATAGTTACCATCTCTTAATGTAATGACTGTATACATATAAAGTAACATTGTTAATAAGTAAACGTAATACCTGTTTAAAAAAAAACAAAAGCTCGTTTTTAACCATTTTTTCAAATGTAATACAAACTATATGTATTACATTTGAAATGTAATAACTTATTTTAGTTATAATAAGTATTACTTTTGCCAAACGAAGAAAACATAGGGAAAAACACTATTACTTTTCTGTATATATGTATTATTTTTACCCATTTTTTCAAATGTAATACAAACTATATGTATTATAATACAAACTATATGTATTACATTTGAAATGTAATAACTTATTTTAGTTATAATAAGTATTACTTTTGCCAAACGAATAAAACATAAGGAAAAATACTATTACTTTTCTGTATATATGTATTATTTTTACCCATTTTTTCAAATGTAATACAAACTATATGTATTACATTTGAAATGTAATAACTTATTTTAGTTATAATAGTAATACTTTTGCCAAATGAAAAAAACATAGGAAAAAACACTATTACTTTTCTTTATATATGTATTACTTTAATACGTACAAACTATTACTTTATATGCATACAATCATTACATTATGTTATAGTAACTATTACTTTTCACAAACCGAAAAAAAATATCATTTCTGTCTCTGTTTCTCAGCAACAGCAAGCCTTTCTCCTTCCAAAATCCCTTTCTCTCCAAATTCAAATCTTTCACAATTCTCTCAAATTAATCTAAATCACATCAAACATCAATTCACTCAAATTTGTATAAATGGATTCAGAGTATTGATATCAACGGCAAGGAGGTCAAAGCTCAGATTTGGGGTGGAATTGGGTGAAGGTTTGTCCGGAGAAGGGAGAATTGGTGTTGGTGAAGAAGGCCGCTGGTGGTGAAGGTTAGGTTAGGGAGGAGATTGGCCGGAGAAGATAGATCTGAGGAGCGGGCTATGGAACTTTACGTCTAGAGAGAGAAGGTACTGCGGCTAGAGAGAGAGAGGAGGGAGAATGTCTGTGAATTGAAGGGAAATTGGGATAGGTTTGGAGGTGAGGATCGGTAATGGAGGTTGAGGAATAGGATTGGTGAAGGTTGAGAGAGATTGGTTGAAGAAGAAGAAGACGACACCGACAATGGGAGATTTACGGATAGAGAGAGAGAGAGAGGAGAGAGAGAGAGACTGTTTACGTATTGAGAGAGAAAGAGAGAGCTGTGTGTTCAACGGGTTGGGTCATGGGTCAAAAATGACCCGTCTCATCTATGAGACGGATTATAGTGTTCTCACATAAGTTTTTGTCTTTCTAATGTTGCTTTTCTCTCCTTATGTGAGAGCTTGTGATTTTCCTCATTTGTTGATTACTTGTGATTCCCCTCCATTGTTAAGGGATTTGTGTATTATTTTTGTTGTTTTTATGATTATCGAAAAGATTGAATTTGACTTAGATGAGTGGAAGAAGGCTAGAGACGCAATATTTCATCATGATATTCATGAAGTCCAATGTTGGGAAGGGTGGAATCTTCCACCAACAACCCTTTTTGTTACAATTATTTATTGCAAGTATGTGCATAATTGGACCATTCATTTTTCTTTTCGGTTAACAAGTCAAAATGTCAGTATGTTTGACGAATGTAATTTATAGATCAGCGTTTGTAATTGCAAGCCCTACCGTTTGGGTCGAACTTTCAACATCCGTGAATAATCAACTCCTAAACATTTGTTATTATTAATAATATTGTTCTTTCGGTTAAAAAAAAAAAAAAAAAAAAAAACTACAAGTGTGTCACATCAATAATGAAAGCACAAAATTTTTCTTTATTTATTAACTATCTCTCCTACATTATTTCACATATTCACAAATCAATTAATAAAGTAAGACAAGTTCCAATAAAAAAGGGTAAAATAATAATTCAAATGTTTTTATCAAAAAATGACAATTATTTGGAAACAAAAAAAAAAAAAAGTTTATAAGTGACAACTATTTTAGATAGCAATAGATGACATAACTAAAATAAACATCGCTAATTGGAAATTGAAGTTTTTAGGAATAATGGAGTCTAAATCACCTATACCACTTTTATTTATCAAATTGTGTATCACATGTGATTCACGATTATGCATCAATAATGATATCATAATACTGTCAGCCATGATAATTCATAATCGTTGAATTACATGTGGTGAATAAAAGTGATTCACGTGATCTTGTCTCGAAATAACCGAGGGAGTGTTTTTTTCTTTTCCTGATCGATCTAAAACAACAAGGGCTATTATGTATTGGGAGAAGGAAAGAAAGAGATTTTAGGAACCCTTTTTGATATTGGAATTTTATTTAATTTATTTTTGGAAAACAATTAATACGACGGTCCAAGTACTCAAGGGATTAATATATATACCACTGCAAGAACTCCATGGATCCAAGTACTGAGCAACTGATTCTATCCTCTCCTTAGTCGCGGTTTCAAATTTTCCCGAGAAAATTCGCAAGAAAAAAAAAGCTAGTCCAACCTGACTTTTGATCAGTGGCGGATCTAGGATTTCTTAACTGCGGGCGCACAATTTACACTACATAATTTCATACTAAAATTTTCGACCATTTATATAATATATAAAAGCAGAAACATTTCAAGACCATACAGCTCGCCACGTGGAATTTCAAGTCAGCTCTATGTTCACCAATTATTAGCCGTCATGTGTCACATTCAATGAAGAGTTTTATTTTAGATTTTGATTTAAACACAAATTTTAGCTTTTAAATCCAAACAAAATATTTTTAAACGTATTAAATTCAAACTACAGCGGTTCAACTACTGCATCCGAAAGAATATAATGTGATGGTGGTAGAAAGTAGAAACATTGTCTTGGAGCATGCACTGATTTCTCTTATCATTATTCCCCATATTAGATTTTAGATTATTAGATTAGTTTATTTTATTTTATTGGATTAAATTTATTTTTTTTAAATTGTATTATTCTCTCCATCCTAAAATGAATGATTTTTTTTCAAAATTTAATAATCATTTTAAAAAATTTAATTTTAATCTAAAAAAAATAATAAACATTCTTTTAATTCATTTTCAAAATTTTACATTTGTAAAAATATAATGAATTATGAAATAAAATTAAATCAAAAAAATTAAAAGAACATTTATTTTGAGACAATAATGGTCATTCAATCTATATAATATATAAAAGCAGAAACATTTCAAGACCATACAGCTCGCCACGTGAAATTCCAAGTCAGCTCTATGTTCACCAATTATTAGCCGCCTTGTGTCACATTCAATGAAGAGTTTTATTTTAGATTTTGATTTAAACACAAATTTTAGCTTTTAAATCCAAACAAAATATTTTTAAATGTAATAAATTCAAACTACAGCGGTTCAACTACTGCATCCGAAAGAATGTAATGTGATGGTGGTAGAAAGTAGAAACATTGTCTTGGAGCATGCACTGATTTCTCTTATCATTATCCCCCATATTAGATTTTAGATTATTAGATTAGTTTATTTTATTTTATTGGATTAAATTTAATTTTTTTAAATTGTATTATTCTCTCCGTCCTAAAATGAATTATTTTTTTCAAAATTTAATAGTCATTTTAAAAAATTTAATTTTAATCTAGAAAAAATAATAAACATTCTTTTAATTCATTTTCAAAATTTTACATTTGTAAAAATATAATGAAATATGAAAAAAAATTAAATCAAAAAATTTAAAAGAACATTTATTTTGAGACAATAATGGTCATTCAATCTATATAATATATAAAAGCGGAAACATTTCAAGACCATACAGCTCGCCACGTGGAATTTCAAGTCAGCTCTATGTTCACCAATTATTAGCCGCCATGTGTCACATTCAATGAAGAGTTTTATTTTAGATTTTGATTTAAACACAAATTTTAGCTTTTAAATTCAAGACCATACAACTCGCCACGTGGAATTCCAAGTCAGCTCTATCATTCATTTGTATCTATCATTCTTTTACATACGTTTTCACGCATCTGCCTCTTCCAACTTTGTCTTTCTTTTTTCTCTCAAATCCATTTTTTTGTCAAATTAAATTTCTGTTGCATAGTTTCAATAGTGACTAATAATTAAATGATATTTCAATTTCTAACGAGCTATTATTCTTAGGATAGAAATATCAGTGATTTACTAACATTTAATGTTGTTTACTAACCTTAATGTATAATGGGTTGTTAGATGTTATAACCAATTTCTAATGCATATTAACTCGGTTTGTATGGCATTTGAGTCTGCCTTCTTGATTGTTTAATGCTTGATTAATAAAATACTCAACCAAAAAGATACGAGTATTTATAATTTCCTAATTCCTATCAACTGTATTAAGTGATACTTGTTTTTTTTTTCTTCTAAAGAAGGGGATCAACACATTTCACCGCTCCCCCCTTGATGCACTTCACAGAGGCGCCTAGCTATGCTAGGGAGGGCAATGTCATTCCCTCTAATCACTGGTGGGGGAATCGAACTCATGACCTCCAGGTTGGAAGCCATTATGTAAAATTGTGTGGTAAAAGATGAAAATTAAAAGTGTTTTTTGAAATAAGAGTTTTTGGTAAAGTTTAGGTGTGTGCGCTAAAAAGAGCGTAACTTTTGATTCCGGATGAACCAGGGAACGCACAACATATCAAATTGAAGCTATTTTCAAGACGGACAAAAGTCATCGGACATAGCCCCATGACACAGGTTTTTATAAACATAAAGCTCGAATCTTGGCAGTCAAATGATGTGCTGAACTAATTTAATTTTTGTAAATTAATATTAAAATATTTTTTAATATTATTTTAAATTATTATTTTAAGTTCTGGATAATGCCAAGATTTGATTTTTGAATTAACAGTTTCAACTGTCATAAATTGTTGAAAATCTGTGTCTGAATTTGAAAAGACATGTCTTTTCAAAACTTAGTCCTATATAAACCATTTCAGATTGTGTTTCAATATACACAAAGTTTTCATCTTCTCTTTCCCTTCTATCTTTCTGAAAGCATTTAGTATATTGTAATGAACAAGCTGTTGCTGCAGTTACTTATGCACGATGACCACCCTGGTCTAAGTCAAAACAATTAGAAAAAACATGGTATAAGCATCATTTGCATCCTAAACGACAACATGAATACGAGGTATACTCTCTCCATCCCATATGCTCTGTAATTTCATTTAAATAAACGAAAACAATATGGCCTAATGAAATTACAGATTATAGCAATAAGTAATAATAAACTTTAATATGCCCGTCGAATTTCGACGGGTTACTCACTAGTTCCTGTTTAACAGTAAATCCGCCCCTGCTTTTGATTGATCATAGCTGATCACTGCACTGCACTGCTGCTGCTCCTGCATTTCGGCCAATCCTGTCTGACAATAAGCTTCAACAAGAAGATGATCAATGAAAATCAAATACATGTTGTAAGATGAAACTGATCATACCTTGGGTTCGATCGGAATTTAGAGCTCTTGCAAGGCGTTTAACATGAATTAACCGCAAACTGTATCTTGATTCACCTGATCAAGTATGCACAGAGCCTCAAACGTCGTCAGTCAGTTATGATTTACAAAGCTTTTCTAATCATATTTTTCATCAAAATATCGTCGTAAACTTAACCGAAGATCATTGAAAGAGAATTTGACCGGAAACGCTTACTGTTTCTTGTTATGCTTTGTTCATCTGCCTTTTGCAGCTGGTTCCCATCTGAAGTTACTCGAATAGGCGGAGGACTATTGAGTAACCTTGCAAGATGTCGAATTTGCTTTACTCGTAATCTTCTAGGAAAGTTAGCCACTTCACAACCTATAGCTTCACAAAGAACGATTGAGATTGAACGAAATATATGTCAACAGAAAACATCTTGAAAATGCTAAACAAAATAAAAATGAATTACCTGAGATACCAACTCCAGGAAGGAAATCTGATGTTTGAGTTTCGATCTTGACTTTTAGATCATCTCTACTCATACTACTCGTTTGTGTGTGTTGGGAATCCAGTTGCTTGCCTTCCGTTCTTTGTCTTCGCAGTTGATAATTTCTACGACGCCTAGCAAGATGCCTCTCTCTCTCTTCAATGGTCATGGATTGTCTTCTTTGCCTGTCACGCAGACGTCTCCGTTCCCTTTCTTGCTCCTTCTGTAAGGCACGATAAGCTTGTGTCCCCAGTAAATCCTCAGGAAACATCACTTCTAATCAAATCAATAGACAAATAAGTTCGTCCAAATGTTTCAGCTCAGTTTTTTCTGCTGTAAGCAAGAACAAGCTGCAAAGGTACAATGGATCATATATACTCCATGGCTTCAATCATCAGAAACTAATACAAATCCAACAATTTAAGGGACCCGAAAGATCTTCACGACGACACAAAATCTTAACATCTATCAAAAAATCTATTATGCGGTTTCATGGACACTACACGCGACTATATCTAGACTTCATGCACACATAGGTCTCAATGGATTCGTGTATTTCGTGAACGAAGTTCACGTAAATGAAAAAAATCCATGCTTGAATTTATTTGCTTCGCAACGTTTTTCTCGCTCATGAAGATCAAGAACCCGCCCGCTAAAGAACATCAGTCATGAACATCTATACTAGGACATCATCATGGACGGATGTGCTTGGTATTTAAAAAATATTGTAAACAATAATAACAATAAAATAACTTCATATATAAAAAAAAAAAAAAAAAAGTTACATATAGTTGGTGACTTGGGTAAAAAAAATTAAAATTCTGAGGTGGGCTGGAGTACACGTTAATTAGGTCTAGATCCGGGCCGAACATCATTTCATAACAATGCTAGGGCATGTATATCTAAATGTACATGATGAAACTACAATTTTTCCAATTGATGCAAAAGTTGAGATTTTGTATCGATTTTGTATCGATTTTGGCCATTATTTCAATACGGCATACAACGACAATAAAGTCGTTAGTGGCAAAATATTTGGGATCGGCTAACATGAATCTACTGACATATCAAAACGTCAATCGAAAAGAAAAATTGTTGCGAGAATGTATACACTACAATCATGGGGATAATGAAATTTAAAAAATTAAAAAAATAAAAGAAATTGAAATGATTAGGCCACATAAAGCTAATGATTAGAAAAACTTACATGTGATCTTGATAAAAGATTAGGGTTGATAAGGCTGCAGCAAGAAACGTAAACTGTGTGACGCTGCGTGTATTTTGTGTGCTGTGAATGTGTGTGTATGAGAGAGAGAGAGAGAGAGTGTGAATGAGTGAAAATGGAGGGTTGAATGCGTCGGGATCAGTTTCGCGATTTTTAAGGATGACTAAATATTATCGAATGACTTTATTTTTCATTTTATTTTTTGAAATCAAAGCAAATTAACATTAAATTAAGGCTACGTTTGTTTGGAAAAATATTTTTCGGAAAATGTTTTTTTCATTTTTCGGTGTTTGGTAAACACCGAAAAATGAAGTCAACGGAAACATTTTCCGAGTCAATGGAAAATGAGCTTGATTTTTAAGGAAAATGACTTCATTACCTCTACCTGTTTTTCGAAAAACATTTTCCTCATTTTCCTTTGTTTGTATTGAATTTACCTTTAAAAATTTACTTTAATGAAACTACCAAACATCGAAAAATATTTTTCTTAAGATTCACCAAACATTGAAATTTTTTTTTTCGGAAAGCATTTTTCTGGAAAATATTTTTCAAAAGATCATTTTTCGGGGGTTATTTCCCGTGAAACAAACGGACGGAGCCTAAGCGCAAATGCACGAAGATATGAGAAGTCTCTCCACAAATGGCTTATATCACTCACTTTTGTGTCATGTAAGCTATTGTGATCGTGATCTGAGGTTTTTGGGGCCCATACATATCTCAAATTAGGCCGGACAATTGAGCGGATTAAAGGGTTTAAACCGGTTGAAATAGGTCGATTCGCTACCATCCGTTTAAGTTAACGAGTCAAATGGATCGAATCGAGAGATTGAAACGGGCCGACTCTTTTATTTTTCAGATGTTTTATACTCCCTCCGTCCCATAGAACATTACACGTTTACTATTGAGAACGAAAAATAAGGAATAATGTTATTAAAGTAGGTGTTGTGAGTGGGAGGAGAGAGAATGAGTGGAGAGAATAGTAAATTATAATGGTGTTGTGAGTATTAAAATAATGTAGGAGAGAGAATGAGTGGAGAGAATAGTAATTTAAGGTTTCCTTTTTAGAAAAGTGGGACTTTAAAGAGAGACGCCCAAAATAGCAAAAGGGGTAATGTTCTATGGGACGGAGGGAGTATTAATTAATTCTAACTATTTATGGAGAACTAAAAATCTTCAACCAATCACTCAAATTTACATTCCTTAAGTTAGAAATGTGCACCAAAACACACACACGGTCAAACTATCATAACTTACATATGAAAATTACACAAACCCTAACAAATGTCATCAGCTAATCTCCACGCAGAACAAGTTGACATAGCCCGATTCTTCCAGTACAAAAAGACCGCCCCGTCCCTCTCCACGAGCTTAAAATTCCGACTATACCCTTTCAACATCTCCAGCACGACACTGCCAACCGAATAACTCAGCCGGACCTGAGTAAATCCGGCCATCATGAGCCTAGATCTCCACTTTCCAAACGGCTCGTGCCTTTCCACCCTCTCGTCCCCTTCACACGCTACAATGTTGACTATATCTCGCGCCACACAGTGTTCTTCTGCACTAATTCTTTTCTTGTCCTCCCTTGTGGACCCCGCAGCTATCGACTCAAACATGGCTGAGTAATAATCTAGTGTCTCGACAAACCTGTTTAGGAAAGATGATGTGTTGGTATTGGATTCTTGCTCGAGAAGGGTAACTATTTTTGGAGATAAGTCTTTGACTAGTCTCAGAAGGCTATCACGATGGTTGTCAGTGTTTACGCTCTCATCTGGCATGTGGTGTAACGTGTAAGGAAAGTTCACGGCTAGAGCTTCACCATTTCGGCGGCCGAGATTCTCTTTCTCGATCTTGCTTCCCGACATGCCCGCAGCGTGGAATTCAAAGTGGACCCCACATGAATTCGCCACCTCTGATAGCTTCTTGCCAACAAGATCAAGTCCACCATCACGAGCAAAGAGTGAGTCCTCGTCATCAACCCCAGTGATTCTGATTGATGGTGGGCCACCACGTCTACGGGCGAGAGACTGGATAAGAAAAACCCATTGACTTCCCTGTGCAATTCCAAAATCGATGATGTGAATGTGTTTTTCATTCGCCATTGCTTCCTCGATAATGACATTGGCAGACTTGTAGGCAAACTTATTGTATGGGATGATCTCATAGAGGACATGCATGTACGACATAAGCTCGGGACCCGTTATTTCTCTGCACCTCAACTTTTTGTAAATTCTGCTTCCGGATGACAAAATCCTTGCTCTAAGCCCTTCCATCATGTAAGCTCCTAAACGCTGAATTGGATCCCCCGAGACAGACACCATTTGTTCCAAAACCTCCATCAAACCTGCTGCATCTCCTCGAGCCTCCTCTACAGCTTGTGCACACACAATCAGGACTTTTCTCACGTCTTGGCACGGAAAAATTTGCAGCATTTTCTCGTAATTTGATAAGGTGGGCCCTGCCGGAGCTACTCTGTTGGAGGAGGTGACACATCCATCATCAATGTCGGATTCAGCACCCAACAAGTGAACTTTCATTTCTTTTAGTACATGATCAATCTCTCTGGTTTCAGTAACAAAGGAGGATCCAGTTAGTGGGGACCCGCAAATATTTTCGGGAAAGTGATGTGTATTTGACACACATGATTGGGAAGAAATTTGTGGAGAAAACGAGCTGTGGTTAGAGAAAATGCTTATATCAGACGGTGAATTGTTGAAAACTAAATCGTTTGCAGGGGAGGAATCCAAGGTGAAGAACTGTTCGTTGAAGGATTGAGCAGAGACGGGGATGTTTTGGTTTCTGTTTTCGGGACCAGTGTTGGTATTCAAAATTTGATATGTAGATGAGCAGTAAGGATTCATTGCTGCACGCTAGTTGCACAGCATGTGAATGGTGCAGGGAAGTTAACTTCTTTGCTATGCTTGCATCAGAAGAAGATTGAGAAATAGTAGGAAGCCGATGATTAGATTGGATAGCTCGTTTTGACTCTTGGTCACCACCCGCTGCTGGCTTCGTCTTTGATTAAAAAAAAAACAGGATAAGTGGAATCTGCAAAAAGGTAAAAAAATTAAATCAATTGGAAACTTGAAAACAAAACTATTAAAGATAGTACAACAAAGAGGTTGGTCAAGAAAGAAAGAGAGTTTCAAAAAACGAATCATTCTCAGATAGCACGTTAAAGCTTGTGAAAAAACACATATTTCGGTATATATTACAATTTATCCGAAAGCTCTCATCTAATGAGAAACAACATCCCCAAATCGCTAAGCATACTTTAGAATGCAAAAAAGATTAAAAGCAACACCTATTTCTTTCATGTTGATCGACAATCAAGATTACAAATGAAGGACTAACTTACTTATCGTGGCTGTAAAAGATTATGCTATATTGGCTTCAACGTAACAGGAACGGAAACAAAACAAAAAACTGTACTCAGCTCTAACTCATTTAGGGAGGCTGCTTTTCTATTTTGAATCTCTGACAGAAATCATTTCAGTCAAACAACACGGATGCCTCCCTTGTTCAGGGAGACTGGCTACCTGAATGTTCTAATCAAAGTTACGATTTTGGCTTAGCAAACACTTTTTACAAAGTAAAGGCTTGTTTCAACCATGAAAAAGTCTTCTAGATCCTAAAATCAAAATGTAAGATGACATTTAGGCGTGAGAAAATGTTTACTAAACCTAGAGCACCATCCATCAGCTCATGTGTGATTCATAACAGGAGCGGACCTACACTATGGTAAAAGGGGGCAAATGCCCCCATTGTCTTTTCAAAATTAACCAAACTAGTACTAATATATTTGAAAAAAATGATTTTTATCACTCAAAATTGTATTTTACCCCCCTTTTGACCAAGAAAAATTAACACTACATTATAATTTTTCCCCGTTTAAATTAATTTACATATTACATCATAGTGTTCAAAATTAAAATTATTTTTGCCCCCTATTCAAAAAAATCTTGGGTCCGCCTCTGGTTCATAACTAAACGGAAGTCACTAAAATGTCTTTTCCACAATTTGAACCTTCGAAAAAGGTACCCAAATCATCATCATATTCGTATAATCTTATTGGTGGTTTGGCATCATGCCAATTTTCTTAGCTGCCACAAACAAATTTTGCAAATTACTCGAGAAATGAAATTCACGGGTTCGAACCTTGGCGAACAGCCTCTTGGCAATTGTCAGGGGAAGGCTCTAGCAAATGATTCCCTCTCCCAACCCCCGCTTGGCGGGGAGCGCTTGGCGCACCGGGCTTTGCCTACTCAAGAAATGAAATTCATGTGATGTTCCTTAGAAAATCTAATTCTGAATATTCAAAGGTCAAACCTAAACATGGATCTTCTAGAAGGCTTGTTAAAGTATACTAAACAGACAGGTCAGCCTTTGTATCCTCAAAATATAAATTGGGAGCTAAGAATTCCCAATTCTGAGAATCTTTAACAAAACCTAGCCATCAAGAAAAAAAAATTAAAAACATTTGAAATTTCCCCCAAAATATCAATTTTTTAAGCTCAAATTAACCAAGAAAAAAAATCCAAATCTTCAACGAACCCATCCACAAGAAATTAAGTATGAGTGAAATTACTCATAAAAATCAAGTCTTTAGCACATATTGATCAAGAAAACACACAAATCAACACAGAACGAACAATCTAATTTAACCCTTGTTTTGATTTACATGAAAATAAAAGGTCGTGCTCAAATTAATAGTGAGGTTAAATTAAATACTGGGTTATAGATACCTTGAATCACTGGCGGCGTTGAATTTTGAGCTGGGGAGGTTCCAAGTTGTGATTTTGACTTACAAGTAGAGGGAGGGAGGGAGGGAGGGAGGGAGAGAGGAGATTTGTACGTATGTAAATGAGCGAGAGTGTGTGTGTGTGTGTGTGTGTGTGAGAGAGAGAGAGAGAGAGAGAGAGAGGAGGAGGAGGGAATAACCGTTTACGAGGCCCTTCGTTTTGACGCGGTTTTCATTGTTTGTTTGGCAACTCGCCGTACTTTATCCCTTTATCTAATGCGTAAGTGGTTCCTTTTTCGTGGTCGGAGGATGAATCAAATCAAATCAAATCATTCTATTTAATTTTTAAGTATTAGTAAATCGATTTGGCCTCGTATTGATAAATTACATTGTTCGATTTAGTTTATTGTCTGATCCTCTTATATCAAATTAAATTAAATCGAATCAAACTAAAGTTTGAGATTGCGTGATCAAACTATCAAATCGAATTGCGAAATCAAATCAAATCACATTAAATAAATTAATTATAACTCACGTTTTGTATTTTATTTAAAATTTGCGTATATTTATTAATATTTACTGTTGGATCAATAAAAAATCTATATTACATACACTAATTATAATTCCCGTTTTGTATCTTATTTTATATTAATTTCATTATTTATTATCTTTATTACGACAAGTAAATAATCAAGTTCTTTACACAATCAAAATTGTAAAGTGTTTTTCTTCATTTGATCTCTTTCTTCCTCTGACTTTATACTTAAACACTTACATCTTTCGCTATTCCTTCTTGATCACGAAAAATTTAAACAAATATGACAATAAGTTGTGTTCTAAATCGTGGTTTGAACCGTAGTATAAATCATGGTTTGAACCACGGAATGGACATCGGTCTGAACTATGGTTTGAACCAAATATTTGAACCAAACCATAGCAATTTGGTTTGGTTCGATTTGAATTTTTTCATGTTTCAATTAAGTTTGAAATTTTCCCTATCCGATTACTATTGGTTTGGTTCGTAAATTTTCTCAAACCGAACCATTTACACCATACTTTCTCCCTTAATTTAAATAGGGTCATCAAGTTTTAAACCTTTCAACTTATACTCTTGTTTTTAAAAAGTTTTGGGGGAAACCTGTTTCTCCGTAAGTTATAAAAAGTCTTGTTTTTAAATATATCAACTTGATGTTTTAAAGCCTAAACTCATTGTTTTAAAGTGGACTTTTTATAACTTATGGAGAAACAGATTCCCCCTAAAACCTACTCGATAGGATTAGGATGTATTAATAGTCAGGAGATTATTACTCCAGGTATTAATTATACCACCCATTTTTTTGGAATAAATATGAAGGGGATAAGAGATGATAAGAGGTTTTATCCAGGTTGTTAGGATTATTACACTGGTTGCATTTAATCTACCAAAGCTTATTGGACTAATAATCATATCCAACGCTAAGAAGGGCTACCAAACGACCCTTTAATTTTTCAATACTCCATCTGGCAGTGGCGAACATTGACTCGCCTCTTCAATTTTGGAATGAATTTATATATTTTGACCACCTTTATTTTTAGAAAAAATTGCACTAAATTATTATTTTGACCCCCTTGCATTTTAAATTTTTATACATCAATTATTATATTAATTATCCCAATAGTAGTCTCAATCCACTTTACAAAAATTTCTCGCTTCGCCAGCTCATTCAATTCATTGTTACAATATCTCAAAATGATAACTTTATAATATAATCTCCATGTTTCGATTCTTACTTCTTTTTTTTTTTGTTAACACGGAGGTAATTTGAGCAATAATTTTTGCTTGATTCAATTATCTAAATGAACATCTAAAAATTGTTATTAAAAATATTTATAATTGTGTATCGGTAACAAGTTTTGAATTTTCTTCGGATAATTAAATTAACCTAAAATTATCGTACTTTCGTGTTAAAAGTCAAAAAATGGGAAGATTATTTCGGGACAGAGGGAGTATTTTCCTTGAGCTGTTCCATTTTTTCCATCTAACTTCATAAGCTGTTCCATTTTTTACAGCAGAATCATGCAAAGACAGCACAGTTTATACTACAAACAGTACACTTAGTCACATACAAACACCACCTGAAATTAGAAAGACAGTGATTTCCCCCCTCCTCCCCTCCCTCCCAAGCTACAAAGTATACATAAAATCTAATAACAAATCGAATGTTAGTTGACTTCACCTCCACGAAGAAGACGTTGACATAGCCCTGTTCTTCCAGTAAACAAAAAGTGCTCCATCCCTCTCGCTACACGAATATAACGGGCTGTAATCCTTCAAAGTGTCATGTACAACGCTTTTAACTGCATAACTCAATGGAATTGGACTGAATCCCGCCATAGAAAGTCTGCACCTCCACTTTCCAAACGGCTCGTGCCTTTCCACCCTCTCAGCCCCCTCACACGCTATGATGTTGACAATGTCTCGAGCCACACAGTGCTCCTCTGCACTCATCCTCTTCTTGTGATCCCTCATGGACCCCGCATCAATGGATTCAAACATGGCTGTGTAGTAATCGATGGTCTCGGAAACCCGGTTTAGGAAAGTGGAAGTGTTTGTATTAGATTCTTGCTCGAGAAGGGTAACTACCTTGGGTGATAAACTTTTGACAAATCTCAGAAGATTGTCCCTGTGGTTTCTAAGGTCAACCCCTTCATCTGGCATGTGATGCAGCATGTAAGGAAAGTTGACCGCTAGTGCTTCGCCTTCCCAAAGCCTAATATTTTCCCATTCGATCTCGGGTCCCGCCATGCCGGCAGCGTGAAACTCAAATGGGACCCCCCACTTTTTCGCAACTTCAGATAGCCTCTTGCCCACGAGGTGAAGTCCTCCGCCTCGAGCAAAGAGTGAGTCCTCGTCATCAACACCTGTGATCCTGATAGATGGGGGGCCACCACGCCTGCGTGCAAGAGCCTCGATGAGGAATACCCATTGGCTGCCTTGTGCAATTCCAAAATCGATGATGTGGATGTGTTTTTCATTTGCCATGGCTTCCTCGATCATAACATTGGCAGACTTGTATATGAACTTGAAGTATGGGCAGATCTCATAAAGAACGGACATGTATGACATAAGATCAGGACCTTTTATTTCCCTGCACTTCAACTTGTTGTAAATTCTGCTTCCGGAATATAATAGCCTTGCTCTAAGTCCTTCCATCACATAGGCACCCAGACGCTGAATAGGCTCCCCCGAGACGGATACCCTTTTCTGCAACACTTCCATCCAACCTTCTGCATCTTCAATTGCATCGTCTCGAACTTTTTCTCTTGCATCCTCTACAGCTTGTGCACACACAAAGAGTACCTGTCTAAGGTCTTGGCACTGGGACATTTGCAGCATTTTCTCATATTTCGACAAGCTTGGGGCCGTGGGGACCACAGTGTTGAATGAGGTAACACATCCGTCATCAATATCGAAGTCGGCACCCAACAACTGAACTTTCATTTCTCTCAATATGTGATCGATTTCACTTTTATCAGTAACAAAGGAGGACCCACTAAGTGGGGACCCATAAAGATTATCAGGAGATTGATGTGCATTTGACACATAGGATAAAGAAGAACATTGTGGTGAAAAGGGGATCCGGTTAGAGCAAACACTTGTATCAGAAGGGGAATTGTAGACAGCAAAATTAGTTGCTGGGGCAGAATCCAGGGTGAAGAACTGTTCATCGAAGGACTGGACAGAGCCTGAAGTTCCTTGGCTTCCATATTCAGGACACACATTATTGTTCAAGACTTGAAAATCAGGCACACAATAGGGATTAATCTGCTGCATTTGCTGGTGGCTCAACCTGTGGATGATTCCAGATTGACTTTCTTGGGATGTTTGCATCTACGAAGAAAGTAATGATCGACAGCTCAGTACATTCTTGGTAAGCAGCCAATGATTGACTTGATAGTCTGATACTGACTTTTTGTGGACGAGTTGCTGCAATTCTTTGTCACAGCTGGTTACTTCGTAATGGATCAGGAGAATCTGTAAAAAGGGTAACGATGATCAATGAATTATAGGAAGACTAGTAGAGAGATAACAATGGGAGTTTCAAGAACAAACCACAATACAGTTTGAACAATATTGCCAAATTCCTAATCTGTCAAGGAATACTTGGGAAGTAAAAATGTTGACTACGTTTTCCATTGCTTCATTATGAGGCACGTCAAAAAACACAATTAAACATGAGCTAGTGATGCACGTGTACATATGAGGGCAAAATGTCTCGTAGTCTTGCCAAGCTTGGTGCCTTTGATGATAATTCAGCTGGTGTGGTTAACTGCTCTAATCAAGAAATAGTACAACCTTGGTTGCGCTAAGTACAATATCTAATGAACCTTGAAAAATAAATGGTAAGAGATCGAAAATGAAGGCCAATATTACTCATCTCTCATGCGAACTGTCAAGTTACTATTTCACAAAACCATTTATATGACTTTCTGATATCTATATAGCCCTAATGGTGAACTCATATGACTTTCTGATAAACTATGTGTAGCACATCCAAGCATGGTTTTTGCAGTTTCCAGGGACAGATTCATGCCCAGACCAGTGTGGGCCATGGCCCACACGGGATTTTTCCTTAAAAAAAATTACCAAGTATTTTATGATAATTGATTTATACGTTGACATTAACTGCAAAAAAACTTGGCGGTTGTGATGGTAAGGAGGCGGCTTAGCATTCAAGGAGGTCAAGGTCGAAACATAGCAGTCTACAAATTTTTTTCTTTCTTATATATTAAAGCCACCTGATTACCTACCATTTTTTCCCTCCGAAATTTTATGTAATTGTTACCCTAAGAAATTATTCTCTCAGTCTCATTCGTATTGGCCACATTTGATTTTTATGGTTAAAACAATTGAATTTTGATCAAACATTAATGTCAATTTACTCATTCTAAATGGGACAAATATAAATGGGACGGAGGAGTATTAATAAAAAAATCATTTTTTCAAACATATTTTAATTGAATATCATATGTCATAGTAAAAAATGAACGTTTGAATGATGTAACATGGCAAATTTTTTTGGCCCACACTGGAGGTAAATCCTGGATCCGCCACTGGCAGTTGCCCAAAACTAACTATATGTATTCCAGCTTGTTTATCAGAAAGTCAAATAAGTTAACCATTAGTGCTATATAGTTTTACCATCGAGCCATATATATTCCCAGTTCCCTTGTCATGCAACAAAATCACAAGTCTGTAACCTAGTCTTCTTGTAAAGTAAAACATACTAAATCACAAGGGTTTTAGTAATCCTATTATCACAACAGTGTAGTAAGACTTCACTACGTCAGTGCACAATCTGATGACCCTGCCTAGGTTTTGCACAAGAGGCCAAGTAAGACTGACATAGACAGGGGCGGATCTAGGCTTATTTGATGTATCCTGGATTCGCGCCTGGACATAGAGGCCTCAAAAGAAGAATATTCTTCAGAAATTGCTTTTCAGGTTGAGGGCTTCAATCAAACAACATGGATGCCTCTCATGGGTAGATAGACCACCGACTCGCCATTAGTGATTTAACTGAAGTTTCCATTTTTGTTTACCAACTTCTCTACTTTTAGACACTAAAGCCTGTTTATATATCTAGAGAACCTTCTAGACCCCACAATCAACATACTCCGTATACAGATAGATTTTTGTTTACCAACTTCTCTACTTTTAGACACTAAAGCCTGTTTATATATCTAGAGAACCTTCTAGACCCCACAATCAACATACTCCGTATAGATAAAGATAGAACAATAACAGATTTACTGAACTAGCATATACTGTATCAATTATTGGAAAAGGTAACATTATTTTGCAAACAATTCATCCATAATAACATTAATTTTCGCAAACAAGTCAAACCTAAACCTTGTTTTTGGAGTCATAGAGTATACTCCCTCCGTCCCACAATAATATGCAAAAAGACACCTTTTGGGTGTCCTACAATCATCTGCAAAAAGTCCCAAAATGGAAATGGAACCCACTTGTTATACTCACAATAATTACCCACTAACTTTACTTTCCCTCTCCTACCCAATCATCTACCCTCACAACACATCACCTTTTTCACATTTTACCTTAATTCTTGTTTAATTCTTGTGCCAAACAATTTTGTGCCCATTTCTCCGGGACGGTGGGAGTATATCAAAGATTGAAAAATTACTTCAAAAATTTAAACACAACCTCTTAATAACAAGGTGAGTACTTCAGAATCAGATTAAAAGAAAAAAAAAAACACACACACACACACACACAGACAGACAGAAGAAAGAACCTATGCCACACAAACAGAAAAAGTGGGGAATACAAAAAAAAAAAAAAGAAAAAAAAAGTTGTACTACAATGAATCTTCCAGAAGGTTTGGTACAAAACCAAAAGGATTAATCAATATAAACAGAGGGCTAAGCATTTTTCTTCCTCAAACAGAAAATTAAAATAAAAATTGAAGATGAAATTATAATTCCTGAGAAATCTATAACAAACCCATCTGGAATATAAATAAATAAAAAAGAAAAAAAATCAATTTTGATTGAAATCATCCAAAAAAAATCGAGTCTTTGGAACAAATTAATCAACTTATGAATACCAACACAAAGAAAACCCCAAATCTGCAGTGATAAAACACACACAGATAAGCTAATTTGACACTTAATTAAGAAATCTTTTGATTTCTTGAAAATAAATTACACATGCCTATAGAATTACAAGGTTGATTAACTCACTGGGAAGACGTACCTTGGAAGCTTTAAGTTGAGATTCCAAGCAGTGATTTTGACTCCGAGAGAGAGAGAGAGAGAGAGAGAGAGAGAGAGAGAGAGAGAGGGAGAGTTACAGTTTTAAATTAATAGGAAATGTGATGAGCTTGGAATGAATGAAGCCCCTTGTATTGATGTGGGGTTTATATTATTCGGAATGGACACTAAAAGCCCTTAATTTACTACTTAATTACAGTTCATACCCTTGACTATATGTGTTGACAAAACTAGCCTTTTGACTGACAATAGTTATGACCTTTGAGTCTTTTGCGTTACCAATCGACCCAACAAATCCAAGTTCAATCAACTTCTTTACCATAAAATAATTCTAAGAATTTTGGTAATTAATAGTTGTCCTCCATAATTTTGCATTTTTTTCCAAAATCTTAACAAAAATCATTTTTTTAATCAATTTGTAAAAACGTGTTTTCAAACGCGATGACATTTTGTAAACAAATGAAATTTGATAATGCCAAAAAACGTTCATATCAGATCAAATATAGTGTCATGTTGTATCATTAATGTTTGAATAACCTGAAAAATATAAACAAACACATAAATTAAGTCGAAATTTCACCGACGAATGTCCTACAACGTGAGAGTAAGTATATGCATGTTATAGAGAACAAATCAATTGAAAAAAGTTTAGAGTCAAAAGATGCGTTCACTTCAATTATGTGAATTATGTGAATAGGTAGTTGTGAGAGAGGAGGGTTATAATTCTAGTTGGATTATAACATCCCACAATCCTTGTTTGAGTATGATTAAAATTGTCTTCTATACGTATACATAGTAGGCATGTTCCTCGACATGTGATGTTGGTCGACATGTATGAATGTCTATGAAGAGGAGAGCAAAGATAGGGAGGCCAATTTCCTAGTCCCGTTGATGACCGAGGAGGCGCTCCTAGTCTTTTAGTGAGGCATTCATCGGCTTTTGTAGGTGCCTTGGTCGGCATAAGAGAGATGGCTTGTCTGCATATGTGAATTATGTGCATTGGTCATTATTCGCTCTAATATGTCTAGGTCGACATAGTGAAAAATGACGAGTATGCATGACGAACATAGGTAGGGAAGCTCACTCCCTATGTCGTATTTGAGACTTTTATGGATTATATTTTGGGCTCAATCCATTGGATCTTACCAGATTATAAACCACGTTCGTAACTCGATTTATACCGTTCAAAAATTATTTTAAAATGTGTGATAACATTTTTTGTAAATGAGTGATAAATCTTTCAAAGTGAAAATCTAGTAAAAAAACTTACTTTTCTTAAGAATTAGAAAAACGTGTTTTCAAAATACTCGATGACATTTTTGTAAACAACTGAAATTTATCGACATAACCTAGACTTTTTAACACCACAACTTACAATATTAACATACGAATCAACACTATTTCATATAAACACTAACACTTTTTAACTAAAGCTTTATCACAATTTTTACATTCACTTAAAAAATTTCTTGGGCTTGTTTAAGGGTCTAAAAGACATTTTTTGGGCTTTCGGCAAATTCCGATGACTCTGATAGATTGAAATTCCCTATATGTTGTGCGTTTCTGGTTCATCCGAACCGAAGTCAAAATTCCCTATATGTCTTGCTTATCTATTTTTTTTATTATTGACTAAATAACTTTTGATTATTGAATTTGAAATGCAATCCCGAAAAGTGTTTTTTTGTTGATTGTTATCAAATTGCAAAATGTGTTTTGGTTTATTCACTTAGGGGCCGTTTGGTAGGCGGCATTGACGTAGGATAACTTAGACTGGGATTATTAAGCCGAGTTAATTGGCGTTTGGTTGATAATAATCCATCGGTATTAATTAACCGCATTATCGGGATAAGGGCGTTATCCCCTCACTAATTATCCCAGATAAAAGGTAGTATTATTAATCCCCTCCTTAACAAACACCTGGATTAATTCTCTTTCTCAAATATACCCCGTCCAAAAACCCATCTCTCATCTCTCGCTTTTCTCCTCTCCCTCAACTATTTTCTGTAAATTGACTAAACCTTAATCATTGAAATTAAATTAAAATACTAATTCAACTACTATCTTCGCTAACTTAAATCATTACCTTGAAATTTCAAAGAAAAGTAGCCGGAATTGCGGTCTTTGTTTGGGCAATTTCTGGTCACTACCAAGTAGAGAAGAAGGCAGCCGTTGTTGCAGTCGGCCAAAGAAGAGGCAGTATGAAAGGAGGGTGGAGCCAGAGCAGGGGCTGGAATGGAAGATTGTACGGTGGTTGTTGAAGAAGAACTAGGACGGAGATGAAACAGTGGTAACCGACACTTTAAGGGGTTGCAGTGAAGAAGAGAGAAGGGCTGACAATGAAGGAGGAGAGCGACGGTGTTACAGTCTGCCGGAGACAAAGATGAAGAACCCTAAGTGCGGTGTCGTTGGAGGAAATCAATTTCTGTAAATTAATTGACATTCAATTTTATTCAATTTTTTAGTATATTTGATTTGAAACTAAATTAGATGTTCTTTAACACTTTCGTGATCTAAATTTATTGTAGTTTTATTCAATTGATCTATAGCAATTTGGAGTAGTGGAAAAAAACATGAATTGATTTTAGGATTTTATATGATTGTTTCGGGGTATTGTTGGAAAATGAAAAATTATATCGTGTCAAGATAGGATTTAAGTATGTTAATCCGGTTTATACCAAACATCATATTATTTTTGAAATTAGGATTATTATTACCTTCACTAATAATGAGGGGATTAATAATCCCCTCATTATTAATACTGCTAATTCTTATCCTGCAACCAAACGAGCCCTTAGTTGTTGTTAGAATATATCGTATTTTTATTTGGAAGTTTCTAAATAAATGTTAATTTTCATTCATGGGACATATTCTGAAAATGATTGAGGCCCCGTCTTGTCGAGCGTTTTTGTTAAAACGAAGATAAAAAAACTCAGCTTTTTTTTTATTAAGCGTGTTAGTCAAGAGTTTTAGACGATTAAATTTTAAAAAGTTGGGGATATTTTGGCCGCTCAAAATTATAGCGGCCAAAAAAAGCTCCGTTTTAAAAAATCTCCATTTATAAAACTGTGCACCAGACGAGCCCTGATTTTTATATAATTAAATGACAAAGATACATTAGTAACCTATGGCCTCAAATTTTATAGGACTGATCCTTTCCCACACACCACACTTCCCAAGCCCCCACCACCCGTACTCACTAGGGGTTCGTTTCCGAGTTTTAGAAGGAGGGAAAGAAAAGGAAGAGGAGAGAAGAGAAGAGTTGGGGAAAGAAGAGAAAGGGAGATAATTCAATCTCTCCTCTAGCTCTCGAGTTTAGGAAGGAAAGAGAAGGAAAAAAATTTAAATTACACTTGTACCCTTAATGAA
Source organism: Adenophora triphylla var. japonica (assembly GCA_022495995.1). Lineage (NCBI taxonomy): Eukaryota > Viridiplantae > Streptophyta > Magnoliopsida > Asterales > Campanulaceae > Adenophora > Adenophora triphylla. Next base: position 238,317 of record JAFEMH010002540.1, on the reverse strand, counting down.
AGAAGAAGAAATATCTATTTGAGGGATAAAGTAGGTATCTCAAAAAGTTGATTAATGAAATTTTCTTTCCTTCTAATTCCTCCCACTTTTGGGAGGATTGTGAAGGAAGGAAAATCTTAAAAAATTTCCTCCCATTTCCCTCCACTTCCCTCTTAAAAAAACTCGGGAGCAAAGTAAGGAGGGACAATTTGTTAGACTTCATTCCATTTCCTTTCCTTTCTCTAGCTTTTTAAACTCAGGAGCACACCCTAGATGTGCGCAACTATACAATACTGGTCATTTATTCACTGAAAAATTATTCAAAATTTTCACAGGAAGTCAAAATTATATTAGGGATATAAGTGGCACGGTTTAGCTTGGTTCGGACAAATTTAGAAGTCGAAACTCTAATTATCATTTGGAGAAATTTCAAATCGAGCTGAATCATATAAAAATTCAAACCGAGCTAAACTAAACGGCAATGATCTGATTCAATTCGGTGTAAACCACGATTTAATTTTGCTACCCCGATCCATGCTGCGAAAGAAAGTTGAGAAAGATTGCAGCTTCATAGATTCACAACTGTAAAAAAACCGTTTTAGAATGTTAATTTATAATATTATTATTTAAGAAATACTACTCTGTTACAAAATAAAATTAATAAATATTTTATATATATATATATGTGAATATATTAATGTATTTAAAACTAAAACATAATATAATCTTAATTTATCTACAAAAAATATAACATGTATTTTTATGTCCATATATTTTATTAATATTCGTATTATACTTGTACTTACATTTAGAAGTATTTTACCATTTCCGTATTTCTATGCCGTATTTTGCACCATAACTTTAAAAAATATTTCGTATTAAACTGTTTTCAATAGTTTTTTGAAAAGAAAACCAACTCCACCAACAATGAATTTTAATGATATTAAGGTGGTTCTTTCCCGCATCATTCTCCCTTGGTTGGAGAAAATTCGTTCTCAAATTTTGAAATGTAAAAGAATTTTTTCAACATTAATTTTATCTTGAATTAAGATGACATGATTGCCTTATACAAAGGCAAATGAATAATGATTTTCTCCATGAAATCAATAATCTGAAAGTTTAAACAAGCTTACCTTCGCACAATTGTTTTTGTTAATGTCGTTAAGCACTTCACTCTCTTCATCGTAAGTTGGATCTTCAAGAACACTAATGAACTTCGCAAGTTCTTCGTCGTATGTTAGATTTTAATCATAGATCGGAGTTATCACAATCATAATCATAGATCGGAGTTATCACAATCAAACACAATTTCTTCACTTGTTGAATGTGAAAATGACCATTCAAGATTTTCAGAAATCTCATTATCATAAACTTTTTGAAATGTAAGGTTAAATCAATAATCAAATCTATAAAAAGCCTCTTCAATCGACACCTTGTCAAAAGTGTGATTACAAAGTGAAATCTTCTCATGATCACTTGTTGTCAATAACTTTGAATCATGACACGAATCATCATGTTTCAAAGTCTAATAGCATACAAGACGATGCTTGAGTTGATGCGCTTGTCTCCGTAGATCTCTCACCATCTCTTTCCGGTTTGCATGGTAATGCCGCTGAAGCGTATCAACCATAGCTCTGATACCACTTCGATGCTAGAAAAAATGGAGAAGTCAACGAAGGTAACACAAGTGAACTCTCTAAACAACTCAATATTCAAAGGAATCCACCTAAGAACATGAGTTAAATCACCACCTGAAGGCACTCAACCTAAGGGATAAGATATAACAAGAAGAAATTCATCTTTTTAAACAAGTCAAAGACTCAATATATTTTATATAACTCAACTATATGTCCATCACAATTGTATAAGTAGAATATTTATATAAGTTTTGGAACAACCTTCCAAGTTAGGATAAGCTATATATTAATTATAAAGAGATGAAAAGGCATATAAATATGAAAACACCAATAGTATTGGCCAAATTCGGATGTACATGTTCAAGTTCCCAGCCCTTGGTAAAATGGTAATAACTTATTATAGAAAAATCCAAAAGACGATCCGAAAAGTGCGTTGCAAACTAGACTCGAAAATCATTTCGGGGATATGTAATTCAGCTGCTGAAAGATTATGTATAATTACCAGATTGTCCTTAAAGTGGACCCAAACTTCTGGTATTTATTATTTTAGACTCCAATATCAAACTGATATTTTCAATAGTTTTTTTAACCGAAAACCAACTCCACCTACAATTAATATTATTCCACAGTGGAAATTGATAAACCTTGCCTATGAAATATAAAGATCCTGGGTCACTCCCCTTGACACCAATTGGTGTTAAGGTAGAACCTCAGACTTTAAGATGGTATCATAGCAGGTCTTTACACGTGCAGACCCAACAGCCCATGATGTTACTCCGCGCCACCAGATTAATAAGTTCACGTGTAAGCCTTTGGCAAAGTCCGGCTACACGAGAGGGGGCGTGTTAGAGATATTATCCCACATTGAAAATTGACAAACCTTGCCTATGACATATAAAGATCCTGGGCCACTCCCCTTAACACCAATTGATTTTAAGGTGAAACCTCAGACTTTAAGATCTTAATGATATCAAGGTGGTTCTTTCACACATCAGGTTTAACGATTTCAACGGTTTGGTTTGATTTGGTATGAGGATGCCAGACCGCGAGCCAAATCGAACCGCGTAATTTGTTACTTTTCAAATCGATTCAAATCACTTTTGCTGAAAAATCAAATAATCAATACTCCCTCCGTCCCACCTCAAGGTTCTACCTTTTCCTTTTGGGTCGTCCCACTTCAAGGTTTCTTTCCTTAAATGAAATTTTTTCCATATATTTATACTCTTATCATCTCCATATATTTACAAAAAAACTATTCATTATACTCTTATAAAGTTAACATATTTACAAAAAAATCAATCATTAACTTACTATTTCTCCCACTCATTCTCTCTTATATTAAATATTTTTAACTTTTATACTCCCTCCGTCCCAATAAAAGCTTCACTAATTACCCAAAAGTGCGTCCCGTTAGAAGCTTCATCTTTCCTTTTTTGGCAAAGAATCTTTACTATTTCCTCCACTCATTCTCTCTCCTACATTATTTTAATACTCACAACACCATTATAATTTACTGTTCCCTCCACTAATTCTCTCTCCTATTTTCAAATTACACTCACAACATTTTTTTTTCTCTCCCATTTTCATAATATGCGTGTCGGGCAAAAAGGATGAAGCAATTGTTGGGACGGAGGGAGTATTCTCTTTCCTATTCCCTACCACACATTTAACTTTTATATTCTCTCTTCTCAAATTTTCTACCCACTTTAAATAAATTTCTTAGAAAGCATGTAAACCTTAAGATGGAACTTTGAAATAGGACGGAGGGAGTATAATTTAATTTGATTTAATTTCAAACAGCTGTTTAAATCGAACGTTGACACTGCTTATATCTTCTTTGTGAGAAGAATGGGGGAGTATGTTTCATATTAACTAATGGAGAGAATATCTAGCACCAATTTTGTGATAAACTAGAGAATAAAATTTCCTCTATTTAATAAGTTGTTGTCCAGAAAGATATTTGGCGGGCGGGTGTTGGCGGTGGACTTATGTTAAACCAAGGGACTGAGACGCCCGCCGTACACAGATTAGATAGATTTAGTGGTATATTTTTTTTTATTTATTTATTTTTTTTTGCGATATTCAGGTTTCCCAGTTTAGTTGGACTATGTCTTAGACCACCGGCCCTTCAGTGACTGGCGGAAATAAATTGCGGGATATATCCGAAATAGTCAGGATGACAATACCCCTTATACTCCTAGCCCCAAAGAACTGAGCTGCAGTACACAGATTAGATTTAGTGGTATATTTGTAATACCGAAACAAAAGAGGGACAAATTGGATATAACGCGTCGTGAAGACCGCGTCTTTGATTTGAGTTGTTGCCTTGCCTGCTTCGTGGAAGCAACCTTTATGTAATGCATTTTAGCCCCAAAAATAGGGAAATGTAACCGCTCCAAACGCTTCTTCGGTAAATGAAAGTCGGACCCTCCGCTAGACACCGCTGTGGTACTGATAGGCTGGTCAGGGATTAACTCGACGAACCCGTGATCAAAAAAAAAATAAAAAGTCGGACAAAAAATATAAATTTTGCTTAACACAGTGTAATACTCCCTCCGCTCAGCTTAATGGAGACTTTTTTTTTTTTTTGTCCGTTCCAGCTCAATTGAGACTGTCTAAAATGGAAGGAAATCTTTACTATTTTCCCCACTCATTCTCTTTTCTATTTTACTTTTACACTCACAACACCAATCATATCACTATTCCTTCCACTCATTCTCTCTCCTATTTAATTTTTCATACTCACAACATTTTCTTCCACTTTTTCTCTCATATTTTTCCTTAATCTGTGTGTCCAAAAATTTGGTATCAATTGGGCGGGGACGGAGGGAGTATATTTTTTTGGACTACTAAAAAAGATTTAGTATTTTTACATATCGCTGAAAATATTTTATATTGTGTTGAACGTCATTTACATTTGTTGTCTAGTTTTCATTTCGATATCGATAGAGTGATAGAGCAAAAAAGTGCTGGTGCGGTTTGAAATCCCAAATATAAGAAAACAAAATACTCTCTCCGTCCCGCTTGAAAGGGCACAAATTTTCTTTTTGGGCGTCCTATTTGAAATGACACAATCCAAAAATGGAAAGTTTTTATTACTTTTTTATTTGTGGGACCCACTTGTCATACTCACAATTAATATCCACTAACTATTGCCTACCTCAATTTCTCTTTTCTACATCACTTTTCATACTCACAACATTTATTCCATTATACTCCTTCCGTTTCGGCCGACTTAGGAATTTTTGAAATGGCACGGGGATTAAGGAAAAGGTAAATGTTGTGAGTGTAATTTAAAAATAGGAGAGAGAATGAGTGGAGGGAATAGTAAATTATAATGGTGTTGTGAGTATTAAAATAATGTAGGAGAGAGAATGAGTGGAGAGAATAGTGATTTAAGGTTTCCATTTTGGACCGTCCTAAGTCGGGTGGGACGCCCAAAATGGCAAAAAGTCCTAAGTCGGCCGGGACGGAGGGAGTACACTTTTTCTTTTTCCTACATCACTTTTCTTAATTTTCTCTTATTTTTCGTGCGCAAGACAACAACTTTGCCATTTCAAATGGGACGGAGGGAGTATTTCATTGGTTCAAGAGTAAGTCTCTTATTTTTCTTTTTTTTCTTCTTCTAAAGTAAAGTTTTTAGTTGTCCTGTTACTTCAAAATGAACAACGTGACTCACTTATTGTTCTCGTAACAAAATTTTTTAAGCTTTTTTCTCCTTTATAATTTATTTTCCGTATTCATAATATTTACTTTTTCTTAATTTCATATAAAGTGAAATTAAAAACCTTATTGCGAGACAGATAGGGAGTAAGAATTTCAGGTCACTTCATTCTTATTTCCTAGTTATTTCCTTTATAAAATTATGTTCACAATCCTTTTTTCTAGTTGTGGCCCAAAATATAACAAAATATAATGCTAATATTCTCTCTTTTGCTACTCCCTTTTAGGTGATTATTGAGTGGATCAACCACGGATTGCCACCCCAATACATAAAGCTATATTTAGGATAAGTTTGTTTTTATTTATTTTTTCCATAATCTTTCATTTATTCATTGCCCTCTCCATCCTAAAACAATAGTTTTATTTGCCATTTTTATTTATCTTAAAAAGATATTTCATTTTCAAAATTAATAGATTAAAATCATTAATAAAAGTTCATTGTAGTTGGAAAATCAAATTTCAATAGTGTACAGATGTAATACACAACTGTCCACACAACAACTGAAAATATACAGCAAAATAAAAAGAATAAAAATAACATAAAATATTAAAACCATGAGCAAAGCCATAGAGTCGGAAAAAGCGACCAAGAGAATATTGAACTTTTTAATAGAATAAAAAAAGGGTTGTAAAACAAACTTTAATTGATATGGACGTATTTACCGGGCCGGCATATAATATCCACCCCAGTTAAAATTGGTAAAGAGACAAGTGCTTCGAATCATACCATAGGTCTTCTCAGCAAGATCAAAATTTCATATAAATTCACGAAATGGTCAACATTTTATCTAAATCCGCGATGTTTAAAAGGATATGACTACTCATATCAGTTTACTCTTATAAAAATCGCAAATTTTATTAAATAGTCTATTCTTATACCTAAGGTATAAGATTAGAATTATTTTTATATTTAGATATGAGGGTAACTTTTTCATAGAATAAAGAAGTAGTATAAAACTCAAATTTGGTGGCTCAGGCGGTGTTGGCGATGGTGCTGAGGTCGAAAATGAAGAAGGGGTGATGGAGAGAAAGGATGCGCAGGAGGCGAGGGGCATCGAGAGGGGGTTTAGAGGGGGAGAGAGAAGGTGTGTGTGTGTGTGTTTTAGAAAGAGGTTGCTCATATTGAAATGAGAAGAGGGGAAGAAAGGCTATATATTGTCTAAATGAGTGTTGGGTTGAAATTTTAATTTGGACTCGGGTGTATTTGGGCGTTAGTAAATTATGTGGGTTTATATAGGTTTCTGTTTGGGCTGAGGGAGCCTTATAAAATTAAAACAAGAGAAAAACGTTAGGAATTTTGAAAATTAAAATTAAAAATCATTATTTTATACTCCCTTTGTTTCATAATAAAGGACATAAAATTGAAAGTGTACGGAAATTAGAAAATCAAGATGAGAATATATATTTAAAAGTATTGGTAATTGAGTAGGCGTTGTGAAATAAAATGTGAAGTAGTAGAGATAATAAGTAGGAAATACTAAATCGATAATTATTGTCAATATAACAAATGAGTATCATTGAATAATGAAGTAGTATAAAAAGAATTATTTTTGAGTAATGCGACTTATAAATGTGACAATGAAAAATGATATTTGGACATACACAAATTATATGAGACCCAATAATACAAATACGTACTAAAGGACGAGAAAATAGGCACAAGATGTGATAGAGGCAATTTGGCGACTTCAATAAGGATATTGGTGGGAAATCAGGCATAGGCAATTTGGCGACTTCAATAAGGATATTGGTGGGAAATCAGGCATAGCGGGAAGCCTATTAGAGTCCATCACTAAATGAAAATGATATAATTTCAAGGCAAGAATCTCGAATGAGAATATTCATATCAGCGACAACAGCACAGGTTGCCGCCTTATCATGGTTGTTGCCTATATATAGACGACATTTGGACCAGCAACCACATTCCAGAAGCAGCCAAGCACGTTACATTTTGGCCGAACTGCATGTCAGGAAAAGGGTGGCGTCTCCACTATCTTTAAGTGCCCATGCACACCCAACGAAATGACGACACGTGGCCAATAAAATGTGACTTGCACATAACATGAGGGAGTATATAAACATCAGAAAACAAATTAAGTAAGTGTCAAATAAATTTTGTAGAATTTCTCTTACGTTTCCATTGTAGTTTCTTGATGAGCCCGGGCCTTCTGGACCGGGCCCACGCTCGGTCTGGTCCAAGGAACCGGTGACGTGGCATTCCCTAGACCGCCGGAGTCAAGACCGCGGACAGATAGACCCCTGAGGTCAAGACCGCGCTCCTCTCCGCTTCCTCCTACTCCAGACCGGAGGGATCCTGACCGCTGGATTGGTGCCCGCAGGAGGTATGACCGCTCCATCCGTGTCCGCGTTAAATACCTTTGACCGCGCCCAAGATGTTGACCGCGGGCTCATACCAGCCTCCCGGTTATCTCACCTGCCTCCCGGTTAATGGCAAGCCTTACTGAACAAGTTAGCTTACTGGCTCTGACATGTAAGTGGCTGGCTCACTCCCATCGCATTCAATGCGGCTCAGTCAGGCGCCTACAATGGCATTAAATGCGCCGCGCCGGATATACACGGCTCCTGTCCACATCGGACATCCCCTCGACACGACGAGGGTCCTCCCTCCCTGTCAGACCCAATTGGATGCGGACACGTGTATGCGGTCAAATACCAAAGTGCCCTTTAGGGCTGACCTCATGGCTTACGTCAGCGGGCAGCTCCTCATTGCCTATAAATAGAAGACATTTGTCCCCTTGGACAAGGTAAGTTCCAAATATATTGAGTAAGCCATATTATTCTCAAACCCTAAACACTCACACACACACTCAAGGTATTCAAAGTCTTCTTTACTCAGTAATCTTACTCTCACACCCGAGGGCCTGAGTTGGATTAACATCCAACTTTGATCTTAACGGTGCTTCCTTTGTGTTGTGTTATAGGTACATCAAACCATCTAAAATATCCTGCCAGATATCCTAGAACCGCTCCTGACCCTGAAAAGCTTGGCGTCATCAGTGGTTCCGATGCCGGGAAACGTCATTTGTCTCTCGTTAAATTTCTTTGTTTTCAGTCATTTTCTTCTTTTTAAAACATGTCTAAAACTTAGGAAAATGCTGGTCATTTAACCATGCATACAGATGATCAGGCCTCACCTTCCAATGTCCGTAAGGACAAACCTACTACCTCTGTTTTTAACAGAATGGGGGCCCATTCTCAACCACAAAAATCCCCAGCTCAACGAGTTATACACCGGCTAACCGATGAGGCACGAGCTGAAAAAGCCCAATCTCTCTTAAACAGCAGCCCGAAAACTCCCCCGGCTCCTATAAAAAACACCACCTTAAACACACCACTCTCCCCGGAGCAAATTCTGAAGAGGCAGGAGATCCTCGCCGCCAAATCCAAGCTGGTCGCTGAGGCCATGGCCATCAATGATGGAGATGTTCGAGATCGAGGCCAACGGCGGGCTACAGTTCCCCCAAGGGTTACAAAGGTACTCCCAACGAGCTCCCGCTAACTCGCTTGCTAGTCAGGCTAGGGGGCAAACCGAGTTGAACCAACCCTTGATCGCGGACAGCTGGCCAAATGCAGTGTGGTGCACGTGGATGATAGCAAGGAGGTTGGGGAAGAGGCACAATCAAATCGCCGTGCGAAATCCCACGCCAGACCCTTGGCTGCGGCCAAGGAGAAGGCCGTGATTCCACGTGCTAAAAAACAGAAAGTTGATAATCAGAGCCCGAAATTTGTCAAATTTATGCACGAGATGTGGGAAACCCACCAAAAGGCAGCCCATAGGTGTGGCCGCACTATGGATGCCTTCAGCGACAAGATCGCTCAGGCACCTATTCAGAAGGGCAAGCCACCCCAGATGGATACATATGGTGGCTCCAAGAATGCCAAGAGCCATATGGGGCGATTCGAGGGACAGATGGCCCTATTCTCGTCGGACGAATCGGTGATGTGCAAGGCCTTGGCAGCAACTTTCACGGGCAAGGCCCTATCTTGGATGCTGGCCCTCAATCCCCGGTCCATCAAATCTTTCAGTCAGTTTAGAAGCCTCTTTCTAAATGCTTTTGCTGGGGCCGGTGAGCCCGCTCGACCAAAGACAGATCTTGTTCAGAAGATGAGCGAGGAGATTGTGGATTTGGAGGAGGGGGACATCAGACTCTGCTTTGAGGGTGGCCTCAGCTCCTCCTTCCTCAAAATGAATTTTACCTCCAACCGGCCAAAAACCGTCGAGGAGATGTATGAAAGGGCCTCTGCCATTGCCTCTGCGGAAGAATCTAATGAGCCCGCTGCCCGCGCACCCGCAAAAGCAAGAATCAGCCAGGTCCAGGACACCACCCCAGAGCCTGCCCGCGCTAACAATCAAGGCAAGAACCGAGGCCGCGGGTCGGATAAACTCCGAAAAGTTGTGGATGAAACAGTTTATACCCCCCTCACCGAGTCACGGGCAGTGATCATGAAAGCCTCTGAATTTCCTCCTCCTCCTCCCATGATCCGGAAGCCAAATGAAAGGAGTAGGGCCAAGTTCTGCGACTATCACAATGACCACGGTCATGGCACTGAAGACTGCTTCCAATTGAAGCGAATTATTCAGCAAAAGATCAATGACGGGGAGCTAACCAAATGGGTTAAAAGAAATAACAATACCCCCAATAACAATAATCAACAACGGGCACGAGGCATGCGTGGTCCGGAGAGGAATGAGAGAGACAATTACGATGATGATTTGGGGGACTATGACATTAATTTCATTGGCGAAGAGCCTCCATCCAACAAACAGCTCTCCATTCATATTTGAACATTGGAGAAGGTTTTCTTAATCCCCCCAATGGCTCCCGAGGAAGAACAAGAAGTAGGGTTTAAAAAGAGTGAACTTGCCTCCTCCCTATTTCACTCTACTCAGCCCATAACTCTTCACATAAAAATTAATCGAGCCAACATTCACCGAGTTCTGATTGATACGGGCGCGACTAGGGATATACTCTACTATCACACGTTGGTAGGTATGAGAATGATCGAGGCTAACCTGACTCCTTATGTGGGCATGCTTGAGGGGTTCACCAACCACGCCGTGGGGATAAAGGGGACGATTGTGTTTGAAGTAACTATTGGGGAAAAACCCATGCAGAAGACGGCCAAAATTACTTTCATGGTGGTCGATCTTCCTTCCCAATACAATGCCATTCTCAGCGTAATTGCTCAGGCCGAATTGGGAATAGTTGCTTCCGTTCCCCACCAAAGGGTGAAATTTAACACCCCGGGCGGGGTTGCTACCATCAAGAATCAGCCCGGGAGATTTCTCCGAGCACTTGAGGATAAGAGAAAAGCTAATAAAGGCCAGACGTCTTACCCGCAGAAAGAGGGCGAGGACAAATTGAAAAAAGGAAAAGCCCTTGTACTTGTGCCGGCACCCATTCCAATTGGCATGCTTTCTTTCCATACCACTAAGGTGGAGCTCAAGACGAGCAGAAAATCAAAACAGTTGGACCCTATAGAGGGAGGTTACATTGATAGGGGAATTGAGGGATAGATTGACCGCGAGGTCATATACTCCATGGCAGCGCTGACCGGAGCCCAGGTCAACCCCCCAACTATTGTCATTGACTCCTTGTACAATCGTGAAATCAGTGACCTTCGACCTAACGACGAGCTTGAGGAGGTGGTAATCAACTTCCACTTCCCCGAGCAAACAGTTAAGGTCGGGCTGGAAATTCACCCCGAGGAGAGAAGGATCCTTATTGAGTTCCTTCGAGCAAATTGTGATGTGTTCGCTTGGAGGGTGGAGGATATGCAGGGAATCAGCGAGGACGTGATCCTCCATAACATCAATGATGACCCATCCTTCAAGAACATTCATCAAAAATCGAGGTACTTCTCCTCAGAGAAGGAGATTGCGATCAAGGAAGAGGTAGAGAAATTGCTCAAAGCGGGGATAATAAAGGAGATTTCCTACCCCAAATGGCTAGCAAACGTAGTAATGGTCAAAAAGTCCAACGACAAGTGGAGAATGTGTGTTGATTTCACCGATCTCAACAAGGCATGCCCTAAAGACTGCTTCCCTCTTCCTCGCATAGACAGATTGGTGAATTCAATAGCCGGTCACAGAGTATTGAGCTTCATTGACGCATACTCCGGCTACCATCAGATCCAAATGGCTCCTGAAGATGTCCGCTCCGTAGCTTTCATCGCTGCGGGCAAGACTTATTGTTACACTATGATGCCCTTCGGGCTAAAAAATTCTGGAGCCACCTATCAACGAATGGTCAATCTTGTCTTCAAAAACCAACTAGGCAGAAAACTTGAGGCCTACATCGATGACATGGTTGTAAAGACAAAGGAAAACTCCCACGAGCTCGACGTGGAGAAAACCTTCAAGAACTTGCGCCGCAATAACATGAAACTAAACCCCCTGAAATGTGCTTTTGGGGTAAAGGCGGGAAAGTTCCTTGGATTCATGGTCAACCAGCGAGGAATAGAGGCTAATCCCGAAAAAATTCAAGCGCTGTTGGACATGAAACCTCCTGCTTGCGTGAAGGATGTGCAGAAACTCAATGGCCGCATCACCGCACTTCGCCGCTTCATCTCGCGGTCCGCAGAGTAGATGCCTCCCTTCTTCAAAACTCTAAAAGGGGGAAGAGAGCCGACAAATTTACATGGAGTCGGGATCGCCATCAAGCTTTTGAAGAAGTCAAAAATACCTCGGGCAAATCCCTCTACTCAAAGAGCCTGCCTGTGGAAGAACTTTTTTCGTTTTTAGCAAGCATCGATCCGGGCAAGAGCCGCCGTTCTTGTAAGGGAGGATAATAACTCCCAAAAACCAGTCTATTATGTGTCTAAGGCATTGTCCGCCGTAGAAGGGCGTTATCTTAATATAGAGAAGTTAGCTTATGCCTTGCTTGTATCTGCTCGAAAATTAAGAGCCTACTTTTCTGCACATCCTATAACTGTACTAACTGAGGCCCCGCTTAGAAAGGTTTTACATAAATCAGAGTCCTCGGGAAGAATGCTAGCTTGGTCTATCGAACTCACTGAGTTCCAGATCACCTACTCCCCGAGAAGGACAATCAAAGCACAGGCCTTAGCTGATTTTGTGGCAGAATCGTCATTTAAACTAGCGGACAGCGACCTGGGTAAGAGAAAGCGAGCAAAGTCAAAAGAAGACCAAAATAGCTCGGACACTGAGATCGTACAGCCCAAAGAGCGCCCAGAAGAAGTATGGACTTTATTCGTGGACGGCTCTGCGAGCAAGTTGATAAGTGGAGCGGGCATACTCCTGATCGCACCCGCGGGAGAAATTCAAAAGAGCCTCGAGATTCAAGTTCGAGGCATCAAACAATCAAGCCGAGTATGAAGCGATTATAGCGGGCATGGAATTGGCAAGAGACTTGGGGTTCGAATATTGAGATCAACAGCTGACTCTCAAATTACATAGTAAATCAAATTAGGGGGAGTATGATACAATTAACCCAAGACTAACTCGCATCGCGGTCTTGCAAAAACCCTCATAAAAAATTTCACCTACTATGAGCTGAACCAAGTCATGAGGGAGGATAACACGGAGGCTGACCTCCTCTTCAGAATAACCGATCAAGAAATCATAGACTTAGAGACAGATTGCCAGATAGAATTCACAGAAAGACCTGCTATAGATCAGATTCAGATAAACAACATTGAGGATCAAGTAAGGGACTGGGTAGATGAGATCAAGGATTACATCGAGAAGCAGACCCTCCCCGAATATCCATCAAGGGCTAGGGCCATTGGAAAGGTGTCCGCAAAGTACCTCGTCCTGGATGAAGTACTTTTTCGACGATCATTCACCAAGCCTTTGCTGAGATGTGTCAAAACTCACATGGTCACCAACTTACTCTATGAGGTTCATGAAGGAGTTTGTGGCGGACATCCCGGTGCTCGCACTCTCTCAGAAAAGATCAAATTCCAGGAATTCTTTTGGCCTACAATGAGAAGAGATGCACAGGAGTACGTAAGAAAATGTGACAAATGCCAGAGATTTGCGGACATCCCTAGACTACCATCAACAGAGCAAACTTTTGTTGTACCATCGTGGCCGTTTGATACGTGGGAGATTGATCTCATTGGGCCATTCCCAACTGCTCGAGGAAGCATTAAGTATGCCGTTGTGCCCGTGAATTATTTTACCAAGTGGACAGAAGCCAAGGGCTTAGCCACTATCTCCGAGGATAATACCATCAATTTTGTCCACGATCTCATCTATTGCCGATTTGGGGTTCCACGAGCAATAATTTCGGACAATGGCACTCAGTTCTCCCAAAATTCACTGCTGAATGTGTGCGAATGAAGGTACAGCACCGTCAGTCCGCAGTTGCTTACCCCCAGGGAAATGGCCAAGCTGAGGCCGCGAATAAGCTAGTCCTGACCGCCCTAAAGAAAAATATGGAGGGGCGAGGAGGACGATGGTTGAACGAGCTCCAGACCGCATTATGGGTTGTCCGCACAACAATCAGAAACTCAACAGGAGAAACTCCTTTCTCGCTCACGTATGGGTCAGAGGCAATGGCTCCAGTCGAGGTTGCCCTACCCTCGTACAGAGTCACATACTTCGATGAGTCTCAAAACGAGGCAAACAGAAGGTGTGACCTGGACGATCTCGAAGGAAAGAGAATGCGAGCAAATGAAAAAAATGGTGAACTACAAGCAAAAGGCGAAGAAGCACCACGATAAGAGAGTAAATAGGAGATGTTTTTCGGTTGGAGATTGGGTACTCAGAAGCGTGAAGGTCCAAGGGACTCAACCTGGTTTCAACAAGCTCTCCCCGAAATGGGAGGGTTCATATGAGGTCACCAAAATAATCAAGGAGGGCACCTATATATTGTGAACAAAGGAAGGAAAAGAGCTCAAGCACGCTTGGAATAGCGATCACCTTAAGAAGTACTTCTTTTGATATCTTTGTAAATTTTTGAGGGAGTATAGACCCCTGTATATATAAAGTATGAAGTTACCATCAAATTTCGGTGCAAAAACGTTGTAATACCATTCCCACCAGCCTCAAAAGCTGAGGTGGATGCCCTCAAGCGGATGCCAGTAGGTTCTAGGGCCAACATATGAGATTCTACCTACTGATGTGCAAAGATCCATTAAGATCCGCAAGCCTATATGAGTACAAAGGCCATTACGCCCGTACTCAATCGCGGACACGACACACTGTCCTGCCCGCGTGACACCACCAAGAAAAAATGGATATAGATGCAAGTGGGGACAAAGGCCAAAGCCTGGACCCACTAAATGCGCGAAGGCCTTTTTTAGGGCCGTTACTCGCATGCCTGTATGTGACAAAGGCCAACATATGAGCCCGCTTACATGATCGCCACAAGATCCTCACATAAAACTCAAGAAGTTTTGAATAAAGGGTCAAATCGCGTGAACCACCAATAGTGGATACAGATCCCTGTAGGTTAAAGGGCCAATATGCTAAATATGCTCATATCTACTGTTGCGTAGACTATCGCCTCACGGCCACACTCTACATGCCCTATGAAAGTAGCTTGCCTTGGCTGCTTTTCGCTTACACCAGGACTCGCAAGGTCGTAAAATAAGTGTAAATGGATGGGAGTGATCAAAAGAGTTTAACAAATTCAAATAGACAAACGGGGTTAAGGCCTCAAAGTTTGCCACAAGGCCAAACAAATGCGGTCACAGAGAAATAGGGCTGACTCTCACGAAAAATCCAAGTGATTTTTAATAGAGTTAGGAAAACTCAAAAAACGTGGGCACAAGGCCTACTAAGCCTTTGACCGCGGAAGGAGAGTATAAAATTTAATTGTGCAGTCAAAAAACGCTGAAAAAGAAAAAGCAAGAATGCAAGTACTAAGGTACTCGAATATTGCCAACACTCAAAACAGCCTACAAGGACAAGCAATTAAGATAGCAATCCAGAAAGCAAGTAAGAAAAATAATTCTATTAATGATAGAAAAATGGGTACAAAATCCTACAATCTATTACAACAAAGAAAAATAAAAATCCTAAGCTAGAGGAGCTTGCTCCTTGGGGTCTTCAGAAGCTGCTTCCTTGGCCACTTCGGAGGCGGGGTTGGAGAAGGAAGGCTTGTCACGAGCAACTCAGTGATAGGATCAAAGGGGGGCTCAGTGGAGACTGGAGGGGGAGCTGCCCGCGGGGGAAAAAGATCACCAATTTCCGGGCCATTAGGAAAGACGAGGGCAATGGCGTCCTCATAGGGTATCTCCTCGTCCCCGAATCTGAGGGCATCCACCTCGCCGATCAGGGCTGTGGCGGTGACTTCGGCCACAGGCGGCAAGGAGGCCGCTGTGGCCAGCTCCAACCCTTGACCTCCTCCTCGGAAAGAGGAACTAGTGCGTACCTGGGAAGACACACAACATCAGTAGCCACCAATGAGCCTATTATGGCCAACTGCTGAGCTGAATATCTGCCCGTGGCAGCAAAGTTGCGTATCTGCGTCCTGCAGGCAGCCTCGTACTGGGCGCCGCCTTCTACGGCAAGAAGGTTCTTCCTCGGAGTTCTTAAATTGTTCCACCGCTTCCTTGCGGGTAGCCTCCAGTGTGTTCTCCCTCTCCAACTCAAACTGCTTATAGGGGAGCAGCTGGTCGGAGAGCTCATCCACCTTGGTCTCCAGAATGAGGATCTGAGATTTGGAGGCCTCCAATCTCTTGGACAATTCAGCATTTCGAGGCTCCCACTCGGCCTTGTGCCCGCGGAGCTCATCCCGCTGACCCTTGACCTTCTCCAAATCCTTCTCCACCACCGCAAGCCGGTCAGAGAATTCCTTCAAGTCCTTCTCCTTCTCGGAAAGAGTCTTCCCCTTATCATCGAGAGCGGAGTTCAAGACTGCGACTTTCTCCTGTGACTACTCCAGCTCGCGGAGTTTGTCTGCCAAAATCTTGGTGTTATTATCAACCTCCGCGGACAAACTATCACAGCATTCCCGCAGCTGCATCGCTTTGTTGCCCGCCTGCGAGGAGAAAGATCAAGAATCAGAACTCCAGTTCAGGAGGATACAACAGTCAGACGGAATGGTCCCCACCTCAGTTAGGGCAAGGCCAATGTCCCCCATCAGGGAAGACGGATTCTCCTTGGCAACTACGTTCTTGTAGAAGTCCGGGGAGAAGAGGCGGTTGATAAGGCCGATGCCCGCGGCAGAGTTATTGGCATTCCGGGCATAGATATCCACCCCCGTAATGGCGGGCACCTCAGAAAGCCTCTTCCTGACGGCCAGTGTCTCCTCGCGAGTATTCAGGGGGCCACTGGGTAGGAGACGGAGCAGATTGTGCCCCCTACGAGGGGAGCGTTGGAGGAGATCGCCGCGGAGGCAGTGGTAGCCCGGAGGGGTGCATCCCCAACTTTCTGGAACTTAGAGCCCCTCTCTTTGTGCCCCAAGTCCCCGTCCCTCTCATTCCTCTTCCTGGGCTCTTGGTTATGCCCGGAGGAAATGGTGCGGCCAGGAGAGGAAGAGGCACGGATGGCGTGAGCAGGTGGAGGACCCTTTGGGGGTGGAGGCAGATCCTTAGTGGGGACTACTTTGGGCCCAGTTAAAGTATTGCCATCCTTCCTGTTAGACAAAGGCAGATTGGCTTCCTTGCCCGGGGCCGTTCCCAAGGCAGCTTGCCTCTTCGCAGCAGCTTCTTTTTGTGGCCGCTGGTTTCGGGCCTTCAGTTCCTTGACACTCAGTGGGGGGCTATCAGAAGTTATATTCTTCGGGGTCTACTCTGAAAGAAAACAGAATTGGTTAAGGGCAGTTCGAAAATTGAAAAAAGAAAAAGTATACAAGCAGTTCTCAAAAAAGAGTAGAGACCAATCAATTCTGGAGGCTTGCATTCAGCACCCAGCATGCAAGTTTTACACTCAGCTTCAAATTGATAGAACTCATGCACCCTCCAACCAGGGTCATGAGGCTGGGGCTCTATCTCTACTCTAGGGGCATAGGGGGCTCCCTCCCTTCGAGGAGCCACCCCTGAGTAGACGAGCAAGGGCTCAAATTCAACAATGACGCCCACATCGTAGACGGGCTCCACCCCATCACTGTTGTAATTGGTCAGATAGGTCTCCAGGGCAACTCGCAGGTCCTCAGACAGAGAGGGGTCAGGATAATTTTTGGCGGACACCTTCATCGGAACAGGATTGGAAGGTTTGGGGAAGGGCCAGCCAAACCTAGACTCTATGACCAAGATATCCCTCTGGTTCCATTGGTCAAATTTGTTCGAGGAAGGAGAGAAGGTCCGGGCAGGAAATTTTTTAGCCTTCAGGCTCAGGTTGCCATTGGAGATCTGGTTCTGATAGTAGGCATAAAGCCCAGAAAGGGTGGGTTTGTAGCCCAAGACCCTGCAAACGGTTATAAAGGAAATCAGGGCCCTAACAGCATTGGGAGTCAAGTGCATAGGAAGACAGTTGTTGAAGCAAAGGAAAAAGTAGAAGAAGGGATCCAGGGGAAGTCCGAGGCCATTCTCGAACTGAGCCCCGTAGAAAATACAGGCCCTATTGTCCTCGCGGACATCTGCTATGATTTCTGGCCGCAGCTTTTCCTTATCCTTTATTTGAACATGGCCAAGGGTGCGGACACGGAACTCTTTGGGGTCCACATTATAGAGGTTGTATATCTCCTCCTCCCAATCTATGGTAGCTACTTCCTTGGCTTTTCTCTTACGGCCCCGGCCAGGGTTCGCCTTAACAGCTGGCCGCTTGCCTCTGCCTCGGGCAGGGGCCACCTCACCGGAATCCTCCTCGAAGGCGTCAACAATTTCTGTTGCCTTCTGGGCGGTGCCCGCAGCCATTCGATCTCCCTGCTCGCGGTCATCCTCCTCAGTCTCCGAGCTCACGGAGCCAAAGAGACCAGTGGAGGAACCCCTTGAGTGGGCCACCTCAGGTTCATTCCCCCCGCCTCCGGTCACCTTAAAATTCAGAGGCTCCAGCTCCTCACTGCTACTCAATTCAATTGTATTCCCACCAGGGGCCCCGAGCACAATATCAGGAAAAATTGTTCTCAAGGGGAGAATATCCAACGCATCGGACAGATCCTCGGAGTCCGGTGCTCGCATCTCATTAACTTGATTGGGATTCATCAGTTCACACTTTTCCCAATCAACTATTACTTCGGGGACGCGAATCGCTCTCCTCACTAGTTCAACGGCGTTCAAAGCCTGATCTCTCTTGCGGGGAAACCTGCACAAAACCCCCATCACAAAATTTCTTAGCCTACTTGTATTCTCCAACACCAAAACTTCACTGTTCCTTTTAATCATTTTGTTCTTGGCCTCCCACAATCGGGGTGGGACAAAAGGCCCCCATTGGAATTTTTCACAAAAATATTGGAAGCACTCCAGGGATAACCTAAGCCAACCATGGCCTACCTTCCTAAGAATCACCCCTGTCCGTTTACAAACGGCAAAGGTATCTGGAGTGCTCCCATCTCCTAATTCTATCGGACGGCGAGGCCCAAATTCACGGGTAGTCTTGGAGAAACCAGAAGAAATAGAGAAGAGATGAAGAAGAAACACAAAAATTACTTACGAAAAGGGGAATCGAAGGTAGATTCGAAGGAAGTAAAAGCACAAGTACGCAACAATTTCTCTCTCTCAAAGACAGTTGAAGGCTTGAAGGTGGTAAAAGGGTTTGAGGAAGAAGGGTTTGGTATTTATAAGGCCCACCAATACGGGTTAACCCATTTGACCCGTATTAAATAGCCCACAAATCGTTTCTCGAACCACGAACCGCCTTCAAACGTTTGAAAATTAAAAAAATTCCTCGGTTAGCATTTATGGCGCCCCTTGGATGGCTGACACGTACCCTCCGTACGTGTCACGCGCTGTCTTTTCATATGCCAAGGGGCCCACTTGCTAATCGGAAGACAGAGCATGCAAGGGGCCACGTGTCTTCCATCTGTGCCTCCCGAACGTGCCTACAAGCACAGGAGGCAGAGCAACCACCAACAAAAAACGCCAACACTGGTGCCCGCTCAAGGAGCAATCTGGAAGAACCGAGCTTCTAGTAGCTCCTCGCTCAGACCATAAATAATCACACTTGGAGCTAGGGGCCACTGATGAGCCCGGGCCTTCTGGACCGGGCCCACGCTCGGTCTGGTCCAAGGAATCGGTGACGTGGCATTCCCTAGACCGCCGGAGTCAAGACCGCGGACAGATAGACCCCTGAGGTCAAGACCGCGCTCCTCTCCGCTTCCTCCTACTCCAGACCGGAGGGATCCTGACCGCTGGATTGGTGCCCGTAGGAGGTATGACCGCTCCATCCGTGCCCGCGTTAAATACCTTTGACCGCGTCCAAGATGTTGACCGCAGGCTCATACCTGCCTCCCGGTTAATGGCAAGCCTTACTGAACAAGTTAGCTTACTGGCTCTGACATGCAAGTGGCTGGCTCACTCCCATCGCATTCAATGCGGCTCAGTCAGGCGCCTACAATGGCATTAAATGCGCCGCGCCGGATACACGGCTCCTGTCCACATCAGCGACATCCCCTTTGACAAAGGGTCCTCCCTCCCTGACAGATCCAATTGGATGCGGACACGTGGATGCGATCAAATATCAAAGTGCCCTTTAGGGCTGACCTCATGGCTTACGTCAGCGGACAGCTCCTCATTGCCTATAAATAGAAGACCTTTGTCCCCTTGGACAAGGTAAGTTCCAAATATATTGAGTAAGCCTTATTATTCTCAAACCCTAAACACTCACACACACTCAAGGTATTCAAAGTCTTCTTTACTCAGTAATCTTACTCTCACACCCGAGGGTCTGAGTTGGATTAACATCCAACTTTGATCTTAACGGTGTTTCCTTTGTGTTGTGTTATAGGTACATCAAACCATCTAAAATATCCTGCCAGATATTTTAGAACCGCTCCTGACCCTGAAAAGCTTGGTGTCATCATTTCTATTACTTCATAGATCGTGTATTTATTTTAACATCGGATGGGCTTTGCCGAAGACGCCTCCAACATAGTTTACGTGTGTTTTATGGGTAGGAAACCACAAAGAAAAAGCCTGAGTATGCACGGCTGGACTACTCATTAACGCCTTTGCAACCATTTTTCTGTTTCTTATCAAATAGTACGGAATGTCGAGAGCTAATCTATATTCCAATATTTGACTTCCTGTGGATTTGCGATAGCGATATTGATTGCACTAATTTGTGACACTGATAAATTTTTGACTAATGGCAATTTCGTACATTAATGACTCTTGGCTGTATTAATGATGATTTTTGTATTTTTCAATTTCATTGACATAAATGGATCTGAATAAATAATTAAATAAAGAAAAGGCCGATTTTCTCTAGATTTTTTTGGCGAGATTTAAATTCAATTTAGGAAACAACATTTAGTTAATTTTTCAGATATCCCTCCGCCTAATAGGAGCGATCGCCCCACAACATGGCGCAATCGCGCGGTGTAACGGGTGATCTTATAAGTTAATTATAAGACTAATTTGTCTCTTATAATTGACTTATAAGACAAATTTTTCAACCAAAAAAATTAAAAATTTCAATAATAATAATGAATTGTTCTCATAATTTACACAAAAAATTAAAAATTTCAGTAATAACAATGAATTGCTCTCATAATTTACACACTTACAAGTCGAGCTTCTTTTATAGGAATGAGATTCATTAATTAATTGTAGGAAGTGATTTGTCTTGTGAATATCTTTCATAGTTTGACTTTTATCTTTCATTATATTCTTATCAATCCATTCTTTATCTCGGATTCCTTCCTTTTCGTGACTGAGAGATATGTACAAAATAAACAAATATACATACTAAAACACGAAACCTAAATTAAAGTGTTAGTAAATTAAGTTAAAACTAAATTACATTATAAACAATATTTACTTAACTATTCTAATATCACAAGATTTTGGGGGAAACTAGTTTCTCCTTAAGTTATAGAAAATCCTGTTTTATAAACTGTTCCTAAATATTCACTAACTACTTGCAAGTAAAAAAAAAGTGGACTTTTTATAATTTATAAAAAAACTAGTTTCTCCCAAAACTTGCTCTTCTAATATTTAGAAAGTAACAAATCCTACACTAGATCAATATTGATCATAAAAATCGTGTAAATAATCTCACACTTTCAAAGACACTTACTCAAAATAAACAATGAGATCCACTTATTATAATTAGAATAAACACTCTATACCTTACTTTTTCTCTCTTAATTTATTTTTCATATTTACAACATTTATTTATTTTCTTATTTTTTAAATATTTACTTTTAATCTCTTTTATATTGGGACAAATAGCTACTGTATAAAGTCAAATATCAAAGATAAGATAATTAATGATGTTTATTTGTTGTTTTCAATTTATGACTAAAATTTTTTTCTGTTTTTTCTTTTTCTTTTCTGGTATTCAATAATTGAGTACTGGTTGGTTGAATGGTCAATTGGGTCCGTCTCATTTATTGTAAAACTAGTCTAAGCCCGTGTTCAAGGCCACGGTTTTTATTTTTGTTTTTTTTTTAATTTTAAAAAAATAAATAATTTTTTTTTTAATTAAATTTTTTTTAAGGGCAAAATAGGAAAGAAATAAAATAGTGAGGGCAAAATGGAAAAATCTCCACTTGAAACTGTAGATACAACTGTAGCAAACACACCTTTGATTTATACTATAGATTGTGACGCGGAGGCTTACCCCACTCACGCATTGACGGTTCTAGGCCTCGGACTTGTGACAACTCGTCCAATAAGGTATACTCTCTCCGTTTCGATTCATGCTTCATCATTTTGGTGAAGCACGCAAATTAAGAAAGCAAATATTTATTCAAAAATAATGAGACTGGGAGAAGGGTTGTGAGAGAAAAGAAGTGAGTGGATATGACAAGTGAAACTCATAATTTAAATGTGTGAGAGAGAAAAGTTAGTGTATATAATAGAATATTAATAAACCTTTTCCATTTAAGGAAAGGTGAAACTTCTATCGAAACACCTATTTAAGTAAAAGGTGAAGCTTCGGACGGGACGGAAGGAGTACTTCTTTAGTCCCATTTAAAATAAAAATTTTGAGTTGATCACAAGAATAAAAAAAAATATTAGTGAAGTATGCGTTATAACTATAACTATGAAAAGTGAGAGAGAATAATGACTGAAAAGTTGTTGTGAGAGTGAATATGGGTCCCACAAAATAAACATTAATATTTGGAGATTGTTATATTTCGAATGAGAAATCCAAAATTACAAAATGTCACAATTTGAGTGGACGAAGTGATTTTGTCTTGATTAATGATCGTATACGCATGCATTTTATGCCTATAAACTTATTTATGTATCACCTTTAATTGACTTTAAACATACTTTAAAATTTCTAATTATAACATATTTCTTGTTTAAATACTTTAATAATGGCAACATACTCCACAAATAATTGAATCATCATTTATAGATCATGAATAATAAGAGTAAATTTAGGATAGTTGATGCTACAAAAAATCGAGCTATGCTGAGTACATCAAACGTTTACTCCACAATAGAATATCTGGCACGATTGTCCATCTCAAACATGCACAATTAGCAACGTAAGCTAAAACAACAATTTATCTGGCTAAAGCCTCTCCGATGTGAAAGTAAGTTTTTGATTATAAATAAAGCTCAAACTGAAAAATGAAAGAGATTGAGGATAAGAAAAATGGTTTAATTGACCTTCAAAGTGAAAGTTGTTTACATACTCTCATAAAGTGATATGACATCATCGGGGTCATTTTGGAGCACATGACACGTGTTTACTCCTGATTAGCCTCAACATACTTTATCCAACTACACCACTTTTGTAGGTGGGATCATGAGACTCCAAAATGAAATATTTGTCTCGTCTTATTCGATATAAATCTTTATGTGTCAGAGATGGTTTGTCCTTTATCGAGAACCGTTAGAATGTTTCAGATATCTTTAGGCGGGATCACCATCTCACCGGAATAAATGATTCCGCCGATCTTGGCTTATGTTGGAATGGAGTTTTGGGAAACAAGGCGAGATCACCATTTCGCCCGAGTCAACGATCTCGCGCTGTCTCCCCTTTTTCCTTTCGATCAATTTGACTGAAACGTGATCACCATTTCGTCAGAATCAGTGATCTCGATGCGCCTTCCTTTATCCTTTTTATTTACTTTGACTTGGGCGAGATTTCCATTTCGTCAAAGTCAGTGATCTCGATCCACTTCCTTTAGCTTGTCTACGTGGTTTTCTTAAATTGCTTGGCTCCAACAGGCGGTTTGACTCTTATAGTTGACTTTTTCACGTATGTCATTACTTTATTATATTATTCATTCATGATTTTTATATTTTATTTGACAACTGAATTACATTTTATTTGTGTACATCATCAACAGTATTAGTACAAGGATTCAATTAATCAATTAATTAAATGGGAGGATGATTTATTGCTCAATTTTACAAGGATCTAGACGGGCATTGGGTGGTCCCACATCATTTCATTATATTGACCACCAACTATATGGCAAGAAATAAAGAAAAAATTGAGTTAATGTTTAGCCCAAATAATATGGACATATAGATTAAAGCAATGTAATCAACTTGTTGTTGGTACGAAATTAAATCAAATTAAATGAAATGAAATTGATATACTATTTCTATGTTTTTTGTAATTTCTTGTTTTTTTTTTGTTTTTTTTTTTTTTTTTGATACCCAGTGTTCCTGTGATTCGCCGGACTAAGCCCTGACCACTACCACCTGGCCCCTCAGCCGATCGACTGGAGGTAATCGCGGGATGTATCCGAATGACACAGAGTTTGAGAACATGTCAACTAATATCACATACAAGGTCCAACCCCAAACCCCAGAAGAAAGCAAATTGCTTCCATCAGGAATCGAACCTACGCTGCATGCTTCCAGAATCTTATGTTCCCTCCTTTTATCCCTCGGCTATGCCTCGAGGGACAACGTAATTTCTTATTTGATCATACCTGATCAGTGATGGTGGTGGTGGTGGGGGGGTGGGGGGGTGTTGGTTGTATTGTAGGGCGTTTCCAAATAACCGACTTAGTGGTAAACCCCAATATTTATATTTGCAGAATTTTAGAGTTCAAATCACTCTTCGTACCACACCGACTTCTTGACTGAGACATCATACAAAATAAAATAGAAACTATTAAGAGAATGATCTGATTAATTAATTCTAGAACGTATAAAATTCATCAAAAGTGAAATTAATTGAATCATAACTATTAAGAACAGTGAATAAGAGTTTTTCATTGTTGTTGCAGTTACTTGTTGATGTTGCTAGGATTTTTCTCAAGCAGCAACACACCGTTGTAGTTCAATCGGTAGCAACTCCGGCTCCTTCTTCAGTCCTGCACAGCCACAAACGTCAACTAAGCCGGGGGCGACTCCGGCGTAAGCCCCTCCGGCGTGAGGATAAGTGTTTGCTTTTGCTTTAGGTTGGAAATAAGAACAGTAAGGAGAGGTGATTGTGGGTGAGTGTGTTGAACATACCTTGACAATGAGGATTATTTCCCATATATATACCCCTTCCCTCGTGCCATGCACATGTCATCCTCATGTTCCATGCCTACTTCCACGTGTCACCATCCCATTGGCTAGCAAAAAGAATAAAGTTATATCACGTGATCACTTTTTCCAATGCCCAACCGTTTTATGGATCCCACTTCGGAGATATTTGTATGCCGCTTCTTATGAGTCGCTCCCCTTATATCTTGTCTCCCGCCGAATATGGATAATTGGATACTATGTCGCCCCAACCTAATATTTCGCCTCCTCATCTTACGCTATTGTTTTGCTGACTCGCTTTATTATCTCGTCGGATAGTCTCCAATATCTCGCATATTCTGCATTGGGCTTTCCCTTTTAGCAGGACATTTCCCGACTCACTTTCTCGCGACCTACTCATGGTTTACTCTTATTCTTATCTTCTTCTTGGGCCTTATCTTGCTTTGGGCCTTCCTGATAACTTCTCGCTTATGGATTTAGTTTAGACCCAACGGTTATTTTTGGTCAGCATCAGAAGCCCCTAAGTTTGAGGCGAGATTCATTTATGGTCTCGCAAAAAACTTGATGTTCACTGTCTTGCTTTTCCGCGGCCTACAATTCCTTCTTCAAGAAGCTTGAAAGTTGAATAATCCTATTTATACACGTGTCACCCCTATGGCGAGCCCCTAAAATTCACAACGCCGTCATTTGGGAACCGCGCCAGATAAGAGGGAAAATTTGAAATTTTTCATCTTAATCGTCACATCAATCACTTCCCCAAACTTCTCTCTCCTATAAATATCCTTCTTTCATACCAATTTCATTTTTTACTTCTTCTTGTTTTTTCCCAAATTTCGGCGAACTCAACCTTTGTTCCGACGAAATTTTCTTCGTTTTCCTTTGTTTCTATACTAATTTCTCCCCCAAATCTGTTCCTTGCTCACCGTTTCGTTCATCTTTTATTATTTCAAGCTGACTTGGAGTTCCATTCTTCGTTTCCCCGACTTCAGTTTGCATTCACCGGTGGTTCTTCGTTTTCTCCGAATATTCTTCATTTTTACCAGGTAACTTTTCCAAAACCCTTCATATTCTTTAAACCCTACACTTTGATCTTTCGTTTTTGCCCGATTGTTTGAATCCTGTTATTCCCTTTGTTCATCCCTTTAACTTTATTCCCAAATTGCCTTTATGGCGAGATACAAAAATTGTTCTAGACGGGTTAGATATGGTAGGTGTCAAGTTTCTGGCGGCTTATACAGACGCCTGCGAACTACTTGGGCGAGATTGCCCAAGGCCGACATAGTTAGGATGATGATTGAAAACTGGGTAGATCCTTCATTAATTGATTCCCTTGAGATCCAAGATCATTTTTTCCTTCCCCTTTCAGCCCCTATGTCCCATATTTTTACTTCTCACAAGGAATTAGTCCGGTTCATCAAAAATAGATATGACCTCAACTTAAGCGACTCATCTGAATCCCACTGTGTCGCTGATCCCTTTTCTAAACGTAGGACGCATTATAAATCTGTCATTTCTTCTTCTTCTTCTTCCAGTGATTCCAGCGAGATGGCCAATCAAGCGACTTCTTCTCCTGATGCGACAACCAGCAATCCCCCTTCTACAAGGGTCCAAAATCTGAGCTTGGCTGAAGGTAATCTCTTCATTAATCCCGCTCATGCCGAGGCGGGATCATCTCTTGCTCCTGATACCAGTTCTCCCATACCTAATCCCATCACTACTTGGCACACCCTATACAACATTGATCCTTCCATTTATCGCATTTCTGATTACCAAGGAAACACTTCCCTCGCCCATCTGAGAGAAATGCGAGATGGCATAGTTGTTTTTCCCTCACAACTTAAGGCTGGCCTCAGGATTCCCCTGGATCCTTTTCTTTGTGAGGTTTTGTACAAAGCTCAAGCCATGATCACAGAAATTCACCCCAACGCCCTTAGGATTATCACCACTTTCATTGCTATGTGTCGCTCTTTGCGAAAAGAACCCACTGTTACATCCTTAGTCTCTTTATTCCAAGGATACAAGCAAACCAACAAGCTTAAAAACGGGATAGTAGAAACCCGCCTTTCCCTCCAATATCAACGAGGTCCCAAGATCCTTACTCCCTTACCTACCAAAGTTCATGATTGGATGGATGACCCACTCTTCATCGTTTCTCGCGTTGGGTGGTCTCACCCCGCCGATCTTCACCCCATCAAACCCCAAATCGAAACCAAAGATGCTTCTGTAGTGGGCGACAATGCTCTTATTGCCGCTATTCGTGCTTTAGTCGCCATTCCTGCAGACTCTCCCGCTGATACACCCCAACCTCTTATTTCTTGGAGGGGTATTTTGAGAAATAGGGAACTACTTGACCAAGTCGGAATCGCCGATAACTTACCTCTAGCCCCGCCGCGGGTTTCAATAAGCCACGTTTATTTTGATGGGTGGGAGCTGCACACAGAAAATAAATATGCTCACGAGTGTCAGTCGTGCAAGGGTACTCGTCACTGTACCGCCATGAACAATGTTCTTTGTATGTCTCTTCTTTAACCTTATTCTTTTTTCATTTAACTTATATTAAACAAACTCTGACTCTTAACTTTCTTTTCCTTTGTTCCCAGATCACCGAGCCAAATCAATGGAAAGTCACCAAAATGCCAACTTGGACATGAACAGGAGAATGAAGCGACTTGCCAGTGATCGCGAGACTGCCCCCGGCCTCCTTCCTTCAAATCTCCCCTTGCCTTTGTCTCTTGATGGTAAAGATACAGAGGAAATTGCCTTGGAGAAAGCCCAAGGTTCTTCCAAGGCCCGAGCTAAGCCCAACAACCCAGAAACCAGAGCTAAGCGACTGAAAAGGATTGCCTCAGTTCAAACCTATGTCGCCACTACCACCCAAGAGGCTATTCCTCCAACTCCAGTCGTTAATCAGGATCCTCCATCTATTGAAGCTCTTCCAACTGCCCAAGCTCTTCCATCCAATGAAGGCAATGTTCCGCCGGTTTCTGTCCCGCCAACTTCTGTCTTGCAATCTGATGATGCCTCCATTGAAGAAAACATTATCATTCCTTCTTCCGAAACTTTACTGACCCATTCTCCCGCGCCCGCTGGCGACGCAACTGAGCCCATTCAGAATGATGATCCGCCTCCTCCCCAGAATACAGTAATTTGCAATTTAACACATGTTTCTAACTCGCCTCCTACTTCACGCGACCTACCAACTTCCTCAACTCTTCCAAATCCCAGCTGGCTTCAGGAGAATTTTCAGAAGCCTACTGACTTTGATGGGCTATATGAACTATGTACAGAAGCCGCCAACGTTCCTCGCCTGACAGGATTGATTAACGAATTTCGCGGTGTTGATGAGTGCTTGATCGGCAGTTCCGCTCTGATTCGGGCTAGTGATCCCATCCAGGTTCAACGAGTAACGGACATGGACATAGACCATGCTTCTTGCCAAGCCGGGATTCACTTTTCAATGGTATGTCGCTCTTCCCTTTCTTGTTCAATTGCTATTTTGTTCATTTTGGCCTTTAACTTAACTTTTTCCTTTAGCTTGGAGCTTCCATTATTGGCATTAATGACAAGAACCATCAACTGGCCAAGGACGTGACGCAGTTGGAAAATTCTAACAAAATCTTGAAAAGAGATAGAGATCTCCTTCGTGGTAGAGTTGGTAGGCGAGATGCAACAATCACCAAATTGGAGGGGAAACGAGATAAATTGAAGACTGACTTAGTCGCTTCTCAAAATCAGTTCGAGACCGTCAACACCAACCTTAATGCCGCCAACACCAACCTTGACAAAGCTACTACTGAACTCAATTCTGCCAACGAAAAAGCTGCCAAACTTCTGAGCGAGAATGAGACTCTAAAGGAGACTCATGCCGCTGACACTCAAATTCTACAAGGCGAGATAGCTAAATTGCAGGAAGAGATGACGGGCAAAGTCGCAGAAATAACCTCTCTCAATGCTGACGTGGCCAAGCTCAAAGATGATCTTGTGGACATTGGCGACCAAACCACTCTCCAAGTCATGCGAGCCGCAGCTGCAGACGCCGCTGAGATACCTGCCATTACGATAGAGCGACTTGCCAAATGGGGCTCAGAACCAATTTTCAGTAATGTCTGTCGCCTGGGTCATTCTTTAGTTCCATATTCATCCGATGAACTCAAAGATTTGGAGGAGGAAGCTGGGTAAGTCGCCTTGGAATCCCGCTCCTCTTCAAGTGCCAAACGTTCTTATTTTATGGAAAAATCAATTGGAACATAAACATCAACTTCTGGATGAAGCAAAGGATCTTGCTCTTGCGGCCTCCAGCTCCACTCAACCTGCACCAATCAACGAACCAACCTCTTCACCCTGATCCTTCTCTAGTACTTATCTTCTTCTGATAACCTTTTGTAACTTGCCTTGGTGGCTAAACAATTTTACTTTCTTTTATTTGGGTCTGCGTGCCTTTTAAACAATGTGTATTCGCGGCCTTTGTGCTTGCCTCTTTGCCTTTACGGTTTATTTGCTTGTTTCATCATTTCTATTTCGCTTTACTATTTTGTTTTGATAGTTTATCAAAAAATCATCATTTTGCATAACAGGTACCCCCGTACTTATACTCCCATAAAAAAAGTGAAGTCGTCTTTAGGCGACTTTACTTATAGTGCATACAACGCAACTCACATTGTCGCTGATCTTTGTTTCTCTTTTGCTCCTTCCTTGCTTTTTTCATGATTCTTACTTAGAATAATTTTCTTATTTTGTGCCTCCACGTCTTTATTTGCCTCAGAAACAAAATATACCTTTCTTTCTTAATTTATATCTTTTCATGCCTTTTCCGCGGGATATATTTACTTCCCTTTTTCGCGACATCTTTTCATGCCATTTAGGCGAGATGCGCTTCCTTACATATATGCCGCATCTATACATGCCATTTTAGGCGAGACGGGCTTCTTTCTTGTTTATAGTCTGTGGACTTTCTCGTTTATAGTCGGTTTAGACTTTCTCGTTGATAGTCGCATCCATATACATGCCATTCAGGCGAGATGGGACTTTCTTTGTTTATAGTCCTTAGACTTTTTCTTTTTTATAGTCCGTAGACTCTCATTTTTATAGTCCGTAAACTCTCATTTTTATAGTCGCATCCATATACATGCCATACAGGCGAGATGGGACTTTCATTCCTGTTTATAGTCGCATTCATATACATGCCATACAGGCGAGATGGGACTTTCATTCCTGTTTATAGTCGCATCCATATACATGCCATACAGGCGAGATGGGACTTTCATTCCTGTTTATAGTCGCATCCATATACATGCCATACAGGCGAGATGGGACTTTCATTCCTCTAGCAACATCTTTACATGCCATTCAGGCGAGATGTGCTTTCTTTCCTTGTTTATAGTCTGGAGACTTACATTTTTATAGTCCATGGACTTCTTATTTTTATAGTCCGGAGACTTTCTTTCACATGATACTTTGCAGCTTACCTTTCTTTTCTCTTTTTCTTTACTAACTTGTTTCAATAATTCATCAAAAATTGTGTTTTGATAACTCATCAAAAACTCTTTACCTTCTTAC
This sequence comes from Adenophora triphylla var. japonica, assembly GCA_022495995.1. Lineage (NCBI taxonomy): Eukaryota > Viridiplantae > Streptophyta > Magnoliopsida > Asterales > Campanulaceae > Adenophora > Adenophora triphylla. The sequence continues at coordinate 207,934 of JAFEMH010002540.1, read as the reverse complement.
TTTTGGCAAGATATCCCCCTATATATATGCTTCCATCGAAAAAGTGAAGTTGTCTTTAGGCAACTTTACCTCTAGCGACTTACTTTTCTGTTTTTTGACGACATATCACATAAATATCATTACTAGATAACATTCAATAAAAGCAACACAAACTTAAATCGTAGATTTTCATACTTTCATTCATAGCGCTATCACTTCAAAGCATGCATAATTTTCATTCATTAAATGGAAAATTTCATAATATTCAATTTTTATAAAATTTAAGTAGGCATACTATTAAATAAATAAATTACTTCTTACTTTTCGTTGATTCTACCGCTTAAAGCCTTTTCCATACGCTGTCTCGCGTCTATCCTGTGATCGCCGCCCTTCCACTTTCCTTCTTTTCACCATGATATTCTTCAAGTGCTTCTACCTCCATCTCTTCACATTTTCCCTCCTCAAATTCTACTATTTCCTCAATTTTTGGCTCCTTCATTTTGACAAACTTAACCAATCTTGATCCTTCCATTCTGTTCCGACTTGCCCCCTGGTCCCCCAAACTTACTTCAAATCTTTCTTCAACCCCTTCTTCAACAATGTTCCATATATTACTTATTTCTCGCAGCCTTTCGCCCTCCAAGTCGGTAACCACATTGACTTTCGCATCCCGAATTGCTAAAGCTGATGAAAGCGAACTAGAACTTGCCCTAGCTGCAGTTTGTATCTCAATCTTCTTCTGGATTACTTCTTTGACTTCGCTTTTCAAACAGGCTATTCCTTTTGGAGTGGGGAATTTGACTCGTTGATGTGGAATGGACACAACCATTTTGAAAGTTTGCATAAAGGGAATACCCACGATGGCGTTATATGGCGACATCAGGTCTATCACCATGAATTCTATCGTACGGGTTCTCGCCTTTTCATCCTCTCCTACCTCTACCGCCAACGAAATCGTTCCTTTGACCCGTACTGTATGATTCGTAAACCCCTCCAGAAATCCTTTGTACGGCACCAAATTTGCTTCTGTATATTTCATTTTCTTGAAAGCTTCATAATATAGGATGTTGCGGCTTGCTCCTGAGTCCACCAGCACTCTGTGAAGTATATTGTTTCCTGGAGCAATTGTAATCACTACGGGTTGACATCCATGGCTGGGCGTTAAAGCTAACTCTCGCCTTAAGAAGCTAATAATCCTCTCTTCACTTGGAGGATATGCGGGAATATGGCAGGTATGCGATAGTGACATGATCTGATTGCTTAGACAGGTGATACTAGCTGGCTCTTGAGTTACCAGTATTTCATTCCTCTCGCCATTTCCTCCTTGAGCCGCCACATTCTGCTCTTGCCATACATATTCCTGCAACTCCCCCCGGTCAATTTTACTTTGAATTACCTTTTTCAAGTTGTAACACTCGTCAGTCTCGTGCCCTCTGTCTCTGTGATAGTTACAATATTGGCTCAAGTTTCTCCTTCCTCTGTCTGTCATTTCGAAAGCCGCTGGCAAGTCCACCGCCCTCAAAATCTCGCTTGGCCTTGCATTTAACCTTGTGAACCTAATAATTCTTCCATTGCCGCGACCACCAGTGCGGCCTCCACCTCTTCCTCCAACTTGATTTCCTCGTCCTCCGCCACGAGCTGCATTATCATCCTTGACATACTCATTTTGTCTTTAACGCTCTTCTTTGCTGAGCCAGATGTTCCTTCTTCAATATCTTCACCTCCGCAGTACGCCTTTACTCGCTCATGCAACTCACTTAAAGTTGTGGGCAGTCTCATCCTCAACTCTCTTTTAAACGCTTCTGACCCCAGGCCCGACATATACATCATTATTGCGTACTTGGGCTCTATATCGAAAATTAGGTTGGCAATCAACAAGAACCTGTTGGTGTAAGTTATCAAACCTTCTCCCACTTTTTGTTTGATTCCCATTAACTCTTGCAATACTACAGGCTGAGTTCCTACGGCCCCAAATCTCGACAAAAACTTCCGCTTAAAATCTTGATACCCCACAATAGAGTTGGCGGGCTGCTGTGTGAACCACTCCAACGCTTGAAGCTCTAAAGTGCTAGCAAAAGTTTTACACAGTAGTGCATCATCTTTGGTTAGTATCGCCATTGTAACTTCAAAGCCTGCGACATGAGTTCTAGCCGTGGTAACTCCCGCATACTTAGACAATGCTGGCAAACGAAACTCCGGAGCAGGCTCAGACTCTTGAATGTATTTGGAAAATGGAGCGACGAAGGAATCTTTCTCGCCATCGACTATACCACCTTTTTCTAATTCTGCCAACCTCTTTGCCATTTCAGCCATCTGCTTTGTTATTCCGTCTTCTTCCCCGAAGCGACTTACTCCTACACCCTTTCCTTTATCTATCTGTTTGAATCTCTCGCCTTCTTTAGAAATCTTCAACTCTTGCTCTCCAAACCCCTCTTCATTTGCCGCGGTGTCTTCCTCCTCATTTTCACAATAGAACGACGATACTTGTGAAGTGTGCGGCCAGTGGTATACCTTAATTTTCCTCCTGTTCTCCATGTATTCTCCCGCCTTTCGCTTTTGTGACCCTTCTATTCTCGCCTCTGTCTCCTTAAGCTTCTCAGGCTCCATCTCCTTTTCCGGCTCGCCATCATTCACCACGATTACTTCCTTATTTGATCCTTTATTTCCTTCTACCGTCGCTGTTAACAAACCCTGCGGGATGGGGGTTGGCTTCTTCTTCATGACCATCAATCGTTGGTTATTTTCCAACAATTGTAGGATTAAATTGTTGTGAATCCTTAAACTTTCCTCTTCATTCTCCGTTTCCTCCTCTGGTGGTGGCGGCGCTACATTTCTTTCTCTCTCGCCTCCTCCATCTCGTTCTCTCTCTTCCGGAGTCACTTGCTGCGAGGAAGAAGTGTCCCGTGTTCCTCCTGTCCCCATCGTACCTATTCCGAACAAGGGCGGGATAAGGCTCCCTCCCGCCATTTTCCTCTGTCCCACTATCCCTTTCTCAGGAGTTGCCATTTCTTTTTACACACGCAATCAAAAGATGATGAATCTAAACTTTGAAAATCTACAAATCTTATGAAGATTTGAAGATACGAACCCTGAAAATAAGAAGTCCCCTTTAAATAACTTCGCAAGTGTCCAAAGCCCAACTATTCCCAAAATACCAACTCCAAGCTAATCAGATTTGAATGAACTTTCCACAACCCAGAAACAACAAATTCAAACCACCAAAAAATTAAACGAACTTTAACAAAATCGAAATCTATCAATCCTCAATCCTCAAACTATTAAATTCAAACGAAACTTCACAAACATCCACTTAATTCGAATCAACTCAAATCAACATTTCTTAAATCAACAAATTGATACCCAACCAATCGAATAATATTAAAATCACCAACAACTTCAACCAACGAATAAATTTACGGATAGTAATCAACCTAATCATAACAAAATCAAAACAAACAAGCTTCGACTTACAAACTTCGAACAACAGACCACATCAACCGAACACTCAACACGCCCACTGCATCCTCCCCAACGCTAACCAAGTCTCCAGATCGGCGCTCAACACTTATCAATCTACCGCCGGCGAACCTCCAATCGATGAAGAGAATCAGGTCCCAGCAACGGAACCAATTGATGTTGCTAGGATTTTCCTCAGCGGCACACACCGTCGTTGTAGTCCAATCGACAGCAACTCAGGCTCCTTCTTCGATCTGCACACGGCCGCACGTCAACTAAGCCGGGGGCGACTCCGGCGTAAGCCCCTCCGGCGTGAGGATAAGTGTTTGCTTTTGCTTTAGATTGGAAATAAGAACAGTAAGGAGAGGTGATTGTGGGTGAGTGTGTTGAACATACCTTGACAATGAGGATTATTTCCCATATATATACCCCTTCCCTCGTGCCATGCACATGTCATTCTCATGTTTCATGCCTACTTCCACGTGTCACCATCCCATTGGCTAGCAAAAAGAATAAAGTTATATCACGTGATCACTTTTCCCAATGCCCAACCGTTTTATGGGTCCCACTTCGGAGATATTTGTATGCCGCTTCTTATGAGTCGCTCCCCTTATATCTTGTCTCCCGCCGGATATGGATAACTGGATACTATGTCGCCCCAACCTAATATTTCGCCTCCTCATCTTACGCTATTGTCTTACTGACTCGCTTTATTATCTCGTCGGATAGTCTCCAATATCTCGCATATTCTGCATTGGGCTTTCCCTTTTAGCAGGACATTTCCCGACTCACTTTCTCGCGACCTACTCATGGTTTACTCTTATTCTTATCTTCTTCTTGGGCCTTATCTTGCTTTGGGCCTTCCTGATAACTTCTCGCTTATAGATTTAGTTTAGACCCAACGGTTATTTTTGGTCAGCATCACTTGTCACGTGTAAGGATGGCAAAAAATCTGAATTTGTTCCGAATTCTAAAAGACCCGCCCTTAATAGGCCGAATTTGGGATGCAAATTTGAAAATACACCAGGTTTTTGGAGGGTTCGGGTTTACCCCGCCCCGCCCCGGACCCATCCCGAATATATAGAAAATTACTTAAATGTCCTTATAGGAAATTACTTAAATGTCACGAATATATAGGAAATTACTATAGAGATCCTTGAATTATGTGTGTTTTTATAGAAAATTACTTAGATAACTATCGGGACGAATTTAACGCAGCGGGCTCGAGTAACAACGCATAAAACGTTGGGCGGGAGTAACAACGCATAAAACGTGGGGCGGGAGTATATGCCAAGTACATGTACATGTTAGGGGCTTCCTTGTCAAAAGTAGGTCGCTTGATTACAAATATCGCCATATTCATGTCACCGGAGGGGAGATCGATCTCGCCAAATGTGGTGGTTTGACTTTTCACGTGGTTTGACTTTTCGCGTGAATCAATACTTTCTCCGTCTCACAACAAATGACACACTTTGCTATTTTGGGCGTCCCACTGATAAGTCACACTTCCTAAAATGACAAAGAATCTTTACTATTCCCTCCACTCATTCTCTCTCCTACATTATTTTAATACTCACAACACCATTATAATTTACTATTCTCTCCACTCATTCTCTTTCCTACTCAACTATCTACACTCACAACACATCAATCTTTTCACTTTTTTCTTAATTCCTGTGCAAAACAGTAACTATGTCACTTGTTACGGGAAGGAGAGAGTATATCAAGTACAAATCATCTAGAAGGCCACATAGCCAGGGTACAACTGGGGTAAATTTGGCTTGGGCACACCAATACGCAAACATAATATTGAATATTATTGAAACACAAAAATAATTAATTATTTTAAATCAAGATGGAGCATCGTAGAAGAGTTATTTGATTGGTATAAGTTTCACCACACGTACTTTATTAAAGTTAAAGCGTGCATTTGCGTTTTATTATTATTATTATTTATCATTTTTTAAAGTATTTGGCATTTGGGCCTAGGGTTTAAAAATAATAATTAAAAAAATAAAAAATAAAAAGTTTTTTAAAACATGCGAGGCGTCCCTCGCATCCGGATCCGTCCCGCCTCGTCCCTCGTCTCAAATGAAATGTTCCGAATAGGCCCGCCTTTAAATAGGTTTATAATATGCTATTACATTCCGACCCATTTATATGGGGGATGCGCCATCCCGACGGAACATCCCGTCGCATCCGGATCCGTCCCGTCTCGTCCCGCGTTTCAAATGAAATGTCTCGAATTGGCCCGCTTTTAAATATGCTTATAATATACTATTTTTTATTTTATAAAAAATAAATAGTTTTTTAAAAAATAGCTTCCTATTTTCAAGCCTTAAAATCCTCACTCAATGCATAGTGTATTTCTCAACAACAAAAGAATATCTCTCTCTCTCTCTCTCTCTCTCTCTCTCTCTCTCTCTCTTTACCTTTTAACACAAGTGTTGACTTTGACTTTAGTAGTGAAGAATTAAAAAAAAACCCGAAAATTTAATTTTGTAATTTACAATAAAATAGAAAATGAAGTCGGTATTGGTAGTGCTGATTTTTCCTAAAAACCGGTACTACCAGACTTCAACCAAAGTGGTTATTTTGGTACATAATTTGTCATCGCGTGTATTTTGATACATAATTTTTTTAAAACAATATTATTTGAAAAAAAAATCAATTATGTCAAGTAAATAATCAATTTACTAAAAATATAATTAATATAGTGGATTAGTATACTTTCTCCGTCCACTTACTTACTTCACACTTTCTATTTTGGACGTCCAAATACATACTTCACACTTTGTTTTTTTACCCAAAATGAAAAGTTTTTATTATTAAAATATTAACCCTACCCCACTCATTCTCTCTCCTACATTATTTTAATACTCACAACACCATTATAATTTACTATTCCCTCCACTCATTCTCTCTCCTATTTTACTTTTACACTCACAATATTTATATCATTATTTTTTTCCTTAATCCACGCGTGAACAGTAATTGTGAAGTATGTAAGTGGGCGGAGGGAATACTCCCTCCGTCCCACTTCACTTGGCACTAATTTTCATTTTGGGTCGTCCCACTTCACTTGGCACCGCCCAAAATGGAAAAGAATATTCACTATTCCCTCCACTCATTCTCTCTCCTACTTCACTTTTACACTCACAACATTCCCTCTCCTAACTATTCCTCTCACTCATTCTCTCTCCTATTTAATTCTTCATACTCACAATATTTTCTTACACTTTTTCTCTCTCTTACTTTTTCTTAGTTATTTTACTTTTTCTTAGTTATTGTGTCATTCATTTTGGTGCCAAGTGAACCGGAACGGAGGGAGTATATTGTAACGAGAATAGCCCCTCCACCGTATTAATGGTATACTCAGTTAAATAAAATGAAAATCCAGTTTAGAGTTTAGATTTAAAGTTATATCCTTTAAAAAATCACCTTTTTTTTATGAGAAAATCAGTTTTCCTAAATAATACTAGGGAAAAACAATTATATAGCTATATGAAGCTTCCCGCCACTCAGTTAAAATGTCAATTTTACAAGGTCCAAAATACTTATAGTTTTATAATTTTTCATACATATTAAAAAAATCAATATATATTAAATATACTAAATTATTCTTTGAATATTTCAATTACCTAGACAATTAAATGCTTGTAGTTTTAAAATGATAACTACCTATTCATAAACAGAAAATTTTGGGGAAAACCTGTTTCTCCATAAGTAATAAAAAATCATGTTTTAAATATATCGACTTGGTGTTTTAAAGCCTAAACTCACTGTTTTAAGGTCTAAACTCGCTATTTTATTTTCTAACTTAAACTCACTGTTTTAACGCCTAAACTCACTCTTTTATTTTCTAGGTATTTTAAGGCCTAAACTCAATGTTTTAAGGTCTAAACTCGATATTTTTAAGAATGAAAAGTGAGCTTTTTATAAGTTATGGAGAAACAAGTTTCCCCTAAAACTTACTAAATCATAAAAAAAAAGATAGTTTAGGCAAATTGTATCAAAATTTTATGAAAAAAAATTATAAAACTGCAAATATTTTGAAATAAAAATTTCTTTTAAAACAACAAATATTTTGGGACAGATGAATATGTTGTTGTTCGAATGGTAAACTAATGAGTAATGACATATCAAAATTAATTCCTAGTTTATCAGTTATAATTATTAGAATTTGCGAGATACTCCATATTTCTAAATAAATATCGTATTTTTTATTTTGGCTTGTTTCAAAATAAATGTCACATTTTTAAATAAAAAAAGTGACTTATTACCTTTTTAACATTGTGCAAATAATATATTAACTAGTAAAAATCTTCATTAAAAACATTAACAAGTGAAGGTAAATTCTATATACAAGGCAGCTTACATACAAGGCACCAATAATTTCCAAATTACCCTTCGAGTGTCGTTTGCGAAAGGACGACAGGAAGCCTTTATGTCGTGTACTTTTACACGACATAAACTAATTGTGTAAAATATTAGGTCGTATGAAATTATACGAAATTTAAATTTACTCTGCCATTAATGTCGTACACAACCACACGATATGATGTTCTAATATCGTGTATATTCATACGACATATCAAAATGAAGGTGTTCTTCGATGATTTGCAACACGATGTTAATGATACGTATATGCTATGTTATATTAGTGAATTGTGTTGTTAATTGAGAAAAATTTATACACTTATACATGACAAGGAACAAACGTCATATTTGATCATGCAATATCATATAACCTATCACATTTAAGTGATACCACTTTATTTATAATCACCTAACAAATGATTATAAATAAAGTCATAGAGATGAAAAACCCTTTAAATGCCATTTAGAATGGAGAAAAAAATAAATGAGGTAGCCGTATACCATTTTTCACAAGATCGCGACACATAAAACCCTAAAAACCCTAAATAATGGCACATATTTGTAACTCAATTTTCATTTTTGCTCCCTTTTTCATGCCTTAGCTGCAGCTGCCTCCTCGGCCTTCCTCTTTCTATTAGAGGCCGTCGCAGGTTTACGTCCCTACAAAAAATTAAATAAGAGACAATTAATTTTCAAGAATCAGTTGACATTTCGTGTGGAAATACCCGAAATGTTGGTGATCATTTCGTGTATAAAGACACGAGAAACCTCACCACATATCGTGTATTAGAGCACGAAATACAAACTGATGAATCAATTTACATTTCGTGTCCTAATATACGAAATGTGGAAAGTATCTCGTGTACTACAACACGAAATGGTCACCAACATTTCGTGTATTGGCACACGAAATGTAAACTGATGAATCAGTTTACATTTCGTGTGCCATTATACGAAATGTTGGTGACCATTCGTATGTGTTCATACGAAACACACGCCGACAATTTCAAATTTTAGGCACACGAATTCGTATCCGATTCAAACAAAAAACCCAAATTTATGTTACGAAATCGCAATTAGAACCATTTAGGATAGGTTTAAACAACATTAAGCATTATATAATCGGTTTTAGGCATAAATTTGTTGTTGGATTTTCAAATTTAAAATCTAGGTTAAAAAGAATTACTTTTGGAGCGGCGGAAGAAGAGACGGACTTTCCACCGGTTTTAGGGAGGTTTGTCTTCATTTTTTCCGGCGGTGGTGATCGGCGGCGTTCGTCGAGTGAGAGAGAGAAGAGAGAGCGCCGTTGATTTCTTAGGCTTTGAGAGAGAGAGAGAGAGAGAGAGAGAGAGAGAGAGAGAGAGAGAGAGAACAGCGCTAGGTAGGAATAGAACGACGTTTGAAATGGGGGAGGGAAGAGATTTTTTTTTTTTAAGTATATATATGAGGGTATTTTGGTCATTTGCACATGCCTTGTAAATTTCATGCCTTGTATATAGTACTACCCCAAGTGAACGGAGGGAGTAAGTAAATAGCTATTTACATTGATAAAATAATGTCTTTATCAGGGATGGCAAAAAATTCGAACCCGATCCAAACCCGAAAAGACCCACTTCTAATAGGTCGGGTTTGAGATGTAAATTTGAAAATCCGTCGGGTTTTTGGAGGGTTCGGGTTTACCCCGCCCCGGGCTCGCCCCGAATATATAGGAAATTACTTAAATGTCCTTATAGGCCTTATATGAAATTACTTAGATGCCCCGAATATATATAAAATTACTAGTGAGGTTCTTGGATTATGGGTATTTTTATAGGAAACTAGTAAAAGTCCGTGTCCGAGGACACATGATTTTTATTTTTATTTTTTTTAAGGGCAAAATGGGAAAGAAACAACTTAGTGAGGGCAAAATAAAAAATTTGACATTTGGTACTGTTCATAGTACTGTTCACACTGTGGTGTGATTTATACTATAGATTACTTAAATAACTATCGGGGCTGGTTAAACGGGGCGGGCTCAAGTGACGCACGGGGCGGGGCGAGTTCAGGCAATGGTAAATCACTATAGATGCGGATTTGGGAAATGAAAAACTCGTCCCGAACCCATTCCATTGCCATCCCTAGTCTTAGTCTTTATGAGATAAATGTCTCAGCTAAATAAATGCATTCCCTAATCTATCAACCAAATAAAGAGGCTTTTTCTTTTTCTTTTCTTTTTCTTTTTGTGTGGGTTCCATTTGAAAAATTAAAAAATTGTCTCAAGTGATATCATTATTATCTAAATTGTCCCCCCACCCTTTTTTTTTCTTTTTTCTTTTTTCATGTACGTGCGTAGAATAATCTTCCTTTTGTCCAGCACCCTGGCTGCCTCGGACATATATCGCGATTTACCTTCGCCAGCATATTGAGGGGCCGGTACCTGGTGGTTCAGGATTGATTCGGCGAAGCTGGGGAACCTGGGTAATCAAAAAAAAAATAATAATAAATAAAGGCAAAAAGAATTTCCAAAATCAAACATTATCTTGTGGGGCCTACCTTTTTTTATTTATTAGATTATAATTTCACACATTTTGCATAAAGTGCAGTTCAAATTCCTTTTTTAGATGATAAATGATAAGATAAAGTATGATTTAATTGAAATGGTAAATACTTAGAGCAAATTTTGGGAGAAATCAGTTTCTTCATAAATTATAAAAAGTTCAATTTTTTTCAACTTGCAAGTATTTGACGAATATAGGAACAGTTTAAAAAAACAGGACTTTTTATAATTTAGGGAGAAACTAGTTTCCCCCAAAATATTGTGAAATACTTATCTCATTCCAATTTTTGGATGAAGCTACTAAAAACGCACATATTGTTATTTTTTTAACATAAAAAATAATTATGAGTTTATATGATATTTATTGAACGTCGATCGTGTTGCAAATGAGGCCCTAGGCCAAGTTTTTAGATAGTCCTTCATTACAAAGCCCAAATAAAAAGAATTGAATAAAAATATCAAAAGTGAGAATGCAATGGTTTGATCCCCGGTGGCATTGCAACTTAGAGGAGGCCCTTAACCACTAGAAGAGGTATTGTTTTGTAATATTTTGTGGCCCTAATTATACTAGTATTTTTGGTGGCCCTAGGCTGGAGCCTCACATTCCTTGCCTCAGGACCGAACCTGAATGAACGGAATAAAAATGAAAGTCCCAACGGACTGGCCCCATATCCAAACAAACTCAAAGTCAAAGGCTAGTTAAAACATAACTGGTACGTCACTTTAATGGGAGGAAGCACGGTCAGATAAGATTGATCTTTCAAGAGCCGCAGAAAGGGCATGATCAGTCGATCATACTTATTGTCCAACTTTTCTTAATCCCGACTTATATTTATTCGACATACAATCGACTCATTATACAATCTCTGTCTGGTCAATGCACGAATTCATGTCGACCTTGGTAAAACAGGCGAACTCGATCACATAACACGTGCGTATACCCACGTCGTCGATTGTAACCGCCTCCTACATTTTCGGATACAGTTACGCCTATGCTATATCCGTAATTTATGGGATCCTTAAACATCCCTTAACAACACAATATATATCAGACCACATCAAACGTGAAAGGGTAATGTATCTTGAGATATTTTGAAATTTAGCAAGTTCAATTCAGTTTATTACTCCCTCCGTCCTAAAATGTTTGTCTCATTTGACTTTTTTGTTGAACTTTGACCACAAATATATAACAATTTAATTATGTTCATGAAATTCTAAAAATTCCTATTGATTCACCATTAATAATATTATCAACAACAACTTTTAGAATTTCATGTACATGATTAATCTCTCATAAATTTGTGGTCAAAGTTCAATAAAAAAGTCAAATGGGACAAAAATTTTGGGACAGAGGGAGTAATATATAACTACATATCTCATCATCACACCGTATGATTTTAGCCGTACACCATCTCGACAAGTCATTTGTTCGTAATTTCAGATCTTAATTGTTTTATATCAACCTATTGATAGAATAATGATGATTCAAATTGATTCTTACATCATATTTTCTAATGCCCATCACTAAAGTCCAACTATTTTTTTATACTATTTTATTCATTTATCATCATTTTTTTTCCACTACTCTCTCACACACATACACTCTCACACACACAAAAGCGCCTAGGAAATCCTAGGGAGAGAAAGCCTTCTCTCTAACTTCTGTGGTGGGATCGAACTCATGACCTCCAGGTTGGAAGCCATGAGCTCTGACCACCAGGCTTTATCATCATCTTGATGACACTATCCGTGCACAGACGTGCTCCTGTGGGTATATTTAAAAGGGTTTTTTTTTTATTTTATTTTATAATGAGGATAAAATGGAAAAAATAACGAGTGTATATAGAACAATATGTAGAAAATTGAAAATAGATTTGCATATATGTATGAAAGTAATATAACCGAAAAGATTATATTGTTTTATCATAAAACACAATAGTGAAATCCAAGGAAATATAGCCAAACTCTTTTGTGTGAAAATGGGGTGCCAATTAATATATAATTCAGTTCTTATTTATGTTAATATTTATTAAATAATAAGACCGTACACATATATTATGTTAAACAAGTCAAATTGTGACAACTTGAGGTGGGACAAGTTGGCATTACATCTCCAATCTAATATTTTCATTCCAAATGTCATTTTTTAATTTTCTTGATTAATTTAATTGAAATTTCATAAAAAGAAAAAAAAAATAAGAATTGTGCTCTCTCCGTCCCATTTCAAGGGTCCTATGATAGTATTTCACGATTCTTAAGAAATTTTTTAAAAAATAAATAAAAAATTATAAGTGGGTAGATGATTAAAGGAGAATGTAAAAGTTAAAACATTTATGATAAAATTTCTTTTTTACTGATTTTTTAAAAAATATATTAACATTATAAGGGCATAATGAATGGCTTTTTTGTAAATATATTTACATTATAAGGGTATAAATGTCCAAAACACTGTTCAAAATTTATCATTTATGAAATAAGACTTTGAGACAGACCAAAAGGAAAAGTAAGACTCTTTGAAGTGGGACGGATGGAGTATTTAGTATCAATACAATTGTCTAGACTTTTATGAAGATCATTAAAATTTCATACAAACTTGTCAAAATACAATTGAATTGAACAGTCCATGAGTCTTTGGTTTAATGATATAGTCCCTTGCCTTTTTTCCGGAAATTTCAAGGGTTCGAACTCGCTCCCTATTATACTGTATTTGAAATGTTGTAATTTGACAAAAAAATAAAAAAATAATTGAACAAAACAAAACAAACAATTTAAAATAGTATAACGTTTATATTGGGCTGGAAATAGTATTTTATTTTTTATTTTTAAAAAAAGGTTGATTAATTACATTGCCAGCAAAGTTAAAAAATGGAAGAATTTATTTTAATCATCTCAACTATGTAATGAAAAGGACAAAGGCATCAAACCAAATACTCCCTCCGTCCCCGAGAAAAGTGTCACCATTTTAGGTTCGCACGCAAATTAAGGAAAAAAATGGAAAGAAAAAATATTGTGAGTGTAATTTGAAAATAGGAGAGAGAATTAGTGGAGGAAATAGTAAATTTAAAAAGTGTTATAAGTGTAATAGTGTTTTAGGAGAAAGAATGAGTGGAGGGAATAGTGAGTGGGTGTAATAGAATATTAATAAAACATTTCCATTTTAGGAAAGGTGACGCTTCAAACGAGACGCTATTTTGAATAAAAAGTGACGAATTTCCTGGGACGGAGGGAGTATTAGTACATTAGATTAGATAGTCCAAGGTTTGTTTTTGTGGGCGATATTTTTGTTTTTAATGCTATAAGATGACAAGTCATTTTGGTGCAACAACAGTTTGCAGGCCTATGTAATAAAATTCAGATGTGAAGGCCCATAATTTTAGCCCAGTCTGTTGAGACAGAGATTTAGGAATGGCTTGTTCTTCACAAGACATTTGTTAAGAAAGTTCATAAAATGTTTCTGATGCTACCCTGACTCAAAGATAATTGGGCTTATAGTCCAAAGACAACAAAATGATTGTGAGCCGACCAAATCTAGAGCCCAAGATATAGGTGAAAGGCGGGAAAGCGCAGTCCGACGGGAACAGCAAGTGGCACGGGAAGCGCACCAAAGTAACAGGCCACCATTTGCGCGGTAAGTGCATAACGGCGGGACAACATGTACATATGTATGCAGAAAAGGCGGGAAGCGCCTCCAGTATAGACTTGTCGCCTAAGGGTATCTTGGGCAAATATTATTTGTTCTATCTTGGGAGACAGGGTAAGAAGGTTCATGCCAATGATCCCCACCAAATAAGTTGATGATAATGACAGATGTGGCAGGAAGAATGGGGGCGTAACAAAATTTTTGGACATATTTGGCAGCCAATGATATGAGGACACGTATACCATACAACCTAACCGCCTCACAGGACCAGCACATGACGCACCAATTGGGGGCACGTGTTGGCACCCTATATAAGGAATGTGACGTGAAACCCTAGAGGTACATTCTATTTTGCACTTTCACACACTGCCACAGTACTTGTACTTTGTCTTTCCAGTCTTGTACTTGCCGCCGCAGTTACTTATTCTCACGCCGGAGGCGCGCCCGACTTAGTAACGTGGTCTCGTGTGTGTAGGTGATCAAGGAGAAGAAGAAGGCCATCATCCTCACTAGACTGCAAGCTTGGCAAGATATTTGCTGTTGAAAAAAATTCCGGTGACATCAGTTTCTTGATTTGTGGCAATTTCAAAATATTTAATTGAAAAAAATGATGTAAATGATATAAGGGGTGAAGAAATGAGTTGAGAAGTCTCCAAAGGAGTGGCCTACTAGCGGTGAAGCCAAGTCTCACCCTCGATGAGCGGTAGGATTCGATCCCTCTAGCCTCTGCTAGCCTCCTGACGTAATCGTCAAAAAGAAAAATGTTGAGAATGGAACGAAAAAGGAAAAGAAAAAAAAAAAGAACCATGAAACAAATTGCAAACTTTGTTCATAGTAACATATTATACCCTCCTAACAGGTTCGGGCCCAGCCATTTGGGCTTGGGCTCATAAGGAATTATGTTGGTAATATTATGGGTACATCGGCAGATTAAATAAGTATCCGGGGATGTGCGATTTAACCGCATAACAGTTCAGTAGATCACGTGGTCGGCCTCGGCCGTTCATTTTCATCTCGACGTCTCCCATTTTTGTCCTTCATTAATGTTATTTTGGTCATTTCGCTTGGCGCGTCATTTGCTACCCGTTTGATCGCTCCTCGTCATCCCCTCGATACAGGCCCGACCCTAAGGCAAGGCAAGTGAGGCATTGCCAAGGGCCTCCAAATATATACTAATAATTACATCCACATATTATAGCAAATGTGCTACGTGTCCCGGTGGTTGATAGTCAACTGTAAGTCTACAACTTAGCCACGTATTATAGCAAATCCGAGTAAATAACCCACCAACGCCCTTAGCCCTTTACTAGTTTTGCATGGAATGTCCTAAGAGAAGAGAACGTAACCGCGTAAAGTAATTTACCATGAAATTCTTTGGCAAGAAGACTTTTGAAATTTCTTCACTTCACCCCTATAAATATGTTCTCTCTCCACTTCATTTCTCACTACTACAAACTTCACATCTCTCTCTCTCTCTCTCTCTCTCCCCCCTCTCTCCCCCCTCTCTATCTCTCCCCCTTACAATACCCACCAGAAACCAGCAGAAAGATCAATACCCACCATGGAAAATTTCTTTGAATTCCCTCAATGAAGCCTGATTTCCGGTAGAAACCCAAGTTGTTTAAATTCTAAGCGATGAAGCCCATTTTTCGGTAGAACCCTCATTTACCCCAAGTTGTCTTCAAACCGGAAAAGAGAAGCAATTTTCCGGTAGAACGCTCATTTCACCCCACCCCCCTACTTGTTCTGAAAACAGAAAGAAGCTGAGAAAACCAAGCATACGTATTCCACCCTCCCAGGTACACATAACCCTATTCTTCTAAACATCTCTTCTTTTCGTCTGAGTTCCAATCACATGTGAGTAAGTATCTAAATACGTGTGCGCAGGCAGGCTGAGAATGTCGAAGATGGATCAAGAAGTTGTTGACCTTGAAACACAGCGTGCCTCCTTATCAGTACCAGCAAATGAGAAAACTCAAATTGTTAGACAGTTATCATACCGTCTCAAATTGGAGTTGCAATCAATTGCCGGAGGAAACAGTGATGCCACTGATAAATATCCATCTCTTTCCAGGGTCTCATCATCCAAAAGCGCAGCTTCTGCTGTTACGGGCAGCTCCAATGCTGTACAAACAGAAACAGTAAACTTATTTTCATTTTAAGCACTCAAGCAAAATCTTTCTAAAACTACGTAGACTTGAGTTATACACACAACCCTTTCTTCTAAGCACACCCCTTTCTTAGGTAACCCCCATTTCTAACATCCCTTAAAATTCAATACTAACCACACTCCACCTTTCCAAATCAACCCTTGTTTGCAGAGGCACAATACTCCCTCAAATGTCCCTCCACCCCCGCCCAAATCCCACCCACTCTAGCTACCACAGTCATCCCCCTCAACCGTGCCTCGAAGCCAATGTTAAATCTTTCATGGTGTTCGGCCACCAATGAACAAACACTCATTATGGTGTTCGACCGAACACTAGGAGGGGTGTTCTTTCACGGGTGTGGGCTAGTGACAGAACACCATGAGGGTCGTTTTCACTGGTGGCTGAACACCATGACATGTGTTCTTTCACTGGTGGCCGAACTGTGGCTTGGGAGGTAGGGCGGGGGTGACAAAGGCGAATAATGCGGAACAAGAAGAAAGGCTGGTTTGGGGGCGTACCTGGCAGTCCAAAGAGAGGGAAAAATGGTGCGAGTGAATTAATTGGAGATAGGGAATAAAGGGATGTGACTGAGGGTTAAAGCTGTCCTTTTAACCAAGCACATTTTTGCATTAAGTCCAAAGGGTGTGTGCTTAGATTATGGGGGTGTATATAACACCACTCAACTACATTTACTAATCGAGCAGTATATTACACAGTATGAACTTAAGCATGCCTACAAATCCCCATCGACCAAATTTAGGTGTAGATATTGAGTGTAGCATGTTGTAACATTATCACAAGTCAAGAGAAAAGTTACACATCAGCAACTTTTGCTTGCGTAGAAGAAAGGTTGCTGACATACTCTTGCTGTCTTCATCAGCATTTGCACGGCGTCTCTATTACGCTCAATATCTATTCAAAATTTAGCTCCCAGTTCCACGCTGTGATGTTCATAGAGATATCCAGTTCAGAGATGACCAGGAAGCCAACAGATTAGTTTTCTGCCAAAAAATAAGACATGATGCATTCTTAGTAGCCATGATAGAAACAGTCAAAAAGCACAACTTTTGTCCTATTTGACCAAGTGCAATGGGGCTATTGAAAAAAAAATTCAACTACTTAAACCATTGCAAGGGGTGCTGAAAAAAAATTAAGTAGTTGAAAAAAATTGGTTTTGTTGAAAATACTCAATAGGTGTTTGAAAAAAAATTTGGGCCCCGTTTTTGCCACGTGTCGCGATCTGATTGGGCCGGAAATGGCGCGTGGAAGCCACTTTCCTCAAAGGCGTGTCTTGGCGCTGATCTTTTCCTTTTTTTTTCTTTTTTCCTGGTCTCGCCATTTGCCATTTGCTGATTGGTCACTGTTTTTTTTTTTTTTCAAATTTCATCCAAAATTTTCAAAGGCAATTATCTTATATATAAAAAAAAAAAAATTTACACCAAAATTCATAATTTTTTTTTCTCTATAAATAGAGTCTTGTTTCATTTGATTTGGACACAGAAAAAAAACACTCTTTTTTCAATATAAATTTCTCAATTATATTGAAAAATTAAGAATATAAAATAAATTAAGTATGAAGTATTTTTTAATTATAAATGATAATAATAATTATCGTCATTTTTCGTATTTATTTAATTGCAATTAAAAATAATAATTAAGTATGTAGTTTTTTTTTAATTATAAATGATAATAATTATTATTATTATTTTACTAATCATAAAAATAAAGAATATAAAATAAAATAAAAGTGGTGGGCATAGGATAATGAGTTGGAAGGGTGTTGAAAAAATATGGGAGTTGAAACCATTGTAGGGGTTAAAAATTGAATGGGGTGTTGAATAATTAGGTGGAAGAGAGAGAAGCTGATGTATCGTGTATTAAAGGGTGTTGAAACGATTGTAGATGGCCTTATGTTATAAACCAACAAGAATATTTCGCAAAATTCCTAGAAATTAAACTCTAAATATCTAGGTTAGTCAAAGACCTTAATCATATCGAAGGCATCAATTAACACATTTTATTTTCCTGTTATTTTCAAACCTTTTAGTGCACTGCAACGACCCGATGCATATTAACTTTTGTCTACATTCTTATGAATAGGCAATAATGTTGGAGATGAAGCACGCTTGTGAAACTGACCTTGAAGCTCAGATTACCCCATTGCTGAGAACCCCAGATAACATGCGAAGTAAGAGTCAGACAATGAGAAAACTTGTAATGATCCTCCAAATCATCAACAGGTTTCGTAGCATAGGAAACGCTTCTATTGAAAAGTCTCCATCTCTTTCCAGGGTGTCATCAGAAAGCCGGGCAACTTATGAAATTATTGGCAGCTCCACCGCTAAAGAAGCAGTAATATATCTTTACACTCTTATCTCTCTTTTTTTTTTTTGTTGCACACCTTTGTATTGCACTAAAATGGTATCCTTATTGCATCGTACCCGAAATTTAGATTTGAATAAGCAGTTTAACCCTAACATCAGCATATAAAACTCTTCTTAAAGCATAGGTTTACCCCTAAAGTTATGATACAATATCCCACAAATGCATGCCGCATCACCGAAGGATTAACTTTGTTTCTGCTTGCCAGGATCCAGAAACAGCGGATACTTCTGCTACTACTACAACCTCAGCTGTAAATTTCACAAGTTCCCTTATACAGAGTGGGAATGGCAATACTGGCATTGGATTGCAGGATCTCCAACGTGCAAATATCTCCAAGATTGTAAATGAGAAGAACTTAAAGGCCCTAAGTGATTTTGGAGGCATCACAGGAGTTGCAGATGCACTAAATACTCACTTGGATAACGGAATCACTCCGGGTGATATGGATCAAAGCACCAAAGCTGCACCCCATATTCAGCCTTCTCCACACCAATATTTCCATTTCATCAAGAAAGCTTCCAGCAATCCTCTCATTTATCTCCTTTCTACGGCTGCAGCCCTGTCCCTTGGGTTTGGAATCGAGGAGGAAGGCCCGAAGGATGGTTGGTCTGATGGGGCCATCATAGTCCTCACCATCATTGTGCATGTTATATTTGACGCAACACGCCGGTACCGGCATGAAAGGGCTCGGCTGAAGTCAGAAAAGCAAGAGGATCAAAAGGAGAAGAAAGTGCAAGCCCATGTAATCAGAGAAGGACAGGAAGATTTTATCACTGAGCTTGTGTGTGGTGACATAGTACTCTTAAAGAAAGGATACCGAATTCCTGGTGATGGTATATTCATAGCCGGGCATGGCTTGGAATTGGACGAAGGGTCAAAATCTGTTGGTGATACAGATTATGAAAAAGATCCATTTTTGTTTCACGGTGTCAAGGTAATTAACGGGGATGCGCGCATGATTGTCACAGCTGTTGGGATGGATACAAAGTGGAGTAAAATGATGAAGGAAGGAGATTGTTCTTCGGATGAGAAGTTTAGACTGGAAGCTAATCTTGACAAGGTGACTACTTGCATAAATAACATAGGACTTCTTATTATCATCATCATCTTTATAGCATCCTTTGTGCGGCGGTTTGTACTTGGGAAGTTGGACAGCGAAAGTGGGTTCAAATCAGACTCTAAGGGAGAACCTACTGCAATTAGAACTGTTATTGGCACCTTTGAGAAAATTCTTATTGAGCCGAAAGGGTCAGCTCGAGGTTTGATTGCTTTGTTGAGCGTGTCACTGGTGGGGATATTGGACGGAATTCCGTTTGTCATTTCGGTTTCTATCATCTACTGGAATGAGAAGACATTTAGAGGTAATGGTACAGAGCAGGATTCTAAAGTTTGTCTGAAAATGGCATCAGTCACTGCCATCTGCAGTGATACAATTGGTGGACTAACAGAGCACGAAATGGAAGTTCATAGCTTATGTGTTGGTTTGGAAGTGATGAACGAAAGCTCCATGATATCGCCTGATGTCCTTCAAGAACTGTGTGATGGAATTGGCACATTGGTGTTGTTAGATGTGAGTAACTCTTCTTGTGGAATGAAGAAACCACTTCTATCCTGGGGTGAGAAAAAGTTGGGTATGAGAAACAAGATTTGTTGCACGGATGTCATCAAACTTACAGGACAGAACCCCGAAGTAGAATGTTGTGGAGAACTTATTCAGATAAATGGCACGAAAAGACATTTGTACTGGCAGGGACCTGTGGGTGATATACTGAGAATGTGCTCTGATTACTATGACAGCAAAGGGAACAAACATCGCATGGAAAACCAAAGGACATTGTTTGAGAAAGAGACCACATTGTTGCTGGAAAAACAAATGAAAGTCATCGCCTTTGCTTCTCGTGAAAGTACCGACCTTCAGGAACTTGAAGAAGCAAACTTAACCTTGGTGGGACTGATTGGCCTGAAATCCACAAACAGAAAAGATACAAAAATGGCAATTGAAGCTTGCAGATCAGCTGGAGTTGAAACCATACTTGTCTCTGCGGATGATGTTTCAGAGCTAGAACCTATCGCTATTCAATGCGGCCTTCTCACCCCAAACTCAGATGGTGTGCTAAAAGGTGAAGACTTTCAGAAGTTGACTCCTCCTGAGAAGATGGAGAAGCTAGATACGATTAGGGTACTGGGAAACTCCAGCGCAGAACACAAACAGCTACTGGTGAAGTGCCTTAGAGAAAAAGGTGAAGTTGTTGCAGCGATTGGCCAAAGAACAGACGATGCTCCGGCAATAAGAGGGGCTGACATAGGATTGGCAACTGGGACATGGAGCTCTGTTCCAGCTAGAGAAGTCTCTAACATTACAATTTGGGAATGGAATTTCGCTTCTGCAGTTGACATGATCAAGTGTGGAAAGTGTATTTATGGAAATATTCAGAAATTCATCCAACTTGAGCTCATCATGAACAGTACTAGTATATTGATCAACTTCATAGGGGTAATATCTCTTGGGGATTCTCCTACAACACCAATTCAATTGTTCTGGCTGAACCTCCTTGTGGCATTTCCAGGAGGGCTGGCAATTCTCACTGAGCCACCAACAAGCAATCTGATAAGCATGCCTCCCATAAGCCCGAGTGAACCACTGGTAACAAAGGCCATGATCAGAAATATAGTCCTTCAAACTATATATCAAGTTAGCATCATAGTCGTTCTTCAGCACTGGGGACCAGCAATCCTAGGCAGCAGTCATGGTGTAGGAGACTCCATGATTTTCAACAGCTTCGTTGTTTGCCAGTTTTTCAATTTATTCAATGCTCGGGAGTTGCAGAAAAAGAACTTTTTTGCAGGCATCAGTCGAAACCACTGGTTTTGGATTGCCTTGGGTGCTTTCATGGCATTTCAGACCATCTTTGTCGTAATTGATCAGACACTGATGAATGGAGCAAGCTTGAATTGGAAACTTTGGGCAATTTGTTTCCTTATTGGGATTGCTTCGTGGTCGATCGACTATGTGGGAAAGTTGGCATCAATTTTCATCAACAAAGACTGCCTTACACAATGCATGATTCACTTGGCTGGGAAGTACATGTCTTTTTTATTCATAGCTGATTCAGACAATGACTCAACGGGCGTAGTCAGCAATGCTCCCTCCGAATCTGGCTCCAATCTCAAGCATCCACTCATGAGCAGAAATCCCACCACAATTCCACTTGAACTTAGTCCCTAGAATAAATAGCAGTGTAAATTTACATGTATCATTTATTGTTCTTTTATTATTATGTTTATCTTTCCATATGTTTATTGTATTCCTGTTTCTCTAGTTTTTCTTCACTCTTATTTCTTCTTTTAAATATATACTTAGCTTTCATAATTTATTATTTATATTTTTGTATATTTTTAATCATCTCTCCACTTTTTCATTGTTTTCTCATTTCTTTTTTGATGAGTCTATACAACAATTCATGTTAGCCGACCCCAAATCATTTTGGGATTAGGGCCATGTTGTTGTTGTGATTGTTGTTTTATGATGGCACGTCTTGGGTGCTCTTGGTTGACAAGTTTTGGATTCGGTGCGTACATTAATAATTGTCATGATGAATTAAGTAAGGTCAATTAATAGTTTTATTTTTTGATTCGGTGTCTTGTTGATGCCTGTTTTGACACGTATTCTGTGGATAAATATGAAGTACTATGCAAAAAATGAATGTAGGGCAACTAGAAGATACTTGCAACTTCATGGAGACCTGAAGAGGAATACACATTTGAAAGTAAAAGAACAAAGGAGACAACAAAAATAAAATAAGGCTGATTAAAAAAGAAAAACGCACCTCATGCAATACAACATAACCTCCTTGCATTCTGAGACCCTTTTGAAGGTTAAAGTACATTGTTGGGAGCTCTCTATAAAAGCTTGATAAAGAGTACTAAGTAGTAACTTTATAGAGTTAACCTTTTAGATGATTTGGTAACTTAGCAAGGCATCAACTCGCTCTTTACACATGGAATCAACCCTTTTGGAGTTTAAGGTTTGGTACATTGTTGGAAGCTCCCAATTGAAGAGGTAGACTTTATAAACATTTGGTTGACTATATTTTCAATTGATATTCAACAAAGATTTCATCACTTATTCAAAAGTTATAAATGTTTCAATATCCTAGGAAAAGAAGAAGGAAAAAGACTCCAAAACTTTTGCTACATCCTGGACTAACAAAGAACTTTAATACAGCAATTGAAGTTAATTTTTCTTTTTTCAAGGGAGTTAAATTAAATTTTCTAAATTAAAAGGATTAAATAGACAAAGAACCACCATCTCATAGCCACCAACCACCACCTTCTGCCCACACACCACCACCTTCCACCCACATAAATTAACTTCAATTGCGGGTGTATAACATTAGTGAAGGGTAATATAGTCATTTCAAATAATGGCATTTTTTTGAAAATTATATTGCGGGGGTATTAAGTAAATGTGCGTGGGTGAATAACAATTCTCTTTCGAATTGGTATAGAATTGATTTTGTAATTTTTTACTTTAACTATAGAATTGATTTATGGAATTAGGCTATTAGAATTATAATTCAATTCCAATTATATCCCTCATTTTAGCATCCAAACAGCAAAATTGAAATTCCATGCTCCAATTCCAATTCCAAATTATGGAATTGGTGTACCCAAACATACCCAAAGTAAATTTTGCAGATTTCAATTGCTCTTCTAATGCCAAACCAATGCTTGGAATTGAGTTGCTAAACATACCCTAATTGCAAGCTTTGGCATTGAAATTAAGATTCCACAATCATAGATCCCATTTTATAGCCTTGAAACTCAATTCACAGGAGTCAATAAACAATCAATCAACAGAAATTGGGGGGATTATGCCAACAACAACATCAAATCGCATGAAATCAATACAGAAAACTGAAATATGCACACGCATTAAGGAAATGGAATTGAATTAAGGAGCAAGATAACCAGGAGAGATCGAACAATATGAAGAAAGAAAATGAAAATTAAACCAGCGAATTAAGGATTAGGTACTAACCTAGAAGTAGATAAATGGCCCCAATTGGATACATATATGCAGCAGAAGTCGATGCGGAGAAGAAGACTTTGCAAGTCTTTCGTTGCTAAGTCGTGTGCCGTGTTTATGAGAAATTTCGTGGTTGTTGGTATTTTCCAATCCTTGATGCCAACTGTCTCCACCACTGCGTCTGCGGGTGGGGCTTCATTATGGCCCATTGATTTATTTTTTCCTCAAATAATTCTTTTTAAATTAATAATCTATAAATATATAATAACAAGCTTTTGGTAATTTAAGGAGATATGAGGGGCATTTTCGTCTTTTCAAAACGTGGCAAAAATGCAATTAATAAGTGGAAAGGCAACGTGGTAATATGTGATTGGTTGGTTTTTGTTTTTTTTTTTTTTTAGCAAACTTGGACACATGTCGCTAACATGGACAGGGGCATTTCCGTATTTTCTTTGGCGCGTGGAGGCCACGCGCCGACAATGGCACGTCCAACGCTGATTTCCTTTTTTTTTTTTTTTTTTTAAATTTTGCCATGTGGCACCATTTGATTGGTTGAAAGGATTTCAAAAAAAAAAAATTATCCCATTTCTTTGACCTCAATTTCTATATATTAAATTAATTTTTTCTAATTTTTTTTTCACCAAAATTCATAATTTTTTTCCCTCTTTAAAATGATACTTCTTTCATTTGATTTGGACAAAAAAAAAAAATCCACTTTTTTAAATACAAATTTATTAATTATCCTTTACTAATTTTTTCATTTCTTTTTAGTGAAATTTAATGAGGTGTCAAGTAAATTTTTTAATTATAAATTATAGTAAAAAAAATCCTCTTTTTAAAATTTATTTTTTTTTAATTTTTTTTACACCAAAAATCATAATATTTTTCTCTTTAAATAGCAACTTCTTTCATTTGATTTGGACAAAGAAAAAAAACTTTTTTTTAAATATAAATTTGTTAATTATCCTTTCCTAATTTTTCGATTATATATATATATATATATATATATATATATATATATATATATATATATATGGGAGTGTGATGAATGTGGGTTTGGGTTTTAATTTAATAAGTGGGATGGGGTAATATGGTTATTGGGTTCGATATCTATAATTTTCTGTAATAAATAATTTAAATTGTACGATAATATATTTTACATTTTACTATATTTGTATTGCTGTTTTAATCTTACGCTGTGAATATTTATAAAATTCAAGGTAGATATTTACCCAATGTTGATCTTCTATTTTAAAAGTAACGCCCTCTGCATCGCGCGGGAGTAAGTGAGATAGGGTAATATAGTTATTGTATTTATTTTAGTTCGATATATCAAACAATTTATTTAATTTTTTTTAAAAAAAAAATATTTGAAACATATTAAATAAAGTATTTAAAAATTTGAAAAAGAATGATATTAAATTTTATTAGATAACTATACTATTCTTTTGGTATGAACAAATCTTTTGTTTTTATAATCTTCACCTTTTTTTACTAATTTCAATCACTTACTTCGTATGTGATAAACATGTTCGTGTGTTTTATTTACTTTTTTAAATGATAAAATACTACATAACTGTATATAGACATATGCATATTTCTTATGATTTTTGTTTTATTCCTATTTTATTGTTTTCTAATTTTCATGTACTGACAATGTATTCTTTAAGGAAGTGAAGAAGGAAGCTGATTTTATTTTATTTTTTTGTTTGGACACTTGGCATGCTCCTATTGGATGATTGGATTTATGTTTTTTATTTTTCGCCCATTTCTTTTACCTAAAATATTATATAATAAATTATTATTTTTATTATTTTTTTACACCAATATTCATAATTTCTTTTTCTCTTCAAAGAGAGACTATTTTCATTTGATATGGATACAGAAAAAAATTTAAATATAAATTTCTTAATTATCATTTGTTAATTTTTCAATATGTTTTTAGTCAAAATTAATTAAGTGTGAAGTTTTTTTTATTATAAATGATAATGATAATAATAATAATTTTACTAATTATAAAAATAAATATAAAATAAAATAAAAGTGATGTGGTGTAGGAGAATGAGTTGGAAGGGGTAATATGATTATTGAGTTTATTTTAGTTCGATACATCAAACAATTTATTTATTTTATTTAAAAAAATTGAAGCATAGTAAATAAAGTATTAATAAAGACGAATATCGGGAATAATAATAATAATAATAATAATAATAATAATAATAATAATAATAATAATAATAATAATAATAATAATAATAATAATAATAATAATAATAATTTACTGATCATACAAATAAAGAATATAAAATAAAATAAAACAAAAGTGGTTGGAACTTGGAATGGTGTTGAATTTGGATTTTTGTAATCAATGTGGGTTTTGGTTTCTATTTAATAAGTGAGATGGGGTAATATGGTTATTGTGTTTAATTTTGTTCGATTTATCAAACAATTTATTTATTTTAAAAAAAAATTATTTGACGCATAGTAAATAAAGTATTAATAAATTTGTCGATGTTTCTATTAGTCTCAAAATATTGTGTATTTATAAAGACGAATATCGGGAAAGATGGTCATAATTTTTAAAATTTTGATTGAAGTGTATGTCAATATTATAAGAAATAACGGTAGTATAAATTTGTATTTTAAAAGAGAGAGAGGAAGAAGTGGGTTGGGTTTGATTAGGAAGTGGGTGGTTTGGGGAAATTTCTTTTCATTAAACGAAATTGTTAGTATTTTTAGGATTTTTATTTTTCTCCTAAAAATTAAATAAGTTACTTTGAAAATAAATATTATAATTATGTTCATAATGAGTTAATGTAAATAAATATGCCATAATTTTTTAGATGTACGAGAATGACTTAATGGAAAGTTTTCATTTGAAAAAGAATGACATTAATTTTTATTAGATAATTGTACTATTCTTTTGGTATGAACAAATCTTATGTTTTTATTTAAAAAATTATGTTTATCAAAAAGAAATAAAATATCATCTTTTTTTAACTATATTTCCAATCTCCACATTTCTTTACTAATTTCAATAACTTATTTCGTATGTGATTCGTGTGTTTTATTTACTTTTTTAAATGATCAAATATTATAGAATTGAATATAGAGAATTGCATATTTCTAATTATTTTTGTTTTATTCCTATTTTATTATTTTCTAATTTTTATGTATTAACAATGTAGTCTTTAAGAAATTATTTCATAATGTATAAACGAATTATTTTTTTTTATTTTTTTTAGTTCAATTTTTTTCATTTGAATATACAGTAATGCCCCGTGCATCGCACGGGAGTCAATCTAGTTTCAAAATAATGATAAACTTTTGAAACGAGTAAACGATCAATATAATATCAATTTAACCTTCGTACTATCTAAACTACAATACTAACCTACTAAGGCTCCGGTTGTTTGGAATTTCTTATTTTTCGATGTTTGGTAAACACCGAAAAATGAAGTCAATAAAAAATGACTTACTTACTTCTACCTAAGACCAAGTCCAATAGAGGGGTTGAATGGGGGTTGAAAGGGGGTTCAATTAGTTTAGTTTGTGCAATAAAGGGGTTGAAGTGGGGGTAGTTGAAGGGAATGGTTGAGCATTTCCAACCGGGTTGAAAGAAAAATTGTGGAACCCGCCTTGCCACGTGTCACGCTGCCATTGGTCCCTTTTTGGCGCGTGTACAGCACCTCCCTGGAAGGCGCGTGTGGATGCCCGATTTTCCTTTTTTTTTTTTTTTTATGGTTGTGCCAAGTGTCACGGTCTAATTGGTCCATTGAATTTTCGAATTTTTTTTTATCCCAATTCTTTGAGCTTATTTATCACCTAGTAAATTATTTTTTTTTTAATTTATTTTTTCACCAAAATTCTTCATTTTTTTCCCTACAAATTGATATAAGTTTCATTTTATTTGGACACAAAAAAATACTCATTTTTCAATTTGAGTTAATTATCACCTATTAAATTAATTTTTAAAATTTTTTTTTCACCAAAATTCATCATTTTTTTTTCTCTACAAATTGATATAAGTTTCATTTGATTTGGACAAAAAAAACACTCACTTTTCAAAAACAGAGAATATAAATAAAATAAAAAGTGGTGGGGTATAGAATGATGAGTTGGGAGGAGTTGAATTTTAAACTAAACTAGCTTATTGTGGGGGGTGTAGTTGAGAAAGTAGTTGAATGATTAAGTGGATGGAGAGAGAAGATGAGGTGTCGTAATATTAGGGTAGTTGAATGTTTTTTGGTAGTTTACCTATTGGACTTGGTCTAAGGAAGTTGTTTTTCGAAAAACATTTTTCTCATTTTCTTTTGTTTGTATTAATTTTATCTTTAGAAAGTTACTTTAATGAAACTATCAAAAATCGAAAAATGTTTTCTTAAGATTCACCAAATATTGAAAAAATGTTTTTCGAAAAACATTTTCATTTTCCGAAAAATATTTTCCAATAAATCATTTTTCACCAGTTATTTTTCGTGAAACAAACGAAGCCTAATTAACAAAATCAACCAAATCGCTAATAAATTAATGAACGTTAATAAATGTTAGTAAGTTAACCGATAATAAAATAGAAGTTTTCAAACATATTAAACAGAATATAAAGGGAAAAAATACAAACATCCCACCCCAATTAATCCCCAAATACGTTCATTCTTCACCGCCCCACATCAGCATCCCACACCCCCAGCGTCGTTCCCACCCTACCGGCCGACCACCCTCCTTCAAAAACATCATTCTCCTCTTCCATCCCAAACCCTCCCCTAACTAGATCTATAATAATTCCCCTTCTTTGTTTCCTTAAAATCCTGGCGCTACCACAACCACCCACACCGTCGTTGCTTTTACCCCTCATCATCACTGGTCAAGCTTCGTCAACGCCGGTCAGGCCTCGTCATATTCAGTCAACCCACCTACGCCCCTTCAACTAACTCTCCCTCCACCTAACGGGCCTTGGCCCAGTGGTATGAAGGTGACTTTTCGAAGGGGAGGTCGCCGGTTCGAGTCCCCCCAAGGGGATTCTTGGGGCTTAATTTTCTACCTTGGTTTCAGGGTCCTTAGGAGCCCCCCGGGGCACATCCGTGCAGTTAAGGAAGCGGCATTGCTGGGCTTGTACCCTCAGTGTTGGGAGTTCAAATCTTGGAAGGTGCAAAGCTGGAGCAGCCATTTGGTGTTGTAAGAGTGATGCAAATGTCTCTTTGGCAGGAGCAGCTGGAGCAGCCATTTGGTGATGTAAGAGTGATGTAAATGCCTTGTAGGAGGGCTCCCTTGGGGCTCTGGAGTATAAGGGGTGCTGCACCCTGGCTGCATAGGGCACATCTCGCGATTTACCTCCGCCAGCATACTGTGGGGTCGGTACCTGGTGGTCCAGGATTAGTCCGGCGAAGCTGGGAACCTGGGTATCAAAAAAAAAAAAAAAACTAACTCTCCCTCTAAATTTCTCTCCTTGCAGCTTGTTCAAATCCACACAAAATTATGAAATCTGATGAGCCGGACCCTTCATAACGAGCACAAGCTCCCTCCGGTCCAAATGCACTGACGTGATACTCCTAGCACCAGGATGGCAATTTTGAATCGAACCGTGGATACTCGAACTGAACCAAACCGAAATTGACGGTTATTAACTGGTTTGACTGAATATGTGACGGGTAATGGGGAATAATCGAAATGAAAAAGTGGGGAACTGTTTGGTTTTGGTATTAGCATTACTCTTCCCCATTACCCGTCCCATTACCTGAACTGAATGTTACCTGAACTGCTTATAGTTTTTTTTATTGTAATCTAGTGAATCTTTTTTTATATTTGGTGAATTGTGTCATACACAACAATTTAATTTTTTTTGAGCTCTTATGAATATGATTATATGAGTTTAAGTAGAAAAATAATCATTTATCAAAGTTAATTTTTGAGTTTTTTTTTATCGCTAAAGTGTTTTAAAACAAAATATTAGTTTGACTATTTCCCCGCGGGGATTCCCCGATTAGCTGCTACCTGTGGGGAATGGTTATGGTATGAAAAATTGATTACCCGCTGGGGAATGGGGCGGTTATGGGGCACAAAATTGAATTGGGAAATGGGGGTGGTACGATGTATAACTGTCCCGAACTGCCCCCATTGCCATTCCTACCTAGCACACATACACACACACATACCAATCCATTCTGAGTCTTGTATCACAATTATCATACCTCAGATATCTTACTTTCACTCTTGAGGGTCTGAGCCGGAATCAACCTCGACTTGATATCTAATGGTGCTCGTTGTTTGTATTGTGATCTAGGTATCGAGTTCATACAAAACCAGTTACTCCATTCAAAGTATGACCCCAAAAGTTGAGGCGTCATCAGTGGTTCCATTACCGGAAACACTTTCGTTTTCTCGTCCGAATTTGGCGTCAGACGGAACCGAGAAGCTTCCTGAGTACTCAATATGCAATCGAGACGTTCAAAGCTTCGAAAACGGAAATTGAGCAACGTATATGGACTCTGGATTCTGGAATCTCAGCCCCGACAAGTTCAGTCGAAGGAGAAATAGCCCAATTCCAATGGCTCTTGTCCGTCGTTACCGAACAACGATTAGTTTTCGATCATGGCCTGGCTGTATCCTGATGATATATATTGAATTGCTACCGTCCTTTGATGTTCAAGGTTTGCACCTGTACTTTGTATGCGTGTTTGTGTTTATATTGATGCATATCTAATGCGTTTGTTCATTTGTTGATTGCGGCCTCGATTTCCATTGTAATTGTTTAGGTCAGGACTTAATTAATCTGAGTGAAGTAAAATTTGGATTGCATAACACTAGGATTTTACTCGTAGTAAAGATCAAAACAGAATTGTTGAAGTGTAAATACTCCCTCCGTCCCAAAATGTTTGTCACATTTGACTTTTTTGTTAAATTTTGACCACAAATTTATGAGAGATTTATCATGTTCATGAAATTCTAAAAGTTTTTGTTGATAATATTATTAATGGCGAATCAATAGGAATTTTTAGAATTTCATGAACATAATTAAATTGTCATATATATGTGGTCAAAGTTCTAACAAAAAAATCAAATGGGACAAACATTTTGGGACGGAGAGATTATATCTATATGTTAGTAGTAATGTGTATAAATTGAGGTATATTTATTGATGAAGGTCACACATACGATTCTGTGTTATTGTTCCTTCCTTTTTTTTTTTTTGCGGTTTGCTTTGTAAATTTAAGCTTTAATTCTGAAATAAACTAAATTTTGGATTAGATTATTTCATGAATTTTTATTACCTTGTGAGGACCGACTAGAACTATCAGAGGTATTTCTGCCATTGTTTTGAATAAGCAAGGTTGAATTAGAAGTTCTGAAATAAACTAAATTTTGGATTAGATTATTTCAAAATAAATCTTTAAAATGGATGAATTTTTTTATGTAAAATTTCGGCAAAAATAACTGAGGGGAGAAAGATGTAGTAGGAGATGAATCGTTTTTTTGGGATAGAAGGTAAGTTTCCATTGGAAAAAATATTTCATGTTTTGCAAATTTGACAAAAAAATATATATTTCAAAATAAAGTTAAAAAAATTCAAAATGCTTTCTACTAATCGATAAAATTTCAGTCATCAAAAAAAAAAAAAAAAAAAACAAAAAAAAAACAGAATGCTAGGAGATAATCTAGGGAGGATTTATAGCCTTGAAAATAGGAAATGAAATAAGGAAAGAGAGAAACGAATAATTTGGGAAGATAAATGGGGAAAATTTTAATAATTCTAAAATTAATTTATGGGTTTCTGTATAATTTAAATAATCTATTTTGGGCTGCTAAGTAGTTAAACAAATGTGGGCCAAAGAGTTCAAGAAGAAGATAATTAATGAAATGGGTCGGACCATTTTACGAGGATTTCAACCCTAGAGACTTAAGTATAAATCTTTCCTACCATTGTGAAAAAAGCTTGGAGGTTTTTATTATTGAGTTGTAAATGATGTGGCATATTGAAATTACAAAAAAGCTAGGAAAAAAGATTTTACCATTGTGGATGCTCTGGGTCGGACCATTTTACGAGGATTTCAACCCTAGAGACTTAAGTATAAATCTTTCCTACCTAAACCTAGAGAGGCAGTCAATTTATTTTGTTTCACAAGCACTGAGGCGCTAGGGCGCTAGGGAGAGAAAAGAAGAGACAGCGAACCTCAAGCTTGAGGTAAGCCTGTTTGTCCCTTACCCCTACCTGTTTAGCATATAATATGTAATGCTTCAAAAAAGTAGTGTATTATATTAGAGTATATGTGAGACATTTTAAAATTGTACTATTGATTTTGGGAGGTTCTTTCTTCTCCTAGAAACTAAGAATACCTCCTTTTTACTTATAAGATTTCATAAGTTTGACTAATATATATGTATAATATTGATAGTGGGATAGATATTATGAATATGGAAACTAAAGTAAAAAAAAGAGTAGTGGAGTAGGAAATAAAAAATAAATTTTTGTTTCGAGTTTCTTTCGAATTATGGCGTACGTGAGTTTTTTTCAAATTAACGCTAACTCACGTATTATACGTGTATTATATAAACTAACTATGAAAAATAACACCTTATATAAACTAACTCACGCATTTTACAATTTATAAAATAAAACAAGGCAATATGGAAAAACGTGGACAAAAGATAGCTATTCGCGATATTGAGGGAGCTACTAAATAACGTAGCATTGTTGTGCGGATCTTGAGATTAGTAAAGCACACTACTGATAAAGAAGGAACGACTTCTTTTGATATGATATGTCTTGACTCTCAGGTTAGTTATCAAATACGCTTTAAATTAAAATATATGTTATCATTCTTTTAATTTGTTGGAATAATAGATTTATAATGAGATTTATTTTATTACTAATACATTTTTTGAATATATGATCCAAAAAATAGGGATAAGATTCAAGTGTTTGTCCACAAAAAATTTGCTGAAAACTTCAAGGATCTGTTTACCGAAGGTGAAATTGTTAAGATTACCAATTTTGTTGTAATAAAGAATGAAATACAACAATGACAGAAGACCAGGATTAACCATCAATCAAAGTTGGTTTTTTCCTTTGCGACTAAAGTATCCACTATCGATACTCCCGTCTCTATTTCTGATCATGGTCTTCAGTTATCTTCTTTTGAGGATATTGTAAAAGGTGGAATTTCAATCCCAACTGAGGATTGGATGTTGGGTAAGTATTATTATTTATTAGTATTGTTAGTTGTAATTGATGTTGAATGCAATGTTATCCATCATTTGTCTCAAATGTAGTAAAATAATGTATTTTTCTATGATTTTTTAGATGTCATTGGTGAAGTGATTTTGCCCCTGTGCGAAGCTCAGTTCATCCAATCGCGTAATGCTAAGTTGCTCGACGTCAAACTGATTGATACAAAGTAGGTATAAATTGACTTTAATATTACTAGTGAGTAACCCGTCGGTCCCCGAGGGGGGATAAAATACTGAGGTAAAAGTTAAATATAAATACAATTCAAAAAATTAATGAGATAATTTTATGTAATATATTACAACTTGTCAAAATCTTCTTTGTGCACAACATTTGTAGTCGTGTCATCTGATTGTTCATGACTATTACATATAAGCACTTTAAGTCATTTCCTTGTAGTTACTCTAGAAAAAGCAACATATAATTGTCCATGACTAAATACTGGTCTTGGAAGAAAAAGGCCAACATGAGCGAGCGACTGACCCTAACTTTTATTTATCATCATTGCAAAAGAAACGGTCAGTGGAAATTGTCTCCGTTGAAATCTAACCGAGAATTTTGTTGTATCAGAAGGTGACATAATCATCATCGGTATTAACACCTTCTTACCAACATTCTTTCCGGATAACATTACCGCCTCGACAACGTGCTTACCTATATATATATATATATATATATATATATATATATATATATATTAAAATAATAGTATGTTTTATGTCAAATAATCAAATAATTAATTGTATAAATGTATAATTATATACTAACAAAATTGATTTGCGTACCTAGATTTGTAACGATCAATCTTGTACCGTTACACAATTCTGAAGCTTGATCTATATTTTGTAACAACATGACGATACATCCAATCTTTAGCTTCAGTATGTGATTAGGTATTCCAGGACACTTGACGGTGTTTAGGAATTCAGTTGAAAGTATATCTTCGGCTGATTGGTTAAATCCCTCGTCTTTGTATATGGCGTCAGAACTCGTGTATTCCACTTCTTTTCCAGGAAAGAGCGACATAGCATACTCATTAATACTGTCAACAATCTCATTTGTTGGTGCAAGTATAGCCCGATTCTGGAAAAA
Source organism: Adenophora triphylla var. japonica (assembly GCA_022495995.1). Classification (NCBI taxonomy): domain Eukaryota; kingdom Viridiplantae; phylum Streptophyta; class Magnoliopsida; order Asterales; family Campanulaceae; genus Adenophora; species Adenophora triphylla. The sequence continues at coordinate 174,064 of JAFEMH010002540.1, read as the reverse complement.
TCCATCAACATCTTTATTCTGCATTAAGTTCGGGTATATGCAATCCAAGATAGCTGAGATGGTATTGACAGAATCTCTTATCAATATGTCATCTGTTATTTTGATTTCAACTTCACCGTGGTTCTTATCACCTGCAGTAATAACCAACATATAATAAATAAATATTAGTAAAAATATGAACTTAAAAGGAAGTAAAAATCAATATTAAAATTAAGAGAAGACCGGAAAATTATGAAGCAGTTTTTACTAATATTAAGACGGATATATTACATAAATTGCAACAAAGGTAGTAAGGCTTTTGAGACAGAGGTAGTAATAACCAACGGATAAAATACGTATCTATGTCTTAAAAGCAGTTGTTACTTATCACCTGAAGTCCCATCACCAACAGATAATAACCAATTTGCAAACGACCTGATATCCTCAACATCCGAATAAGACGAACCACCCTACATAAAATATTATATTTTAGTCTTATTATAACTTTTAAAATATAGATAAGTATACATAATGTTAAACAAAATGTATTTGAAAATCACCTGTAATCTCATATTTTGTGTTAACCTTAGTACTTTGCATTCATTTCATAGTGTTGATGAACATAGTGAAGCATGCACAATATCATTTCTGCTACCCATAGGTACGATCGAAAGAATTTGTCTAAAATCTCCTCCAAATATCACAACCTTACCACCAAACGGCTTATCACATAACCGTCCATCAGGGCCACAGAAAATATATCTCAAGCTACGATCAAGTGCCTCAAAGCAGTGTTTATGTGCCATTGAAGATTCATCCCAAATAATAACGATGTTTTTTTGAAGTAACTCTGCCTCATCAGAACCTGGCTTAAGTTTGCTACACATGGAAGTCTCATCAAGCTGTAAAGGTATACCAAATTTAGAATGGGCAGTCCTACCTCCGGGAAGTAATAATGAAGAAATACCACTGGATGCAACTGCAACTATAATCTTCCTCTGCATCCGTAATGTAGCACATAATGTCTTCCACATAAACGTCTTTCCCACCCCTCCATAACCATACATGAAGAATACTCCACCATTTCCCCTATCGACAGCTGACATGATTTCTTCATATACTCCCTTCTGCTCAGCCGTGAGTTGTTTATACAACCTGGCGTGCTCAGCCTTCATCTCTTCTATATCATATGATGTTTCATCTAAAATAAGCATGTTATGTGCATCCTCAATAGCAGAGTCGATCGGCTTAGGCATATTTGTAAACTTATGCAGGCTACTTCCATTTTGAACCAATATCTTTTCAATTTCTACTAAAGTAAGATTCTTCTTCTGTTCTTCGTTTAGTTTCAATCCTGACACAATTATGAAAAAATGCAATTAAATATATATCCAAGAGTTAATATAATAATAATTAAAGGAATACAAATTATATATATACGTATACTACATATATAAGATAAAACATATAGGGAGTACGAAATAATATACTCCCTCCGTCTCACCTCACTTGACACTTATTTCCATTTTGGGCCGTCCCAGCTCACTTGACACTTCCCAAAATAGCCTACTTTTTATAATTTTATATTCACTCTACCCCACCACTCATTCTCTCTCTTCATTTTCCACCACTCAATTTATTCAACCAACACTACTATTTACCCCACTCATTCTCTCTCTTCATTTTCTATCACACATTTTTTTATTCTATTCTTTTTTCTTAGTTCTCGTGCCCACCTCAAGGGTGTCAAGTGAGGTGGGACGGAGGGAGTATGTCCTTAAATTAAACGTTAAAACATGGAACTCAATATATTTGACAAAATGCATTATGATTATATAATATCTCTACATGCAAATTAATGCGGGAGGGAAGGATGATACTATTACTGTGAGACGGTGGGAGTACATTCATTTGTAAATATTAAATAACCAATAAATTTGTTCTCCAACCAGTAACAAAACTATATTTTGTAAATAAAACTGATAACAAATTAGTACGACACGGAGGAAGTACAAATTTAAAAAATGTACTACAATCAACTTTATATCTCAAATATTCGACCAAAGCATAAACATGTATGTAATATCCATATTAGATAATTAATGCGGGATGGATGGAGTGATGAATATTTTCGCCATACGGTCGGAGTACACTATTGAAAGTAGAACAAATATCCAATATATTTTACTTTAATTACAGTTAGAAAAAAATTAAAATTGTGTGTTTATAAGCATTTGTAATTACATTATATATTAGAGAAAATATATAAATATATGTAGTATTAAATGAAAACCTATACTCCCTCCGTCCCGCTAATATTAGCACACTTTCCTTTTTGGGCGTTCCGCTAATATCCGCACACTCCCAAAAAGGAAACTTTATATTAATAAAATATTCACCCAACCCCACTCATTCTCTCTCCTACATTATTTTAATACTCACAACACCATTATAATTTATTACACCCTCCACTCATTCTCTCTCCACTCATTCTTTTACACTCACAACATTTTATTAAAATATCATATTCCTTAATTCCCGCGCAAACAGTGTTTGTGCTAATATTAGCGGGACGGAGGGAGTATTAGATTTAAAGATGCTAAACTTACCCTGATTATTGTGCAGTTTCCTATAGCTGTATTCCATGTCATCAGAAAGTTCCTCCCAAGTCTTATCCCATACCTCGTGCGACATAGTCATGAAATTAGACAGTAATAAGACAACAAATAGTCTCCTTAAGGCTACAGACATTTTCCAACCAGCTGCTTCTTTTATTTCATCAACATATTCCTTGTCATCATCTAACAAACCCAAGGCATAGTAAGCTGATTTAAAGTCCTTACAGACAACATGATCAACGGTTCTCAAATCTTCAAAATTTTTGCAACCGGCTTTATGATTCAACATAATCCTCAAGTAGTACAATTCCCCACAGCCGACCGGCACATGATATATCCTTCAAATTGCAAATCGACTATCTTTCCTTCGGCACCATTCACGTTTATTTTTTACCCACACAAAATACCTCGGGAATTCACAGTATTTCAAATGTCGACCGTCTTCATTATCATGGTTATACTCCATCCACTTAATAAACTGTGATTCTTTAAGAGTAACTGCTTTTTCAAGAACATCTTCAATGTAATCCCCTTTGTGAAAAGGTATAGTCTGGTCACCCTTCATGTGAAAAGCTAACCGCTCAACTGGTGGAGTTCTATAATGCAAAGCAAACCCATATATCCTCCAAATCGCCTCACATGCAGAGACATATCTACAATCAATGAACTTTCAACCCCATCCTCTTCTTGTAATCCTAGAGTTATCCTATCGCTACCCTTGTTAATGTACTTGAACAAATATTTGATAGCCATGCTCTGATTACAATACTCGACATTGATATGTGCTCTGTGCTTCAAAAGCAGATAGACATTAAACGGAACAACATACCCATTGTGGAGATTATATTCACCCTTCTCAATAGTTGCCCCGGTGTCTCTCCGCCTATATACATGGTAACCATTTTCATCTACAATAGTTCGCTCATTAAAAGGCTTGGGAAATTGCTTTGAACACCTATTATTTTGCATACACGGAGATTTCGGATTTGAAGGACCACATGGACCATGCAACATAAAATCTCTTACTGCCTCGTACAATTCCGGTTCAGCTTCCTTGTCAGGTATCTCAGCTGAAATAAATTTGTCTACATCTTCAGCAATCTTAGCTTGATCCTGTGGATTGAGAAAAAGAAGAATATGTGCATGAGGAATACTTCTCTTCTGCCACTCAACCGTGTACACAACTGCGTAGAAATAAAAATAAAATATTTATATTCAAATATATTTAAAATTTATCTAAACACAAAAAACTAATAATATAGAAATTTACAAAATATGCGGGAAGATGGAATAAACTATTAATGCGGGACAGAGGGAATATATTATTACTGGAGGACGGAGGAAATATACTATTACTGCAGGTCAGAGGAAATATACTATTATTACAGAGGAAAAAATATTGCTATTAGTGCCAGACATTGTGAGTACATAAATATGAAAATTTTAATATCAATAAAAAATACTACTTTAAGATTATATAAATTTTTAAATATACGCGAGATGAAATAAACTACTAATGCATGACATATGAAATATAATATAACTTTGGGACGGCAGGAATATACTAATCCTGCGGGACTGAGGGAATATACTATCATCATCGTCTGGCACTAATATTGCTATTAGTATCCGACGGTGGAAGTATATTCTTATGAAAAAATTAATATAAAAAACAATCTGAGTTGAAGTTTATATAGAAGCTTTAAAAAAATTTGGGACGATGGAATAAACTATTAATGCGGGATGGAGGGAGTATACTATTACTGCGGGATGAATGGAATATAATATTATTACGGAGGGAATGAAAATTGCTATTAGTGATAGACATTGGGAGTATATTACTATGAAAAAGTTAATATCAATAAAAAATCTGACTTGAAGATTATATAGTTTGGATGGTGCTAAATACAAAATGCTAATAATATAGAATTAAAAAAATTAGTGCGGGACGAATGGAGTACATTATTATAAAAACTTTAAATATCAAATATAGCTTGTTAAAAAATTTCATAAATAAATTCGAAATATTTGATACTTACTTGCAGCAGGGCTACCGAACACTTTCCTGTCCTTAAAATCGCTGATCATTTCATCATGTTTCAGAACAACTGGGTAAGCTTTTCTGGGACGGAGGGAGTACATGTTTATGCTTTGGTCGAATATTTGAGATATAAAGTTGATTGTAGTACATTTTTAAATTTGTACTTCCTCCGTGTCGCACTAATTTGTTATCAATTTTATTTACAAAATATAGTTTTGTTATTGGTTGGAGAACAAATTTATTGGTTATTTAATATTTACAAATGAACGAACTCCCACCGTCTCACAGTAATAGTATCATCCTTCCCTCCCGCACTAATTTTCATGTAGAGATATTATATAATCATGATGCATTCTGTTAAATATATTGAGTTCCAAGTTTTAACGTTTAATTTAAGGACATATATTATTTTGTACTCCCTATATATTTTATCTTATATATGTAGTATAAGCATATATATAATTTGTATTCCTTTAATTATTATTATATTAACTCTTGGATATATATTTAATTGCATTTTTTCATAAATGTGCCAGGATTGAAACTAAGCGAAGAACAGAAGAAGAATCTTGCTTTAGCAGAAATTGAAAAGATGTTGGTTCAAAATGGAAGTAGCTTGCATAAGTTTACAAATATGCCTAAGCCGATCGACTCTGCTATTGAGGATGCACATAACAGGCTTATTTTAGATGAAACATCATATGATATAGAAGAGATGAAGGCTGAGCACGACAGGTTGTATAAACAACTCACGGCTGAGCAGAAGGGAGTACATGAAGAAATCATGTCAGCTGTCGATAGTGGAAATGGTGGAGTATTCTTCCTGTATGGTTATGGAGGTACGGGAAAGACGTTTATGTGGAAGACATTATGTGTTGCATTACGGATGCAGAGGAAGATTGTAGTTGCAGTTGCATCCAGTGGTATTTCTTCATTATTACTTCCCGGAGGTAGGACTGTCCATTCTAAATTTGGTATACCTTTACAGCTTGATGAGACTTCCATGTGTAGCAAACTTAAGTCAGGTTCTGATGAGGCAGAGTTACTTAAAAAAACATTGCTTATTATTTGGGACGAATCTCCAATGGCACATAAACACTGCTTTGAGGCACTTGACCGTAGCTTGAGAGATATTATCCATGGCCCTGATGGACGGTTATGTGATATGCCGTTTGGTGGTAAGGTTGTGGTATTTGGAGGAGATTTCAGACAAATTCTTTCGGTCGTACCTATGGGTAGCAGAAATGATATCGTGCATGCTTCACTATGTTCATCGACACTATGGAATGAATGCAAAGTACTAAGGTTAACACAAAATATGAGAGTATAAGTGATTTTCAAATACATTTTGTTTAACATTATGTATACGTATCTATATTTTAAAAGTTATAATAAGACTAAAATATAAAAATTTATGTAGGGCGGTTCGTCTTCTTCGGATATTGAGGATATCAGGTCGTTTGCAGATTGATTATTATACGTTGGTGATGGGACTGCAGGTGATAAGTAACAACTGCTTTTAAGATATAAATACGTATTTTATCCGTTGGTTATTACTACCTCTGTCTCAAAAGCCTTACTACCTTTGTTGCAATTTATGTACTATATCCGTCTTAATATTAGTAAAAACTGCTTCATAATTATTCGGTCTTCTCTCAATTTTAATATTGATTTTTACTTCCTTTTAAGTTCATATTTTTACTAATATTTATTTATTATATGTTGGTTATTACTGCAGGTGATAAGAACCATGGTGAAGTTGAAATCAAAATACCAGATGACATATTGATAAGAGATTCTGTCAATACCATCTCATCTATCGTGGATTGCATATACCCGAACTTAATGCAGAATAAAGATGTTGATGGACTTTTTCAGAATCGGGCTATACTTGCACCAACAAATGAGTTTGTTGACAGTATTAATGAGTATGTTATGTCGCTCTTTCCTGGAAAAGAAGTGGAATACATGAGTTCTGACGCCATATGCAAAGACGAGGAATTTAACCAATCAGCCGAAGATATATTTTCAACTGAATTCCTAAATACCATCAAATGCTCTGGAATACCTAATCACATACTGAAGCTAAAGATTGGATGTATCGTCATGTTGTTACGAAATATAGATCAAGCTTCAGAATTGTGTAACGGTACAAGATTGATCGTTACAAATCTAGGTACGCAAATCAATTTTGTTAGTATATAATTATACATTTATACAATTAATTATTTGATTATTTGATATAAAACATACTGTTATTTTAATATATATATATATATATATATATATATATATATATATATATATATATATATATATATATATATATATATATATATATATATATATATATATATATATATATATATATATATATATATATATATATATATATATATATATGTATATATATATATATATATATATATATATATATATATATATATATATATATATATATATATATATATATATATATAGGTAAGCACGTTGTCGAGGCGGTAATGTTGTCTGGAAAGAATGTTAGTAAGAAGGTGTTGATACCGTGGATGATTATGTCACATTCTGATACAATAAAATTTCTAGTTAGGTTTCAACGGAGACAATTCCCACTGACCGTTTCTTTTGCAATGACGATAAAAAAAAGTCAGGGTCAGTCGCTTGCTCATGCTGGCCTTTTTCTTTCAAGACTAGTATTTAGTCATGGACAATTATATGTTGCTTTTTCTAGAGTAACTACAAGAAAAAGACTTAAAGTGCTTATATGTAATAGTCATGAACAGTCAGATGACACGACTACAAATGTTGTGTACAAAGAAGTTTTTGACAAGCTGTAATATATTACATAAAATTATCTCATTAATTTTTTGAATTATATTTATATTTAACTTTTCCCTCAGTATTTATTCTCGTCGGGGACCGACGGGTTACTCACTAGTTTCAAAGTAATGATAAACTTTTGAAACGAGTTAAACATTGATATAATATCAATTTAACCACCATACTATCTAAACTACAAAACTAACATACTTAGGCCCCGTTTGTTTCATCGTAAAATATTTTTCGGAAAATGTTTTTCATAAAATAACTCGTTTTTCGTTGTTTGGTTGTTTTCCGAAAAATCGTAAAACATTTTTCGTTGTTTGGTTGTTTTCCGAAAAATATTTTCCGTAAAATAACTCGTTTTTCGGTGTTTGGTTGTTTTTCGGAAAATGGAGAAAACGTTTTCCGAAAAACATTTTACGCCCTTCCTAAGTAAAACGACTTACTGATCTTGTCATAAGTAAAACATTTTCCGAAAAATGGTGCCCTTCATGTTCAACTCATATTTCACAAGGTACAACATTCTACTTCCTCATTCTAATAATAATAATAATAATAATAATAATAATAATAATAATAATAATAATAATAATAATAATAATAATAATAATAATAATAATAATAATAATAATAATAATAAAATAATAATAATAATAATAATAAATAAATAATAATAATAATAATAATAATAATAATAATAATAATAATAATAATAAATAAATAATAATAATAATAATAATAATAATAATAATAATAAAATAATAATAATAATAATAAATAATAAAAAATAATAATTATAATAATAAAAAATAATAATTATAATAATAAAAATAATAATAATTAAAAAAAATAATGATAATAATAATAATAATAATAATAATAATAATAATAATAATAATAATAATAATAATAATAATAATAATAATAATAATAATAAATAAGTAATAAGTAATAATAATAATATAATAAAAAATAATAATAAAAAAATAATAAATAATAATAATAATAAAATAATAATAATAATAATAATAATAATAATAATAATAATAATAATAATAATAAATAATATTAATATTAATAATAATAATAATAATAATAATCATAAGTAAAACATTTTACACCGTAAAACATTTTACGCAATTCCTAAGTAAAACATTTTACAGGAAAACATTTTACAGGAAAATATTTTCCGGAAAATGTTTTACGTCGAAACAAACGGAGCCTAAGGCTCCGTTTGTTTAGCTTAAAACATTTTTCGGAAAATGATTTCCTACAAAATATTTTTCGGAAAATGAAAATGTTTTCCGGAAAATAAGATAAACATGTTTTCGACTGTTTGGTAAGAAAAATGTTTTCCGAAAATAAGATAAACATGTTTTCGACTGTTTGGTAAGATAAATTTGTAGGAAAATTTGTAGTCAACTCAATCGAATATTTTTCGGAAAACACTTTTCTTACCAAACAGTCGAAAACATGTTTATCTTATTTTCCAGAAAATATTTTCATTTTCCGAAAAACATTTTGTAGGAAATCATTTTTCGAAAAATGTTTTACACTAAACAATCGGAGCCTAAGGCTCCGTTTGTTTGGGGTTCCTCATTTTCCGATGTTTACCATTTTCGGATCAATGGAAAATGAGCTTGATTTCTAACGAAGCATTTTCATTTTTCAAAAAATATTTTACAAGAAATCATTTTTCGGGAGTTATTTTTCGTGAAATAGAGCCTAATTAGCAAAATCAACCAAATCGCTAATAAATATTAATGGACGTTAATAAATGTTAGTAAGTTAACCGATAATAAAATAGAAGTTTTCAAACATATTAAACAGAATATAAAGGAAAAAAATACAAACATTAATTTACAAACATCCCACCCAATTAATCCCCAAATACGTTCATTCATTACTGTCAAGGTCGAAATCTAACGATTTATTTAATATTCGCAAGCGCACGGGCTATTGCAATATAGCGGGTGCAAGTACGGGTCGATCCCACAGAGACAGGATTTACTTTGTAATTGTTTTCGTCTTTATTAAAATTATAGAAGAGATTGGGGGAGATAAAGATTTGTTTTGGAAATAGAAAGAAACATATACAGAAAATACTTTAAATAAAACTTTATAAACGAAGCATTCTCGGGATTGGAAATCGTACACATAGTTTGTTCATCAAATAGTCATTGTCTTAGGAAATAAAGGTTTTCATAAAAATCAAGGATGGTACGTTAGGCTTACACTACTTCGGGTTAAGACAATAGCGTTTATATTCTTCACTAATTATGTCCTAACTGTTTGAGATTTCCATTTATGGTACTCCCGCCCTGTCACAAACGGGCATTCCGACTTATCTCTAGCTGACCATAATTAGTAAGAATCCATTAAGAACGAGAGTCAACATACTTTCCATTAAAGGAACATCCCTAGGCCGTTGAACTACTTTCGTGATCAATGGAACCCAGTTTCTTTATATGGTTCCGTCAATCGAGATTCTCCGCTAGGTCCTTCTCTCAATTGACCGAATCATACAAGTTGGACGTCTCCAAAATGTAAGTCATTTAGAGATTGATATAAAGAAATTGTTTAGATGAAGATAGAAGACAAGACTTTTCATATTTTAAGATGATGAACGATTTATGCTTTGAGTTTCCAATCCCGAGAACAAGGGGGATTACTAACTAGCCATGTAAAACAGATAAGCAATAATATAAAGGATAGAGTAAGAGAAACTTATGATGAAAATAAGAGATGAATGGCTGGAATAATGCTTCACTTTATTGCTTCTTTTCCAAAGGAACTTCAAGAACAAATGTAGACTTTAATCTTCAAAAGATCTTTGGAAAGTAATGTAATAAGTACTTGTATCTAATCTCTAACAATTTCTGATGAAAATTCTATGAAAATTCGGTCAAAATTCGATATTGAAGACTGAGTACAATGGGTCTTTTTATAATGGGGAGGGAACTCTTCAAGAAGGTGCCTTAAAAAGGTGTCTTTTAATTTTGCAGACGCGACTTGCACGACCGAGTCAAGGATTTTGCACGGCCGTGCTCCCTTGGCGCCAATTTTGGATTTTTGAACAGGGCAAGGGCACGGCCGCTCCACTTCTGCTGCACGGCCGCTCTGAAGGCTAACACGGCCGATCACTTTTCAAGACACGGCCACTCTGCGTTTTGGGGCCAAAAATGGCCTGAAAATGGCCAAGTGCACGGCCGCTCCATCTTGGCTACACGGCCGCTCTGTCTGAAATTTGGCTTGTGTGTTTGATTTGTTTGTTGCTCCTTCATGCCTTTGCACCAAAGTGTCCAAGCATCTTTTGATCATAAAATAGACTCCAAAACCTGTCTAAAATGTATAGAGTATACCAAAAAGCGTAAAATCTAATAAATATGAAAAAGAAACTAAAAATATACTAAAATGAGATGAAAATGATAATTTAACTAAGTAAAAATATATAAAAACTTAGGATAAATGATTATATAATAGTCACTTATCAAACTCCCCCACACTTAGCTCTTACTTGTCCCCAAGCAAGTTTAGGATGAAAACACGGAGAGGGAGAAAAGAAAAGAAAAATAAGATTGATCCCTCAGAAATATAGTAGCAAGCCCTAATTGCCTTTTGGATATTGCCTTCATCTTTCTAGTCATATTTTGCATACCTTTAAAAATTATTAAAAAGAAGCATTTTGGGGATACTTTAAAGAAATAATTTGTAAGACAATAACCTAATATAGCATATATAAAATTTGATCAAGTAAAGCATGCTAGAAGCGTAAATCTTAGATCAATTACTTGGTAAAAGAGAAACTTTCACTCTTTAGAGTGATTTTTGAGAAAATGAATTTATTACTTTAAAATGTACAAAGGGAAGTATAAACACTTATTCACAAATTAGAAGTTTTCATAGAATTGTATTGCATTTTTGAATCACAAGGGTAAAAAAATGGATGATGATAGTGGAAAAATCTCATCAAGGCTTTCAACAATTTCATCTTATTTTTACACGTGTTAAATTTTTGCAAAAGACCTTAGTTATTTTTTATCCTTTCAAGTAGGAGACGTTGTGGCTGCGAACCCCATGTTCCTAATACTTAGATCAAGAATACTTCGGATATTATTTCCATTTGGCAAGGAAGCATCGTCGCAGCGAACACCGTGCCCCGAGTTATTTAGGAAGTAATAGATTTCTTTTTGCTTTTAAGATTTGGTGACTAAGTCACTCTTTTAGCAATAAAATAAAATGCCTAACCTTGATTAGTGGAAATGGAAAGATGAGATTTTGATGAAGATGTGTGATTCAAGGGATGCAAAACAAAGTGTATGCTTCTAATAAGGGAATAAACATTTAATAAAATTTAAAATGTACAATTTTAAAGAAATATTTTCAAAATTTTTCATAAGAACAACCAAGTATATAAAGATGATCAATAAAGATTCCATCTAATCAAATGCTTTTTCTTGATAAAACCCTATATTTTGCTATACTAACTTATGAGGCTTTTAATTTATTTCCTAAAAATTTCCCTATATTTTTCTTCTTATTAATTTCTAAGTTTATAGAAAATATGAGAGGAAAGACAAAGGCATTATTCTTGGGCCAATGGCAAGCATAAGGAATAATAGTATGGATCATCATAGGGATTATTTATTTATTTATTTATTTTTATATATACTATACATGCATAAAAAGAATTGAAAATGCAACTAAGAAAAATTATACTAGAAAGCAAGTAAATCTAGACTAAAAAGCAAGTAAAATAAAGATAGATATACCCCCCACACTTGAAATGAACATTGTCCTCAATGTTTCAAGGAACAATGTCAATCTTGGAGGAGTAGAGAGAAACTTACTAAAATGGTGGTGGTGGTGGAAAGTTGTCCCAATGGCTTGTCCCATAATTATAAACGTCGTCAATTCTTCCTTGAACATGTTGAATACGACCATCCATTTCGCCGAGTTGTTGAAGAATTTGAGCGTTTTGTTCAAGCAATTGACCTTGTTGGACAAACAATTGATCAAACCTTTGGTAGAAATCGGGTGGCATTGGGGCTTGCATATCTTCTTCTTCTTCTTCTTCTTGGGCTTCTCCTTGGATAGCATTTGGAAATATCCAAGTCTCGGGCTCTCTTATTCGGACGGTGGAAAGATTGTTGTTTGAGAGCACAATGTAGGGCATTTTTCCCGCTCCTACTAACCAGTTATACTCATTATTTCCCCTCTTCGAAATCAACTGCATAGTCCGAAGAGTTGGAATATCCAATTTCGTTGACCCTCTTACCTCAACCCAATCATCCGAAATCACAAAATCAAAATGCTTGGCAAACAAAGTAATGATTCCTCCAATATGAATTTCTCCATTAAAGGTTGGAGAAACGATGTCACCAATCAACTCGAAGAGGAAGTTTCAAATGTTCATCCTCCTACGCCTTTGAACAAATCCCCATAACAAGAACAACTCCTTTCTATTCACCGTTCCTTTATCTTCCCTAGCAAAGATGGTACAAGCGAAGATTCTATGTATAAGGCGGAGGGTTGGGTGAATAATAGAGGAGGCTTTGGCACTTCGGGATTTGAAAGATGGAAGGCCGGTTATTTGATTCCAAAAAGTATTCTCATTATACTCAACGGGCATGTCGGAAAAAGTTTCGGTGTCAAAAGATAATCCCAAAATTCTACTAAATTCAGCCCCGGTTAAATGAAGCTCTCTTCCGCAAATGCGAAAGTCAATATGAAACTGATTAAATGTTCTCCCCGTTAATCTACAAGTCTCCTCCACAATCTTACTCTTCACCGTGCTCAAAAATTCTAGGGTAAGAACCTCATAGGTCTTTTCATGTTTTTGGAGAATTCCCTCTGATCTTAACCCCATATGCAAATCTAGAACATCCCCATAGATTCCTAATGATCTTAGGGCAGGTCTGTCAGAAAATTGGGTTGGCCTAATCCTTTTAGAACTTAGGACAATGAAACGTGCCGTTTCCCTCGGGCTTCTGAAATCAATCCCCAAGGTATTGAGGGTTGGATTAAAGTTAGAGGAAGAGGCTTGCTCCTTCCGGGATCTTTTTGTTACCCTCTCCGCAGCCTTTCCTTTCCCCGAAGAAATTGATGAAATGAACCTCGAAATCCTTTGTTGCCCAGCCTTAGATCTCCAAAAGCTTCCTTCTTGCACCTTAATTCGGAGTAATCCCTTCAAACCTTTGAAAATGGGTGAAGGCTTTTTGGATTTTCGGAATTGGGGTTTTAGGAGGGTTTTGGAATGATTTTGATGGTGGAGAGGTGTTTGGCTGAGGGATTTTGGAGGATTGAGGATGAATTTGTGGGTTAAAAGGGTGGAGAAGTAGGTATTTAAGGTGGGTGAGGCGGAGGTATAGAGAGATTGAAGAAGATGAAATGAATGAGGGAGGAGAGGGAGAGAGGCGTGTCTTTTGACTGAACCGACGCAGCTCCCCAGGCCTTTCGCACGACCGTGCCAAGGGATTTGCACGGCCGCTCCCCTTTGCTGAGTTGACTCATTCTGACTCGATATGAACTGCACGGCAGCTCCATGTCATAGAGCACGGCCGTGCTAACCAATGTTCACCATTTTTATTTTTTTATTTTTCTCTTATTTTTTTTGTATACCTATAAAACCAAGTTAGCACAATAATAATAATGATAAAAATGAAATAAAATAAATTAAAATATAAGGAAAAATAAAATAAAATAAAATAATAATAAAAAGTAATCCATCAGTTACTATCCCGATGATGCTTATTTTAGGTCTTTAGCTTGACCCCTTTTCGGTAGTAGGAGATGTGTGATATTTCGATGGCCTTTTGTCATTGACAATTTGCCAGTGCATCCCTTCCGGAGTAATCAATATTTTTTGTGGTAGACATTTTTTTCCATCCCGACTTCTTTGCTAGAATAAGTGACCTATAGTCTTTGCACTTTCGAAAATTCGAAGTGACCTCCTTCTTTGTTCTTTTTGATTTTTCAACTGCATCGTTAGTTTCGGGACAAGCAGAAATATCTATTGCATCAATATTATCATTGCAAATCAAAGGTTCAATATTTATGGGATCATTTTCTATTTCTTCCTTTGATTGCGATTCCTCACCCATCTCGTATTCTTCACTCAGGGTGTAGGTCTCAAAATAGGGATCCTCGAGATCTGATCTATTCATATTAAATTCGACTTTTTCTTTCTCCACATTTAGGGAAAAGGTGCCATTTTTCACATCTATAATTGCCCCCGCAGTGGCAAGAAATGGTCTTCCTAAAATGACGAGAATTTGATGATCTTCCGCCATATCTAGGATCACAAAGTCGACAGGGATGATCAAATTCCCTACCCGACATGGCATGTTTTCCATAATACCAACAGGGTATTGAATGGAACGGTCTGCCAATTGGAGAGTTATGGTTGTGGGTTTGAGTTCCCCTATACCAAGTCTCTCACTTACCGATAATGGCATCAAACTTACGCTAGCTCCTAAGTCAAGGACAGCGTTATAGATATTGATTCTGCCAACACAACAAGGAAATGTAAATGTACCCGGATCCTTTAATTTTGGAGGATTTTTATTTTGCAAGACAGTGCTTACTTCCTCTGCCAACATAACATTTTCATATTCTCCTAGCCTTTCTTTTTCAAAAATTAATTTTTTCAAAGGTTTAACGACTAAAGGCATATCTTCAAGTTTTTTGAAATATGGAATGTTGACATTAATGGCATCTAGGTTTTCAAGGAATTCATCATAATCCTTGTCTTCTTTCCTAGGAGATTCTGTCCCCGAACTAGTCTCAATCATCGGTGGGATTGGACTATAATCAATATTTCTAGGGCATTCATTTAGCTTTTCTTGCTCATCCCTAGTTTTTACCATGTTTACATGCTCATTTGGCCTTTAAGGTTGTCTGGGAAGACTCCCTTGTGGCCTACTCGTTGGGGTAGCCTGTTGAGCTTGTTGGATTTCTAGCATCTTATTATGCGCTGCTAAGTTATCAAACCTAGCATTTAGAAGTTTAAAACATTCCCTAAATTCATTATTGACCTTTTCTTGAGAATTTTTATTTTCTATCACAAAATCCATTAAAAGATCCAATTTTGATTTAGGGGGGAAGGTACTTGCATTGTTATTGAAATTCTTAGGTGCAAATCCCGGGGGTTGTGTAGATGGTTGCGGGTTTAGAACGTTGTTATTCTTATAGGAGAAGTTGGGGTGATTCCTCCATTCAGAATTGTATGTATTAGAATACATCCCCCCTTCTGTCCAAAAGAATTTACAAAGTTCACTTGATCATTAGAAGTAATGTCAAGTAACTCGCAATTATCCGTACTACGTGAGTTAGACCCACATAGTTCACATAAAACATTTACATTAGCCACGGGATTGACATTAAGATTTTCAAATGTCAACCTTAGAAGAGAGAAGAGTAAATGCATCAACATTATATTTACCAGGCGTACCTTGTTGTTGCTTCCTCTCATTTGATCATTGGTAATGGTTCAATGCAATATTCTCGATAAGGTCATATGCCTCATCGACTCCCTTGTTCATCAATGCTTCTCCTGCAGCGGCATCAATGGTCTCTCTTGTCTTGAATATGAGACCGTTGTAGAAGGTGTGAACAATCAACCACTTTTCGAGCCCGTGGTGGGGGCACATTCTGAGAAGTTCCTTGAACCGCTCCCATGTATCATACAAAGTTTCACTATCTGTTTGGCAGAAGTTAGTGATCTTTGTGTGGATTTGGGCTGTTTTGCTTGGTAGGAAAAATCGACCAAGGAATGCTTCTTGGATTTGGTCCCATGTTGTCAATGAATTTTGGGGGACCGAATTCAACCATTGCTTCGCCTTATCCTTAAGAGAGAAAGGAAAAAGGCGCATCCGAATTGCTTCCGGGGTAACATTCTGAATACGTGTGGTATTACAGTATTCAAGGAATGTTTGGATGTGGAGATGAGGATCTTCGAAAGCAGTGCCGCTATATTGGTTATTCATAACCATATGCAAAAGTTGCAGCTTTATCTCAAAGTGTGCCGCTCTGGCAGTCGGCACAACTATAGGGGATCTAGTTCCCGGGGTACTTGAATTCACAAAGTCCCGTAGGGTCCTAGCTGGTGTTTGTGGCTCTCCTTCCGCCATATGCTTGCTTAGTGTCTCTTTGAATTTCCTTAATCTTTCGTGAAAGCTTCGTTCGGGTTCTGGATCAAAATTGTCAAAGAATGTCCGAGCTCATTTCATACACTATAAGAAAAGCACTTAAAAAGAGATTAAACGTAACAATTTATCGGAAGTAAAGACAAAACAAAATGAAAACAAAATAAAACAAAAAATTTATGTAGTAAAGACAAAAACTAAAAGTAAACCGTTGTCCCCGGGAACGGCACCAAAAACATGTCGAGGTCGAAACCTAATGGTTTATTTAATATCCGCAAGCGCACGGGCTATTGCAATATAGCGGGTGCAAGTACGGGTCGATCCCACAGAGACAGGGTTTACTTTGGAATTATTTTCGTCTTTATTAAAATTATAGAATAGATTGGGGGAGATAAATATTTGTTTTGGAAATAGAAAGAAACATATACAGAAAATACTTTAAATAGAACTTTATAAACGAAGCATTCTCGGGATTGGAAATCGTACACATAGTTTGTTCATCAAATAGTCATTGTCTTAGGAAATAAAGATTTTCATAAAAATCAAGGATAGTACATTAGGCTTACACTACTTCGGGTTAAGACAGTAGCGTTTGTATTCTTCACTAATTATGTCCTAACTGTTTGAGATTTCCGTTTATGGTACTCCCGCCCTGTCACAAACGGGCATTCCGGCTTATCTCTAGCTGACCATAATTAGTAAGAATCCATTAAGAACGAGAGTCAACATACTTTCCATTAAAGGAACATCCCTAGGCCGTTGAACTACTTTCGTGATCAATGGAACCCAGTTTCTTTATATAGTTCCGTCAATCGAGATTCTTCGCTAGGTCTTTCTCTCAATTGACTGAATCATACAAGTTGGACGTCTCCAAAACGTAAGTCATTTAGAGATTGATATAAAGAAATTGTTAGATGAAGATAGAAGACAAGACTTTTCATATTTTAATATGATGAACGGTTTATGCTTTGAGTTTCCAACCCCGAGAACAAGGGGGATTACTCACTAGCCATGTAAAACAGATAAGCAATAATATAAAGGATAGAGTATGAGAAACTTATGATGAAAATAAGAGATGAATGGCTGGAATAATGCTTCACTTTATTGCTTCTTTTCCAAAGGAACTTCAAGAACAAATGTAGACTTTAATCTTCAAAAGATCTTTGGAAAGTAATGTAATAAGTACTTGTATCTAATCTCTAACAATTTCTGATGAAAATTCTATGAAAATTCGATCAAAATTCGATATTGAAGACTGAGTACAATGGGTCTTTTTATAATGGGGAGGGAACTCTTCAAGAAGGTGCCTTTTAATTCTGCAGACGCGACTTGCACGGCCGAGTCAAGGATTTTGCACGGCCGTGCTCCCTTGGCGCCAATTTTGGATTTTTGAACAGGCCAAGGACACGGCCGCTCCACTTCTGCTGCACGGCCGATCTGAAGGCTAACACGGCCGATCACTTTTCAAGACACGACAACTCTGCGTTTTGGGGTCGAAAATGGCCTGAAAATGGCCAAGTGCACAGTCGCTCCATCTTGGCTGCACGGCCGCTCTGTCTGAATTTTGGCTTGTGTTTGATTTGTTTGTTGCTCCTCCATACCTTTGCACCAAAGTGTCCAAGCATCTTTTGATCATAAAATAGACTCCAAAACCTGTCTAAAAATGCATAGAGTATACCAAAAAGCGTAAAATCTAATAAATATGAAAAAGGAACTAAAAATATACTAAAATGAGATGAAAATGGTAATTTAACTAAGTAAAAATATATAAAAACTTAGGATAAATGACTATATAATAGTCACTTATCAATTACCGCCCCACATCAGCATCCCACAACCCCAGCGTCGTTCCCACCCTACCGGCCGACTACCCTCCTTCAAAAACATCATTCTCCTCTTCCGTCCCAAACCCTCCCCTAACTAGATCTATAACAATCCCCCCTCTTTGTTTCCTTAAAATGTTATGTCCAGCTGTGGAAATTACAATCTGAGGAAAGACAATTGGGATTTTTACTTCTCAATGGCTACAGAATTATACACAGACGGGATGAGAAGAGAATTTAGATAGATATTCAGAATATGGGATGAGAGAGAAGATAGAATTTAGAGAGAGAGATTGGGAATTTTCTGTATATTCATGATGACATGAAAATGGCGATTTCCACCTACATAAGGAGAGAGAAATCACGTGGGTTATAACGGCCCTTTCTCTATCTAAAATACCACAGCGTTTTACGTAACAGAATTAAAATCTAGATAAGCTAAAAATGACGACGTCCTACTAAAGAAGAAACGCGTATGACCAAGTTCGCTACTGAACTTATTGATACGTTATTCTCCAAATGATGTCGTATCCTCCTAACTTCAAACGTAACGTTCATCCCCAAATCATTTCGAACCCTAATTCATTACATTCCCTTCCCCTTTGAAAAATCCTTGTCTCAAGGATTAAAGAGAGGAAAATTAGCTGCGATGGTTGTCCAATCCTCCCAAGTAGCATCTTATGGAAACGTATTCGACCATTGCGCCAAAACTTGAGCTGCTGGGCTATTTCCTTTCTTAACCAAACGTCTGTCCAGAAATGCAATGGGTTCCACCAAAAAACTGTCCTTCATCTCCCACAAATGGCAAGGATGGATTTGGGGTTACTGCATTACCAACTTTTGGCTTCAGTAGAGAGACATGAAAGACTGGGTGTATTTTTGAATTGGGGGGGGGGGTAATTTGAGCTTATAGGCGACAGCTCCAATCTTTGCTTCGACTTGAAAAGGGCCAAAATACTTGGGTGACAGCTTGAAGTTCTTCCTAAGTGCTAAGGAAGTCTGGCGATATGGCTGTAACTTCAGGTAAACTCAATCCCCCTCTTGAAAATTCCTTTCCCTTCTGCCTTTGTCTGCGTACTGCTTCATTTTGTTTTGAGCTTCAGTCAATACTTCCCTCATGCTTTTGATCTGCTTGTCCCTTTCTTTCATAAAATCAGTGACTGCATACAGTTTGCAATATTGTTCATGACTGAATGTTGCTTGTGGGGGTAGGTATCCATATAAGGCTTCAAAGGGAGTCATTTTGAGTGCTGTGTGGAAATTCGAATTGTACCACCATTCTGTCAATGTGAGCCAGTTTGACCACAACTTAGGTTTGGTTCTAGTAGTGGCCCTTAGAAATTGTTCCAAACATCTGTTCTATCTCTCCATTTGGCCATCTATTTGAGGGTGATAAGCTGTGCCAAGTTTAGGGTCGTACCAAGGAGGGAGAAAAGAGACTACCAAAATTGGCTTAGGAAAATTGTGTCCCTATCTGAAGTAATGGTGACAGGCAAACCATGTAATTTATAGACATTTTTGAAGAATTTCTTTGCCACTATGTAGGTTGTGTATGGGTGTTTGAGAGGTATGAAATAGGCATATTTGGTGAGTCTATCCACTACAACCAATATCGAATCCCAATTATTTGAGAGTGGTAACCCTTCAATGAAATCCATTGCTATGTCAATCCAAGATTTAGTGGAAATGGCCAAAGGTTGTAACAGTCCAGCTGGGTGAGTGGTCTCAGTTTTTATTTGTTGGTAGATTTCACAAGGGCTAATCAATTCTTGCACATACCTTTTCATACCTGGCCAGAAAAATAGCTGAGCTACCCTTTTTAATGTTCCTTGAATCCCTGAATGTCCTCCCAAAGGGGTGTGATGTAGCTCTTTCACAATTCTTTCTCTTAATCCCCCCTGGCTACCAATGACCAGCTTGCCTTGATACCTATACACCCCACCTGTACCTCAGAGTCTCCTTCCCAGCTCCCTATCACCTCTTGCACCCACTGTGGTTACACAATGGAAATAGCTTGACATTCTATCATATCTGTTCCTTCATGCAATCTGGATAAAGCATCAGCGACTTTATTCTCAACTCCCTTCTTATAAGTGATGGTGTAATCGTACTCTAACAATTTCGATATCCACTTCTGTTGTAATCCTCAAGTCACTCTCAGTTCCATGCGGTACTTCAAGCTTTGATGGTCTGTTTTAATTTGAAACTTTTGCCCACACAAGTAATATCTCCATTTTTCCACAGCTAACAGAATAGCTAAAATTCCTTCTCGTATGTTGATAACCCCAAATGTTTTGGTCCTAAAGCTTTACTGACAAAAGCTATGGGTCTTCCCTCTTGCATTAGGACAACCCCTAACCCATTATAGCTAGCATCTGTTTCCAAAACAAAAGTCTTTGAAAAGTCAGGCATGGCTAGGACTGGTGCAGTGGTCATGGCTCCTTTCAATGCCTGAAAAGCTCTATCAGCATCTGAGTTCCAACAGAAGGCATTCTTTTGCAACAACAATGTCAAGGGCTTACTAATGATTCCATAGTTTCTGATGAATCTTCTATAGTACCCAGTTAGACCAAGGAATCCCCTCAAACCCTTTATGTTAGTGGGAGTAGGCCAGCTTAACATGCTATCAATCTTAGATGGGTCAGTTGCTACCCTATCCCCAGTAACTATATGCCCAAGATACTCCACTTTCTTACTTCTAAAAGAACACTTGCTTTTCTTCACAAATATCTGATGCTCCCTGATTTTATCTAATGTCAATCTGAGATGTTCTACATGTGTCTCCATGGAAGGGCTATAGATCAATATATCATTAAAGAAAACCAGTAAAAACTTCCTCAAAAACTCCTCAAACACTGAGTTCATAAGTGCTTGGAATGTGGCTGGAGCATTAGTGAGTCCAAAGGGCATCACTTTGAATTCATAATGTCCATGGTGGGTTTTGAAAGCAGTCTTGCTAATATCCTCTTCCTTCATTCTGATTTGATGATACCCTGATCTTAAATCCAGCTTAGTAAAGACTTTGGAACCATGCAACTCATCCAATAGCTCATCTTTGAATAGGGAATTTATCCTTGATAGTCACTTGGTTTAGGCCCCTATAATCAATACACATCCTCCATGTACCATCTTTCTTCTTAACTAGAATCACAAGGGAGGCAAAAGGGCTTGAGCTATGTTGTATAACTCCACTGTCCAGTAGTTCCTTGATGACTTTCTCAATTTCATTTTTCTGGAAATAAGGACATCTGTAAGGTCTGTTATTCACTGGCTAGATTCCAGGTTTCAGTGGGATAGCATGGTCAAATTTCCTCACTGGTGGCATCTCCTTTGGTTCTGAAAATACATCTTTATAGTCCTTCAAAACTATCAAAATGTTTGGGTATATCTCTCCTTTACTGGTTACTATGATAATGAATTTAGCTGTACCACTGCCCCACAAGGTAAGTCATTCAACATTTTAGTAGCTGTTGGTGCTGTCATAAACTTCAACATTACTACCTCTTGTGCCCCTTGCAATTTACACCCCTCCCTCTCCATTTGAAACCCATAGTCATCTCACTGAAATCAAAGGTAATGGGCCCTAAAGTTTTGAGCCATTGTATTCCCAATACTGCATCACATCCACCTAGCTTGATAATATTCATATCTCCTTTAAATTCCACATCCTGCATACTCCAAACAAAACCTTTACATTCTCCCTGTCTAAGTATCTTACTTCCATCTGCCACAGCCACTGGTGTATCATGAGTTGGTGTCACCATACATCCCAACCTCTTAGCAATTTTAGAATCTAAGATGTTGTGTGTACTTCCACTATCAATAAGGACTGAGAATTTCTTATTCCCCACCTTACCAGTAAGTTTGAGAGTTTGCAAGGAGGTACTTCCTGATAAAGCATGGGCTGATATACCCAAATCTCCCTCTGACGATTCCTCCTTTTCCAAGTCTGCAACAGGTACATCTAAAGTATCATGCCACTCTTCTTCCTCCTCTCCATTTTCGACCCCCAACATGAAAATTTGTTTGTTCTTGCATTTATGACCATACTTGTATACTTCATCACAGTTGTAACACATGCATTTCTCTCTTCTAGCTTGCATTTCTGCCTGAGTTAATTGCTTGATGGGAATGTTGTTCTTGGTAGGAGTAAAAGTGTCAGTTCTTATGTTAATGGAAGGGGATGAATAGGTGGAGTGTTTGTTGCTATTGGTACTCATCTTGGCAGAATATTGGGACATTGTAGGGATTGATCTGGGGCTGGGGTTATATGAAGGATAGGTTGAGTTGGTTTTATAGGTGGCTGACTTGATTTTTTTGACTGCTACCTCCCAGTGTGACTCCTCAATCCTGGCCAAGTTGATTGCATGGACTAAAGTGGGAGGGAATTAAGACTGAACCCTCTATGTAATCTCCTCCTTGAGTCCTTTAATGAAGTTTTTGACATAAAACTTTTCACTCAAGCCAGAATTCTCCAGCTTCATGATTGCCCTCAACTTTTCAAACTTATCTTGGTACTCACTGACTGAATTAACCTGCTGTAAGCTAGCAAATTCCCCTTCAATGTTCTGATAAGCTTGTGTCCCAAATCTGACAGCTACCTTCTCGACAAACTCCTCCCGTGCACTGCCATCAATCTCCTCACAAAAATTTTGGTACCAAAACTCTGCACTACCTTCAAAATGCATAGTAGCTAACTCCACTCTATCACACAATGGAACATCTCTATATATGAAAAACTAATGACACTTATGGATCCACCCTCTATAATCAATTCCAGAAAATTTTGGAAAATCCAATTTGAGATGTTTCTTATAGGTTTCATTTACCCCCTTAATAGCAATATCAGAATCATCAACCTGAATAGTTTCATTCCAAGTTTTACCTGGTTTCTCCTTGTCAGTGGCTGGAATCTCCTTACTAGCACTTGGTGAGGCACCTATAAAATTGACCCGGAACTGCTAATTCCCTTCAGACCTCGTCCCGCTTCATCCAGCTTATCTTTTCCATTGTTGGATTTCATTTCTAACAACAAGCGAGTCACCTCTTCAACCCGTTACTTAGTGCTGTGATTTCCCCTTTTAGCTCAGTTGTTACACCTTTGATTCCATTCAGTCTCTCTTCTACAGATCTGATGTTAGCTTCTACTGTATCCATACGAGTGTTAACCATCTCTTCCGTGGAATCGATTGCTCTGATACCAGATTTGTTATGTCCAGCTGCGGAAATTACAATCTGAGAAAAGACAATTGGGATTTTTACTTCCCAATGGCTACAGATGTAACGACCCTAAACCTAGGCTCTATTTTAACATCATATTATATGCATTTTATATTATTGGTTGACTTTATGTGCTTATTTTATGTCTTTAATTGGTTGTGAAATAATTTTAAAGCTTTATGATTTAATTGGAAATAGGATAAAGTATTTTGGGTGAAGCATAATAAGTGAAAATAAATAAAATATAAAGTGTAGTCAAGGTGTGTTGGGTAAAGATTTAGAGTAGAGGGGTTAATTTTAATACCTTAAGCCTAGGAGGACTTAATTGATCAATTTTGGAAAGAATTCAATTAATGGAAGTATGGGGAGGCCATACCTCCCTACTATTCCCCTTACCTCCCTTCATTTGACTTCTTCCTCCTCCTTCCCTTATCATCTTCTTCCTTACTTCCTCCAAGTTTTCTTCATGGAAAGCTCTCTCTAGATCCTTCCTCTTAAAAATCATAATAAATCCAATCCTTCTCCATTTGACGATCCGGGTGTACTTTCATGTTCGTGGAGTTGAGGGGAGCACATCAAACTAAGAAAATCCTTATTCCATCTCATATTTGCTAAGGTAAGTTATTATGACTTCCTTCTAATAATTGCCATTTTATGTGTTAATGAATACTTTGTTGAAAGAAAAGGATTTTGGAAATTTTAAATAATGTTATTTGAGTAAAATGGATTATTTAAGGTTGAATTGATTTTTAGTGATGAGATGGTGGTCTAAGTTGAAGGAATGAGGGTATAATGAGTGTAAGATGTTAATGACTTTAATGGAGTTAGTGTATGTGATTATATCCATCTTACTTTAATTTGGGAGATGTTGTGAGTATACCTCAATTGGGTTGAAAGAAGTAGAAAAAGAATTTGATATGCTTTTAATGGTGTGAGTTATTAGGACTTTCCTTTAAACTTGCTTATAAAATGTTAAATGTTGATATTAATTGTTATAATGGATGTTTGGTATATTGGAGTACTTTCTTGGAGTGGAAAAGTTGATTAATGACCTAAATGTGGTGTTGTTGTTCATAGGAGTTGATAAAGAGTAAGATGTTATGGTTAAAGTAGAGACAAGAATGTTAAACATGAAATGTGGTTGTGTGATGGGTGAATTAATCAAGTGGTATGTGATCTAGGTTTATCTTAGTGATGGGAGTGGTTTAGTAAGAGTTTTGGGTAAAGTTAGTGAGCCTAGTTGTGCCTTAAAAACAGAGTATGTTGGTGTTATGCTTGAAATTGGTTAATGATGTTCATTTCAGCTTTATTATGAATTTTGGGCTGAGAGCACGACTCATGCTCCGGAGCACGAGTTGGGCACGAGTCGTCCCTTGGGATTTGAACTAAGTCGTGACTTGTGGGGACGAGTGTTTCAGGAGGGGTATCAGAGGGGCACGAGTCGTGCCCTGGGGCACGAGTCGTGCCCTGCACTGCAGTCTTTGAATCATTTTCTAAGCTATAGAAACCTATTCAACTTGGGATATAATTGGACCCTCTTCAACTATAATGGTAGTAGAACATTTTAGCTATACAATGGTATCTTCCTTGGTCAAAATGGAATTGTGGAAGTAGTTTAAATATTGTCCGGAAAATGGTTGTTAAGCTTGATTCGTACTTCACCAAAGTGGTTCAAACTTGGGAAGTAGATCTTGAACTTTTATTAAGGTTATCCGAGGTTGTGTAATGACTATGTAGGAATGGTTTATGATACATAGTAGCCTTACGTGCTCCATATCCTTGGTGATTGGGTTTGAATAGTGTAGAAGTTGTATGTTACGCTATTGTGCTAGTTTGGAAATGTGTATTTATTATATTGCTACCTTGCTATCCAAAGTGTGGATTTATCTAGCATATGGTTATATGTCTATCCCAAGTGTGGATTTATTGGTTATATTGTTGCCTTACTTGGATTCATATTCATTGATGGTACTATGTATAATGTATTAAATGAATGTTGCACATTTTGGACTCATTGATGTATTTCGATATAAATGCTAGGGTTCCCTACTTTGGAATTCCTAAATTGTTTGGGATTTGTTCAAGGATTTATAGCCGTTGTGCTAATATGTTGAATACTTGTTATAGTATTTCTATCTTTATGATATTCTATTGTTGTAGGATTCCCTACTTTGGAATTCCTAAACTGTACATGTTGAAACAAAGATTTATAGCCGTTGTGCTAATATGTTGAATACTTGTTATAGTATTGCTATCTTCATGATATGCTATTGTGGTATGTATCCCTACTTTGGATCATACAATGTTTGGTTAAGCAAGTATGTTATTACTGTGCTTAGTTATGAAAATCCAGCTGGTATTTGTTTGTTGGGCAATGTTATGGAATTATAATGGCACCGAGCCAAGTTCATTATAATTCATACATTGGTAACCCGGATTTGTCCCCCTTGTGTGGGATTAGTGGGCTAGCATCTCCTTTTGAGGTAGATGGTCTAATTTCACTGGGGATATGACTGTGTGTCAGAATCCCTATGGTACTGTTATTGTTTATGGTTCCGGAACCGCTTCATCAACTGTTGCTGCTGCTCGGATGTGTATATCCTTTTGGAGATAAAACCGTGGCTCAGTATCCTTCTAAGTGTTACTTTATCGTACTTATGTGTTATGATATATTCATGATGAGCTGGTCGTTGTTTCCAACCGGTATGGGACGGTTGGCGGCAGGGAGCCTCTCTTATTATGTGGATATGTCTTTTGATGTGTTGCATCTTGTTTGGCATCTTGCTGCATTCATAATATCTTATTGAGATTTATTCTCACCCCTTCCCCTTTTACTGTTTTAGTTTGTGCTGAGACAGGTGACCTGAGCCGGTGAGGCCGGGGATAAGAGTGTGGACTTTGGCTTTTGGGACTTGTCAGGTTATGAAAATAAGTAGGTTGTCTGGAGTCTTTATTAAGTAATACTCTTTTATAAAGTTGTATAGAAAACTCTTTGTAAAACAATGTTATTTGGGGGGTTTCGATGTAATTGATCAGATTATAGTTTATTGAAGTTGTTGTTGAAATTTCCTCCAAAGTGGATACATTATCAGTTGGGTTTAATTTGGAAGTTGAGAATCGATTTCCTTTTAAGATAAAATAAAAGTTTTAAAAATTCAAGGTGAGTTTTCTTAGTTTGGGCCCCTCAAGCTCGGGATACGTGTTAGGATCCGGGTTGGGGTGCTCACAGTTGGTATCAGAGCTTAGTTTAGAGGTCAAGGGTAGATGTCTAGATTAAGAGGGAGTGTGTGGTAATTGACGTCGAGTGTTTGATGGAGGAGTTTGTTCTAATGGCCGGAAGCAATGATGACAGCGAAGAGTTCCAGATAATGAAGGAAAATGGATTGTTGAACGAGTATGTTAAGATTTTGGGAAATTATGAGAGATAAATGAATTTGATGATTTTTGTACATGATTAATTGGGTTTTGAAAGGTTGAAATAGAGTGTTGGAAGTAGTAGAAAAAAGGTGATAAAATGATTGTGTTTAATTGGGAAGGTGGTGTACTATGGTTATATGGCTTAGAGTAAGTATGTGGTATTGTTCGGGTACCTTATAATGAAGTTGGCTAAGTTTGTAAAGTTGTTGTTGTCATAGTTGGAATGAAAATGATATGATTCTTAATTATCTATGTTATATGGTTTAGAGGAAGTATGTGGGATTAATTGGGACTTCATAATGAAAATGGACTATGTAGAGTATAGTAGTTGTTGAATTTGGGTATATATGGTATATAATAATGTTAAGGGTATAAATGATATTGAGCATATGAACTTGATTGTTGACAAAAAGTGTTAGAAATCATCTTGAACTTGGTGGATCAGTATTCAGTCTGGTTTGAGGAATTGGCTCGGTGTTGCCCTCATTTGGTATCACATGAAGCGAGAAGAGTTCATAAGTTTGTAAAGGTTTGAGGATTGAGTTTAGGAAGAAATTATTGATTGATAACTTCAACAATTATCAGACCGCCATAGATAGAGCATATAAGGTC
Organism: Adenophora triphylla var. japonica; assembly: GCA_022495995.1. NCBI lineage: Eukaryota > Viridiplantae > Streptophyta > Magnoliopsida > Asterales > Campanulaceae > Adenophora > Adenophora triphylla. Next base: position 146,385 of record JAFEMH010002540.1, on the reverse strand, counting down.
GAGAATGACATTGAGGAAAATCGTGGAAGATCCGAAAGTGGGATTAGAAATAAACCAAAGTATCTAGGACAAGGATCCAAAATCACCAGGGAAAAACCAAGGACTTCAACTTCAGGGAGTTTGCGAAGGGAGCTTGTTGTAGCTTCTTCGTCTAGGCCAATATCCAAACAGTATGGGATGATTTGTAAATTTTGCAAGAGGGTTGGGCATATCGAAGATCAGTATTGGAGTAAGCAAGACAGGTGTGTTAAGAGTAGAGAGATGGGGCACTTTAGGAGGAATTGCCCAAGGTTGCAGCGGCGTCGAGCTTCAATGCAGCGGTCAGCTGGGTGGACAACAAAGAGGTGGTACCAAAGGAGATAATGAAGGGAAACCAAAAAGGGAAGGTCTAAGGTCGGGTATGTGTTTCGGGTCTAGAAGAGATAGATCCCTCAGAGATCACTAGAGGTATATTACCTGTCTCAGAAGTAAGAGGTCATATTTTTACAGATCCTGTTTCATATCATTTATGTTTGGCATAGCATTTTGCTTCTATGTGGCATCCATTGCTTGAGATTGTTTTATGTGAAAGGTTTCTGCTCTTATGAGAGAGTACCTCGAATCTCCCTTGATTTACCACGATGGTGATGTGGTTATGGCTGAGCATGTATTGCCAGTTGATTTGGTATGATTACCAATTTATGATTTTGAGATATACTTGACCTGGATGGGTAAGTAGTTGTTGTGCATTGGTAGACTATCATAAGAAGTGAGTCTCCTTTTCTATGCCTAATTTGCTTATATAGGTATTTGATACAGATAAACCTTAGGTGGTAATTTTGTTATATATGCGTTAAAGCCAGAAAATTTGGTTAAAAAGTGTAAAGGGTATTTGGTATGTGTTAGACTTGCATAAGAAGTCTTTCCAAAAATTTTATGTGCTAGTTGTGAGTAGATGGTAATTGTGTTTCCATCGAAGTATCTCATGTGTTGATTCTGAGTATGATAAGCAGAAATTTTAATTCTTATCTTGATGGCTTTATGGTAATTATGATTGATGACCTCTTTGTTTATTTAAAGTTACGAGAGGATCATGAAGATCATTTGTGAGTTGTGTTATTTGCCTTTAGTGGGAATTCATCGTTTGAGAAGTTTAGCAAATGTGAGTTGACTCGAGAAGATTTCAAATTTTGGGTTCTATAGTCTTAAGCTCGGATGTTACCATGGTTCTTACGAGGATTGACTCCGTAGTCTTTGGATTGGCAAGAGCTACCTAAGGATTATCAAGGGATTCTTGAGAATTGTAAAATCGTCGATTTAGTTAACTCGGAAGGATATATCAATGGTGTAGAATGTAATAAGGGTAAACCATATGGATAAGAGATGGAGAATAGATTGACTATAGATCTGATCCTCACCTTACCTAGTGGATGCGAGGACTTTGTGAATTTTAAGTGCGTATTAAAGGAGGATTAGGTTGTGATATTATGAGAATTGGGAAAGTAATAGCGTATGCTTCGAGAAAGTTGACTTAGATAAAGTGGAATCTTCTTATCCTCTACTCGAGAGTGGCTGCAATTGTGTTGCGTTATTTAAGTAGGAACCTTATCTTTTTGAAGCTCCATTTGAAATTGTTGCCGATCCTAAGGGTTTGAAGAATTTAGTTACTCAAAAGGAAGTGATCAATAGGCCAAAGTGATGGTTGGAACTATTAAAAGACTTTAACTGCGTTATTTTATAACATCCGGAAAAGTTATTTTGGTGGATTTCCTTTCAACTTGAAAAGTTTAATTAATCTTAGCGAGTTTGCGTATAATAGTAGTTTTTAGTTTAGCATTGAAATGGGTACTGTATGAAGCTTAGTATGGAAAAATTATTTGCATGATCACTCGTTTGTATGGAGTCCTTCAACTAATGATGATTAAGTGGATTTGACATATGTGGGAGAACCATTGAGAGTTATTAGCATCGCAAGTCCGGAATCAAAATTCTAGAGTATTCGGGTTATGAGATGTATAGAAGAATCATGCCATTGAGGAAACTATTTGAAAGTTGTAATTTGAAATGTGTGAGAGGTAACCTTTGCTATTTGATCCTTAAGGTAAGTCTTTTTAAAATTTGGGACGAATTTTCTTTAAGGGGGAGTGAGTGTAACGACCCTAAACCTAGGCACTATTTTAACATCCTATTATATGCATTTTATATTATTGATTGACTTTATGTGCTTATTTTATGTCTTTAATTGGTTGTGAAATAATTTTAAAGCTTTATGATTTAATTGGAAATAGGATAAAGTATTTTGGGTGAAGCATAATAAGTGAAAATAAATAAAATATAAAGTGTAGTCAAGGTGTGTTGGGTAAAGATTTAGAGTAGAGGGGTTAATTTTAATACCTTAAGCCTAGGAGGACTTAATTGATCAATTTTGGAAAGAATTCAATTAATGGAAGTATGGGGAGGCCATACCTCCCTACTATTTCCCTTACCTCCCTTCATTTGACTTCTTCCTCCTCCTTCCCTTATCATCTTCTTCCTTACTTCCTCCAAGTTTTCTCCATGGAAAGCTCTCTCTAGATCCTTCCTCTTAAAAATCATAATAAATCTAATCCTTCTCCATTTGACGATCCGGGTGTACTTTCATGTTCGTGGAGTTGAGGGGAGCACATCAAACTAAGAAAATTCTTATTCCATTCATATTTGCTAAGGTAAGTTATTATGACTTCCTTCTAATAATTGGCATTTTATGTGTTAATGAATACTTTGTTGAAAGAAAAGGATTTTGGAAATTTTAAATAATGTTATTTGAGTAAAATGGATTATTTAAGGTTGAATTGATTTTTAGTGATGAGATGATGGTCTAAGTTGAAGGAATGAGGGTATAATGAGTGTAAGATGTTAATGACTTTAATGGAGTTAGTGTATGTGATTATATCCATCTTACTTTGATTTGGGAGATGTTGTGAGTATACCTCAATTGGGTTGAAAGAAGTAGAAAAAGGATTTGATAGCTTTTAATGGTGTGAGTTATTAGGACTTTCCTTTAAACTTGCTTATAAAATGTTAAATGTTGATATTAATTGTTATAATGGATGTTTGGTATAATGGAGTACTTTCTTGGAGTGGAAAAGTTGATTAATGACCTAAATGTGGTGTTGTTGTTCATAGGAGTTGATAAAGAGTAAGATGTTATGGTTAAAGTAGAGACAAGAATATTAAACATGAAATGTGGTTGTGTGATGGGTGAATTAATCAAGTGGTATGTGATCTAGGTTTATCTTAGTGATGGGAGTGGTTTAGTAAGAGTTTTGGGTAAAGTTAGTGAGCCTTGTTGTGCCTTAAAAACAGAGTATGTTGGTGTTATGCTTGAAATTGGTTAATGATGTTCATTTCAGCTTTATTATGAATTCTGGGCTGAGAGCACGACTCGTGCTCCAGAGCACGAGTTGGGCACGAGTCATCCCTTGGGATTTGAACTAAGTCGTGACTTGTGGGGACGAGTGTTTCAGGAGGGGTATCAGAGGGGCACGAGTCGTGCCCTGCACTGCAGTCTTTGAATCATTTTCTAAGATATAGAAACCTATTCAACTTGGGATATAATTGGACCCTCTTCAACTATAATGGTAGTAGAACATTTTATCTATACAATGGTATCTTCCTTGGTCAAAATGGAATTATGGAAGTAGTTTAAATATTGTCCGGAAAATGGTTGTTAAGATTGATTCGTACTTCACCAAAGTGGTTCAAACTTGGGAAGTAGATCTTGAACTTTTATTAAGGTTATCCGAGGTTGTGTAATGACTATGTAGGAATGGTTTATGATACATAGTGGCCTTACGTGCTCCATATCCTTGGTGATTGGGTTTGAATAGTGTAGAAGTTGTATGTTACGCTATTGTGCTAGTTTGGAAATGTGTATTTATTATATTGCTACCTTGTTATCCAAAGTGTGGATTTATCTAGCATATGGTTATATGTCTATCCCAAGTGTGGATTTATTGGTTATATTGTTGCCTTACTTGGATTCATATTCATTGATGGTACTATGTATAGTGTATTAAATGAATGTTGCACATTTTGGACTCATTGATGTATTCCGATATATGCTAGGGTTCCCTACTTTGGAATTCCTAAATTGTTTGGGATTTGTTCAAGGATTTATAGTCGTTGTGCTAATATGTTGAATACTTGTTATAGTATTTCTATCTTTATGATATTCTATTGTTGTAGGATTCCCTACTTTGGAATTCCTAAACTGTACATGTTGAAACAAAGATTTATAGCCGTTGTGCTAATATGTTGAATACTTGTTATAGTATTGCTATCTTCATGATATGCTATTGTGGTATGTATCCCTACTTTGGATCATACAATGTTTGGTTAAGCAAGTATGTTATTACTGTGCTTAGTTATGAAAATCCAGCTGGTATTTGTTTGTTGGGCAATGTTATGGAATTATAATGGCACCGAGCCAAGTTCATTATAATTCATACATTGGTAACCCGAATTTGTCCCCCTTGTGTGGGATTAGTGGGCTAGCATCTCCTTTTGAGGTAGATGGTCTAGTTTCACTGGGGATATGTCTGTGTGTCAGAATCCCTATGGTACTGTTATTGTTTATGGTTCCGGAACCGCTTCATCAGCTATTCTTCTTTGCTCGGATGTGTATATCCTTTTTGAGATAAAACCTTGGCTCAGTATCCTTCTAAGTGTTACTTTATCGTACTTATGTGTTATGATATATTCATGATGAGCTGGTCGTTGTTTCCTACTAAATAAGAAACGCGTATGACCAGGTTCGCTACTGAACTTATTGATACGTTATTCTCCAAATGATGTCATATCCTCCTAACTTCAAACGTAACGGTCATCCCCAAATCATTTTGAACCCTAATTCGTTACATAAAATCCTGGCTCTACCACAACCACCCACACCGTCGTTGCTTTTACCCTCATCATCACTGGTCAAGCTTCGTCAATGCCGGTCAGGCCTCGTCATATCCAGTCAACCCACTTATGCCCCTTCTACTTGATCTCCCTCTAAATTTCTCTCCTTGCAGCCGGTTCAAATCCACACAAAATTATGAAATATGATTAGCCGGACCCTTCATAACGGGCACAAGCTCCCTCTGGTCCAAATGCACTGACTAGAAACTCCTAATACTGAGCCTTACCAGTCCCCCATTGACCGCGGTCTCATACCAGACTCACGGTTAATATCAAGCTTGTAAGACAAGATTCCGTACAAGCTCTGACACCAGCTGGGAGACATGTCGCTATCGAATTTAATGGAGGCTCAGGCGCCTAGCACGCGCGTTAAGGCGCCGCACCAAATCTCGCTTGCCCCCATTAGAGCCGTCAAGTTGGGCGGTCCCGTCGGGATGTCCCATCCCGCAATAGATTTGGGACGGGATGGGACGGAGTATTTTAGTTCCTTCCCGTTTCGTCCCATCCCGTTTCATCCCGTTCCCATCGTGGGACAACATAGTGCGGTCCCGCCCATCCCGTCCCATCCCGTGTACTGTACGCTTGCCTTGAACATCTGTGCACTCTCCATAACTTGATGTTTTCTTTCCCACTCCGTTTCACCTACAAACTAGATTAAGATGTTGGGAGTGTGTAAATAAGCAAAATAATGTTGAAATGGCATAGACCTGAAAGGTTTTTTCTTTTAGAACACTCAGACAAATAAGCAACAACATCTTTATTCTTCGCCTCTGGGCGGAACACGTTCATTACATTCATTTTAATGAGTCCTTTGTCAATGTACCCTTTGCCTACAAATTGACCCATCTTGGTCAATATAAACTTATCGGACTCAAACACTAGCCTAAATCCGGCCTTGTTCAATAACGGGCCGGAGACTAAGTTTTTACGGATGTCTGGGACATGCAGAACATCCACTAAGGTGAGTTCTTTGCTGGATGTCATTTTCAGCACCACCTTGCCGAGTCCAATCAAGTTAGAAGTTGCAGAATTTCCCATGTACAACTTCCTTCCACTGCAGGGAACATATGATGAGAAACTTTCTCGATATGCACAGATGTGGCGCGTTGCTCCGGTATCAATCCACCATTCCCTTGGGTTATCGTCCAATTTAGCAAGATTGACTTCAAACACTATGGCGGATAGATCAAGCTCTGACAGGTCTAATGGGACAGTCCTGTCTTCTACCACATTTGCTTGAGGACGGTTGCCATTCTGGTTGTTAGTTTTGGGATGCCGACAGTCTCTAGCCTTATGGCCAGGTTTGCCGCAGTTGTAACAACCTCCCTTGAACTTCTTGGCGTTTGTGTTCCCCTTTTTAGCATTCCCAGTAGCCTTCCTCTTCTTGCTGGTACTCGCTTCAGCCAAGTTCACTTTTGCCTCTACTGATGTAGTCCTGCCGCTCTTGCTTTCGGATTTTCGGTTGTCTTCCTCAATCCTTAGCCTCACGATCAGGTCCTCGAGCATCATTTCCTTCCTCTTGTGCTTGAGGTACATCTTGAAATATTTTCATAGAGGCGGTAGCTTCTCTATAATGGCATCTACTTGGAAAGATTCCCCGAGTTGCATTCCTTCTGCAATGATGTCGGCAATGATCAATTGCAACTCACGTAACTGATCCATTACAGTTCGGGAATCAACCATCTTGAAGTCTAGGAATCGGCCGAAAATAAATTTCTTAGTGCCGGCGTCTTCCGTTTTGTACTTCTTTTCAAGAGATTCCCAAAGCTCTCTTGCAGTCTTCATGCCACAGTACACATTGTACAGGGCATCATTTAACCCATTTAGAATATAATTGCAATACAGGAAATCGCTATGATTCCATGCGCCCAATGCTATTCTTGTTTGTGGGTCACCTTCATCTTCGGGAACCGTTGGCGGTGATTCTCGCAAGAACCGTGCCAAACTGAGGGTGGTTAGGTAGAACAACATCTTCTGCTGCCACCTTTTAAAATCTGTACCGGTGAATTTCGCCGATTTCTCTGCATGGGTATGGAGGGGAGCAGCAGGAGTTGGGTTAGGAGTATGGACGGGAGGTACAGAAGATCCCGAGCCAGGGGGAGGAGTAGGAGCGGAGGTGGAGTCGGATGCCATTCTTTAAACACACAAATATTGTCTTACGATTGTTGGGAAGAAATGGGTGTATTTAAAAAATAGCTTTGAAAAAGAAAACGGGACGGAAAATTATTTTTCTAAAATAAAATAAGTCGAGGCAAGATTTTGACTCTTTTTCCGTAAGACAATATTGCCCCGTATACGAGTGCTCACGGTCTTCGGCAATTGTCCCCAAGATACAACGACTTTTGAGAATTTCAGATTGCAGCACAACAACTCTGAAATTATCGGGCGAACTATTGAATACTCGAAATTTTCTTGGACTCTTAATGCAAGACTTCTGAATGCTAGGATGCTTTTAGAAAATAGAATGCTTGAATGATTTTTTGGATGGAAATGAAATGAGGAGGAGGGGGCTATTTATAGTTATTGAAGAGATGGGGTGTCTATTGGGAATAGACACAAATTGCACCCGTTAAATCTGGACTGTTGAATCTAAGCAAATTGGATGGAGGAGATCTGCTGGGCCGACCCTAGCAGCCTTGACCCGCCCATTCCAATAGACACGGGTCGCCCCATGTCTTTTCACCAACCATTGCAACTTCTCTTTAATTAACAACATTAAGTTGCTCACTTTAACAATTAATTTCTCGTTCACCTGAAATTGGTTTTGAAAAAATAAATATACAATTTTAATCTACACTAAATGTAGATTAATTATTTGCAACTTATTTCTATTTTTACAAAATAGAAATTTCTAGAAACTTGGTCAAATATTGGTCAAACACCAATAATACTACCAATTTCTAACAAAAACAGCTAGAGGGGGGTGAATAGCTGTTACAAATTTTTCGCCCTCTTAAAAACATAAACCTCTAAGCTTACAAAACCTCTTGCAGTGTGTTAGAAACTGCAAGTAGAGTTGTAAAACGCACAGCGGAATATTTCGTCCCATTTCAAGCTTCACTTTTTGCCAAAACGGGTGTCCCGTTAAAAGCTTCACCTTTCCTAAAATGGCAAATAATTTTTACTATTCCACCCACTCATTCTCTCTCCTATTTCACTTTTATACTTCAAATTTACTATTTTCTCCACTCATTTTTTTTCCTATTTTATTTTTATACTCACAACACTTTCTCCACTTACATTTTTCCTTAATTTGCGTGCCACATTCACTATCATGAAACTTGAAATGAGAAGGAGAAAGTATAAACTAGTAAAAATCTTCATTAAAAACGTTAACATGAACGGAGGGAGTAAGTAAATAGGTATTTAAATTGATAAAATAATGTCTTTATGAGAGAAATGTCTCAGCTAAATGCATTCCCTAATCTATTAGCCAAATAAAGAGGCTTTTTCTTTTTCTTTTCTTTTTGTGGGTTTCATTTGAAAAATTAAAAAATTGTCTCAAGTGATATCATTATTATCTAAATTGTCCCCTTTTTTTTCTTTTTTCATGGTCGTGTGTAGAATAATCTTCCTTTTGTCCAAAGAATAAACTAAAGGCAAAAAGAAGTTCCAAAATCAAACACTATCTTGTGGGGCCTACCTTTATTTTTTATTTATGAGATTATAATCTGATGTGAATACGCAGCGGAATAGTAACTAAAGAACGATCGAAATCGAATCCTTCTGCAAGGAATCCGAAGAATTTCCAACGACCCACGAAATCGGGCTGGTCGTCGAGGGGAAAATCTCCACCATGGCGATCCGATGGGCGGGGATGTATCGGATAATGAAGATAAAGAGGCCAGGGCAGAGCCTCCTGTGAATCAACGACCCAATATTAGGGCGGACATTCCGGTCTTTACTGGTGAGTTGTCCATTGAAAAAATTTTAGATTGGCTTTCTGAAGTTGAAAAATTCTTTAAATTGATGCGTGTTGAGGAGGATAGAAAAGTCCCCTATGTTGCTTATAAACTGCGTGATGGTGCCTCTGCTTGGTGGGACCAATTGTCAAGGCAGAGGATACGCGAGGGGCAACCTGAAATTCGTTATTGGGATCAGATGAAGAGGGAATTACGGGATCGTTTTCTCCCACGTGATCATGATCAGGATCTTTATAAGAAATTCTTGGCTTGTAAACAGGGTGGTCGTACAGTCGAGGAATATGCCCATGATTTTTATGCACAATCAGCGCGCACTGATCTGTTTGAGACAGAGTCGCAGATGGTTGCTCGGTTTGTTTCGGGTCTTCGGCTGAATATTAAGAATTCGGTGGAATTGTTTACTACCTATTCTTTGAACGAAGCTATTTCAAGGGCGAAAAAGGCGGAGAAACAATTATCGACTACATATCGGCCTCCGACTACATTTAAGCAGTTTAGTGCTGCTTCTTCTTCGGGTGGCAGGAACCAAGGGTCAGGTTCTAATGTCGAGGGCAGTAAGGAGATCTCACAGGCTGCAGGGTCGAAGACGGATGATGGTAAGAAACCTACTACTCCCGCTCCTACTCCTGATCCACCGGCTCGTAGAAATCCCAACCCCCAAAATAATAATCCTTATGCTCGAAATTATGGGGATAAATGTTTTTGGTGTAATCAGACTGGACATCTGTCTAATCGTTGTCCGTAACAACGGAGAGGTGTTAATATGGTGGATCGTGATACGTGTGATGATGCGGAGGATGACGATAATTGTGAGACTGTTTATATTGATCCGAATGGGGAGGCTGATGATGAGGATATTTGTGACGAGCATGAGTCCTATGTGGTCCGGAAGCTTATGCTGACTACTCCAGCAGTGGAGACTGATCCGGAGCGACATAATCTTTTTCGTGCCAAAGGGAAGGTCAGGGACTTCACAGCTACGATTATTGTGGATAGCGGTAGCAGCGAGAACCTAGTGGCTCGTGGCTTGGTGGATAAGTTGAAGCTTGAGGTCCGCAAGCATCCTACTCCCTACACTGTGGGGTGGATCAACAGTGTCGGCTCTATAAAGGTACATGAACAATGTCTTCTCCCTTTTTCTATGGGTAGTTATAAAGATGAGGTTTTATGTGATATAATCGATATGACTGCATGCCATGTATTGTTGGGTAGGTCGTGGCAATATGATCTTGGGGTTGTGCATAATGGGAGGGAAAATTTTATTCGTTTTAAGAAAGACGGGGTCCGTTTTCACTTACCTGCATTGAAAGTTGATCCTAGTGGTAATAAAAAAGTGAAACCTCTTGCTTCCTTATGCACTGCACATGAATTTGCCGAGGATATTATGGATGCGCCTTTTGTGTTGGCAGTAGTGCAGAAAGGGGTTTTGGGACAGGTTAGTTTGGTCCCTACGTCTCTGCAGTCATTGTTAGATGAGTATAAAGATATTATGCCAGACGAACTTCCTGCTGGGTTACCGCCCTTGCGTGATATACAACATCACATTGACTTGGTGCCCGGTGCTTCCCTTCCTAATCTCGCTCATTACAGGATGAGCCCCGCTGAGCATGACATTTTGAGGGGACAGGTGGAAGAGTTATTGAACAAGGGGTATATACAGGAAAGCATGAGCCCGTGCGCAGTTCCAGCTCTCCTTGTTCCTAAGAAAGATGGCACTTGGCGTATGTGTGTCGACAGTCGAGCCATCAACAGAATCACTGTCAAGTACCGCTTTCCCATTCCTCGTTTGGATGATATGTTGGATATGCTTAGGGGTTCCACGGTGTTTTCTAAGATTGACTTGAAGAGTGGTTACCATCAAGTCCGCGTGCGACCCGGGGATGAGTGGAAGACCGCGTTTAAAACCAAGGAGGGATTGTACGAGTGGTTGGTCATGCCGTTTGGGTTGCCGAATGCCCCTAGAACTTTCATGAGATTAATGCATCAAGTGTTGAAGCCCTTTAATGGTAAATTCTTGGTGGTGTACTTTGACGATATTTTGATTTATAGTAGATCGGAGGAGGAGCATCTGGAACATCTTCGAGCGGTTCTGCAAGCTTTGAGGGATAATGAATTATATGTGAATCTCAAGAAGTGTAGTTTTATGCTTGATCATCTATTGTTCTTGGGTTATGTTGTTTCTGCAGATGGCATTCGGGTGGATGAGGAGAAGGTTCGTGCTATTCGTGATTGGCCTACGCCGACAACTGTTAGTGAGGTTCGTAGTTTCCATGGCTTTGCTACTTTTTATCGTCGTTTTATATGGAATTTTAGCACTATTATGGCTCTGATCACTGAATGTTTGAAGAAAGGGAAGTTTCTTTGGAGTGATGAGGCTACAGCTAGCTTTGCGCTGATTAAAGAAAAACTATCTAGTGCTCCATTGTTAGTCTTGCCGGATTTCTCTAAACCATTTGAGTTAGAGACGGATGCTTCGGTGGTTGGTATTGGGGCTATCTTGCGCCAAGAAAGAAGTCGGTTGCTTTCATGAGCCAGAAATTGGAGGAGGCCAAACGAAAGTGGACAGTTTATGAACTCGAATTTTATGCGGTGGTCCAAGCAGTCAAGCATTGGGAACAGTACTTGTTGCATCGTGAATTCATTCTTCATACAGATCACGAGGCCTTAAAGTACTTGAATAGTAAGACTCCTGTTATTCGTATGCATGCTCGTTGGGTTGCTTATTTGCAGCAGTTTACTTTTGTTATCAAACACAAGAGTGGACAGCTCAATCAAGTTGCGGATGCCTTGAGTCGTCGGGATAATTTATTGGTGACTATGGCGAATGTAGTCGTGGGGTTCGATTGCTTGAAGGAGTTATATGCGACTGATCCGGACTTCGCGGATGACTGGGCCAAGTGTCGTGATGGGAACCCGGTCGGGTTATTTTTATTGCAGGATGGTTTCTTGTTTTACATGGATAAATTGTGTATTCCCCATGGCTCGGTTCGTGAGAGCCTTATTTCAGAAATTCACAAGAAGGGGCACTATGGGAGAGAAAAGACTGTTGAGCTTGTCGCGAAGAAGTATTTTTGGCCACATCTTCGGCGGGACTCACATAGAGTTGTTCAGAAGTGCATGGTATGCCAGATCAACAAAGGACAGTCGCAGAATACTGGTTTATACACCCCTTTGCCAATTCCGGATGGTCTTTGGGAGGATATTTCTATGGATTTTGTGCTTGGACTTCCGAGGACGCAGCGTGCCCATGATTCCGTCTTCGTGGTAGTGGACCGTTTTTCCAAGATGGCTCACTTTATACCATGTCGTAAGACTCATGATGCCTCTCACATCGCGGGGTTGTTTTTCAAGGAGGTTGTTCATCTTCATGGGATCCCGAAGACTATTACATCTGACAGAGATACTAAGTTTCTTAGTCATTTCTGGCGTACCTTGTGCCGTATCTTTCAGACGGACTTGCAGTTCAGTAGTTCGTTTCACCCTCAGACTGATGGCCAAACGGAGGTGGTCAACCGGACGATGGGTTCTATGGTTCGTTGTTTGTGTGGGGAGTATCCGAAGAAATGGGATTTGGCTTTGTCTACAGCTGAATTTGCTTTTAATAATATGACGAACCGAACAACGAAGAAGACTCCTTTTGAGATAGTGTATCAACGACCTCCGAAGCATACTCTTGACTTGATTCCTCTTTCGAAGGTACCGGGGTACAGTATTGCAGCTGCAAATTTAGCAGAGATGGTTGATGTGGTGCAGTCAGAGGTTCGTAGGAATATTGAGGCGTCCAATTCCAAATATAAAGAGCTAGCGGATAGGCGACGTCGTGTGAAGGTCTTCGGTGTTGGTGACTTGGTGATGGTTCATTTGCGTAAGGAACGAATTCCACAAGGGACGTATCACAAGCTTCATCCCAAGAATATTGGGCCATGTCGGATTTTGAAGAAGATTAATGACAATGCCTATGTTGTCGATTTACCGGAGGGGTGGAATATCTCTTCAACATTTAATGTTTTCGATCTGGTGGAGTTCCATCCCGATGACCCCCTTTACATGGATAAGGATTCGGGGTCGAATCCTTTTGAAGTCGGGGCGAATGATGCGTACCAGATTGGCGTATGTTGTGAAGTGTCTGCACGGGAGGGCGGCCGCGCTAAGTGTAAGGGTGACCGCGCTGGAGTGACGAGCCAAGGTGCAGAATTGTCTGAAATTGAGGGCGGCCGCGCAGCTATGGAGGGCGACCGCGCTGGAGGCGATTACGAGAAGGAAGGATCCCCTGGACGTTAGCGCGAACGCGCTACGAAGGATGGCGGCCGCGCTGATCGCGGATTGCTGGAACGTAATTGAGTTATTTACGTAAACTCTTTTGTTTTTGGGATGTTTTATTTATTTTGGGAACTTATTTAATTGCTGATTAGGGTTTAGTATAAATACTTTTAAGTTTTTATGCTGGAAAAAAAACACTCATTATTATTAATTTTATTCAAAGAGATTTTCTCTTAATTCTCTAAGTTCCTCTTCGGAGTTCTTAGTTTATCTTTTGGGAATTCTTCGGATTCCTTGCAGAAGGATTTGATTTCGATCGTTCCTTAGTTACTATTCCGCTGCGTATTCACATCATAATCTTTACACATTTTGCATAAAGTGCAGTTCAAATTCCTTTTTTAGATGATAAATGATAAAATAAAGTATGATTTAATCGAAATGGTAAATACTTATCTCATTACAATTTTTGGGTGAAGCTACTAAAAACACACATATTGTTATTTTTTTAACATAAAAAATAATTATGAGTTTATATGATATTTATTGAACGGAATAAAAATAAAGGGTTAGACCCAACAGACTGACCCATATCCAAGCAAATCCAAAGGCTCGTTCAAACATAACTGGTCCGCCACATTATCTTAATTGCATTAGCCCATCAAGAAGATCAGTCGACCAAACTTGTTTTCCAACTTTTATTGGTCCCGATCTAGATTCGTCCGAAATATCGCTCATTTTACAATCTCTGTCTGGCCAATGCACGAATTCATGTCGACCTTGTTAAAACAGGCGAACTCGATCACATAACACGTGCGTATACCCACGTCGTCGGTTGTAACCGCATTCTACATTCTCGGAGACAGTTACGTCTATACTATATCCGTAATTTATTGGATCCTTAAACATCCCTTGACAACACAATATATATCAGTATACCTGTCAAACAAGCGGGTTGAGTCGGGTATGAGTCGGGTAATGACGAGTTGGCGAGTAATGACGGGTTCGACTCGTTACAACCCGTTTACATTCTGGGTATTACGGGTCGGGTCAGTCTCGGGTCGAGTCGGGTATGGGTCAACCCGTTGTTTGTTTGTTTGTTTTTTTTTTTTTCACCCAACCCCCCCAAACCACGTTCAACGTTAAAGGGTAATGTCTCTTGAGCGATTTTGAAATTAAGCAAGTTTAATTCAGTTTATTAACACATAACTCCATATCTCATCATCACGCCGGATGATATTAGCCGGATACCATATCGACAAGTCGTTTGTTAGTGATTTCAGATTTTAATTGTTGGAAATCAATCTATTGCTGAAATCTATATATATATATTAAAGTTGGTGAGGAGGGTTATGGCTTCGCCACGTGGACAAGTTTAGACAAACTCTTAATTTTGGAGAAGCCACGTCATCACTATCCCAAAATCTATATGACTTTTGATATTCTCCTTATTAGCTAATACTATTAGTTAATAATAATAGTTATTATATAGGTTAACTATTACTATTAATAGTATTAGTTAACTATAATAGTTACTTTATAAGTTAACTATTACTATTAATTGTATTAGTTAACTATAATAGTTACTATATATGTTAACTATTACTATTAATTGTATTAGTTAATTATAATAGTTACTATATAAGTTAACTATTACTATTAATAGTATTAGTTAACTATAATAGTTACTATATATGTTAACTATTATTATTAATAGTATTAGTTAACTTTAATAGTTACTTTATAAGTTAACTATTACTATTAATTGTATTAGTTAACTATAATAGTTACTATATAATTTAACTATTACTATTAATAGTATTAGTTAACTATAATAGTTACTATATATGTTAACTATTATTATTAATAGTATTAGTTAACTATAATAGTTACTATATAAGTTAACTATTACTATTAATAGTATTAGCTAACTATAATAGTTACTATATATGCTAACTATTATTATAAATAGTATTAATTTACTATATAGGTTAAGTAATAGTATTATAGTTACAATATATGTTAAGTATTACTATTAATAATATTAGTTAATCATAATAGTTACTATATATATATATATATATATATATATATATCAAAATAGGTCGTTAATAATGCCAATGAGCATTTAGCTTAAAGACGTACTTTTCTCGGAAAGGTTAAGGGTTGGAACCCCTACATTGCATTTAAAATGTTGTAATTTGAAAAGAAATAGGCCGTTAGTTTTTTCATTAACTTTGTTAAAGTTCATAAAAAATGTTGCATACTGACATAAATTATGACATAAAAAATAAATGACATAAAGTATGAACATCAAAAATAAAATAGCAAAAATTGCTACATTGTTAGTCACAATGCAATTCTTATTAAACTTATGTGCAACAAAGTTATTAAAATTGAACACAATTTTTCTAATTTTATAAATGTTAATATTTTGATTCATTTATAATATACTTATATTATAAAAAATAAATCATGATATTAGCAAATTAGCTTTCCGTGCGAAGCACGGATTACCTACTTAGTAATGCTGATAGATAAAGATCATTCATGCATCATTATTTCTAATGCCCAACACTAAAGTTCAACTATTTTTTTTTACTATTTTATTCATTTATCATCATCATCATCATCATCAGTGATGACACTACCGTGTACGGACGTGATCCTGTGGGTATATTTAAAAGGTTTTTTTTTTTTATAATGAGGATAAAATGGAAAAAATAACGAGTATATATATATAGAACAACACAAAATCTGGGGAGAAGTTTCTCCGTCGCTTCTGGAGAAACGGGGCTTGTTTTGTCGCGCGACATACTTAGCCACCACAACTGGATATCCTTTCCAAAGCTTCTGAATATCCAGAAGCTTTGGAAAGGATATCCAGAAGCTTTGTAAAGGATATCCAGAAGCTTTGTAAAGGATATCCAGAACCCAAATATTTTTTCTGGCTATCCTTTCCAAAGCTTCTGGATATCCATATTCAATGTTCTGGATATCCAGAAGCTTTGTAAAGGATATCCAGAAAAAATATTTGGTTTCTGGATATCCTTTCCCAAGCTTCGGATATCACTTTCCAAAGCTTCTGGATATCCAGAAGCTGATGAAAGTATATCCAGAAACTGGCTTATGATGTCGCGCGACAAAACAAGCCCCGTTTCTCCAGAAGCACGGAGAAACGCGTTTCTCCCCAGACCGACTCATAGAACAATATGTAGAAAATTGAAAATAGAGTTAAAAAATATACAATATTTAAAAAACTAATTTGCATATATGTATGAAAGTAATATAACCGAAAAGATTATATTGTTCTATCATAAAACACAATAGTGAAATCCAAGGAAATATAGCCAAACTCTTTTGTGTGAAAATGGGGTGCCAATTAATATATAAAAAATTCAGTTCTTATTTATGTTAATATTTATTAAATAATAAGACCGTACACATATTGATGCAGCAAAAAATGAGTGATACCGGGGGTACCTGATCAGTCGGAAACGCGGCGTTGGATTTCTGGACGAACGACGAACGGATCTGCAAAACAAACACCGTTAGGGCGCGGGGAGTTACCCCCGCGCAAACCCTCCGGCGTGAGAATAAGCATCTGTATACGGAGATGATATAAATCGGGAGGGAAGGCGTATTATAGTATTGAGAGGGTGTTTGAATGTACCTTTTGTGTGAGGGATCTGACCCTTATTTATAGTTTCCAAGTGATGAGTCTTCCAAGAATAGGAGTTTCATAGTTGACTTGTATTAGGAGAGTGAATCTTCATCTGATTTAGGTTACTTCGCCCGCTAGGAGTCCGTCCCAAATAAGACTTCTTGAGTGAGAATAAATCCCTATTTGATTAGGATTCTGTGTACTAATTGCTTTCCTTATCTTTAGGGATATTTAATAGGGGGAGAATTATATTCCGTTCAGTGGCCCCCGACTTCCTAGCTCGGCCATGTCGATGACGAGGAGGAAGTGAGCTCTATCTCGGTTTATAAGAATACGAACAGGCGTCACGTGACAAGTGTCGCTTCAGTTGTCCGCTGGTTAATTTGTACAAGGATGATGCGCAGTCCACGATGTCTGATTCGCCTCGGGAATCCCATTATTGGATTCCTCTTACCGATGACCCAAATATCAATGCCACCATTGGATGGATTGAGGATGAGGTACCTAGCACGGCGGAAGACGATGAGGCTGATGCCGTGGCGCAGGCCGAGGAGACTAATGTCGAGGAGTAAGCTCAGACTCAACAAGTCACCATCCCGAATCCTGACACGGAGGACGACGATGAGGCGGATGCCGTGGCACAGGCCGAGGAGACTAATGTCGAGGAGGAAGCTCAACCCAACAAGTCACCATCCCGGATCCTGGCAAGGTAGAAGACGATGAGGCTGATGCCGTGGCACAGGCCGAGGATACTAATGTCGAGGAGGAAGCTCAACTCAACAAGTCACCATCTCGGTTCCTGACCTGAAGGAAGACGATGAGGCTGATGCCGAGGTGCAGGCCGAGGAGACAAATGTAGAGGAGGAAGCTCAACTCAACAAGTCACCATCCCGGATCCTGGCACGGAGGACGACGATGAGGCGGACTTCTTTGTCTTCATTTATTGCTTTAGTACAAACTGCTTTGCTTACTTGATATGCCTTTCTTGAATGCCAGTACAAACTTGGGGAAGCCGAGGAAGATCATCTCATACCTTTGATAATGTAGAACGAGGAGGTTAGCTCGGTTCTAGATGTTTTTGATATTTTTGTCTGTCTCAAGTCATTATGCCGAGGGAGACTCCTTGGTCTTGACTGTTTGAACCTTGTAATCCTTGAATCGAGGCGGACCCTCGTCAGGATGTAAGGTTGATTGTTTGAACCTTGTAATCCTTGAATCGAGGCGGACCCTCGTCAGGATGTAAGGTAGATTATTTGAACCTTGTAATCCTTGAATCGAAGCGGACCCTCGTCAGGATGTAAGGTAGATTGTTGGAACCTTGTAATCCTTGAATCGAGACGGACCCTCGTTAGGAAGTAAGGTAGATTGTTTGAACCTTGTAATCCTTGAATCGAGGCAGACCCTCGTCAGGATGTAAGGTAGATTGTTGGAACCTTGTAATCCTTGAATCGAGGCGGACCCTCGTCAGGATGTAAGGTAGATTGTTTGAACCTTGTAATCCTTGAATCGAGGCGGACCCTCGTCAGGATGTAAGGTAGATTGTTGGAACCTTGTAATCCTTGAATCGAGGCGGACCCTCGTCAGGATGTAAGGTAGATTGTTTGAACCTTGTAATTCTTGAATCGAGGCGGACCCTCGTCAGGATGTAAGGTAGATTGTTTGAACCTTGTAATCCTTGAATCGAGGCGGACCCTCGTCAGGATGTAAGGTAAGACAGTAGGCTGAGGAGAGATCCTCAGTCTTGGCTGTGAAGAGCCTATAGTCATTGAGTCGAGGCGGACCCTCGTCAAGACGTAAGGCATGTGTTTTGAAGAGTAGGAGATGAGATCCTCGTCTTCCAGCGTTGGTGTCAGTAGTTGATAGTGGCCTTGCACGTTTGAAGAAGTAAATTTGAATTTCATTGACTCATTTCCACTAGTTCGTCTACGTCCCTCAGCTCTCCTTATCTTCTAGTCATAGCTGGCCCCCGAGTTCTGGCCTTATGACGAGACTAGGGGCTACATCTAGGACGGACAGAACCGTATCAAGAAAGTCTACGTCCCTCAGCTCTCCTTATCTTCTAGTCATAGCCGGCCCCCGAGTTCTGGCCGTATGACGAGACTAGGGGCTACATCTAGGACGGACAGAACCGTATCAAGAAAGTCTACGTCCCTCAGCTCTCCTTATCTTCTAGTCATAGCCGGCCCCCGAGTTCTGGCCGTATGACGAGACTAGGGGCTACATCTAGGACGGACAGAACCGTATCAAGAAAGTCTACGTCCCTCAGCTCTCCTTATCTTCTAGTCATAGCTGGCCCCCGACTCGGCCGTATGACGAGACTAGGGCTAAACTCGGGACGGACGTAACCGTATCAAGAAAGTCTACGTCCCTCGGCTCTCCTTATCTTCTAGTCATAGCTGGCCCCCGAGTTCTGGCCGTATGACGAGACTAGGGGCTACATCTAGGACGGACAGAACCGTATCAAGAAAGTCTACGTCCCTCAGCTCTCCTTATCTTCTAGTCATAGCTGGCCCCCGAGTTCTGGCTGTATGACGAGACTAAGGGCTAAATCTGGGACGGACAGAACCGTATCAAGAAAGTCTACGTCCCTCAGCTCTCCTTATCTTCTAGTCATAGCTGGCTCCCGAGTTTTGGCCGTATGACGAGACTAGGGGCTAAATCTGGGACGGACATAACTGAGTTATTGTTGTTATCTTCAAGAATGTCTACGGTATCATCAGAGATCTGGCTCAGAATTGGTTTTGCTGTGTTGCTTAATTGCTTTGACGAGCTGCTAGGTTGCTCGTATGCGTGTAATATGCTGATCATTCATTGCACTATGATGTTGTCTTAAACTTAGTTTCACAGCAATTGTGTCTGACAAAGTTGCTTGATCAACCGAGAAGCTGAGTTGAGGCTGTAGCAGCTGGAGACTGCTGCCCAAGTTGTTGTGGATGAGTAATGCCTGGTGTGCTTTGGCTTCCCCAAGAATGCCAAGTTTGTAACAGGGAAGATACACTTGTTGTGTTTTGGGGTTGACCATAGGATGTTGTAAAAGTATATGATGAAGAGAGAGGCACTCCAGAGCCACCCAGACCAGGGTGATTATTTGGAGGGGTAGCATTCTGAAACTGCTGGGAACCAGATGTGAAGCCCATGTTTGGCTGCATGTATGACATTGATATCGACTGTGATGAAGTAAGATGATCAGGCCTTGAAGGTAACTGCTGCATCTGTTGAGAAAAATGTGGAGGCTGTCCTTGACCAACAGGCATACCTTGCCCAACTGGATGGAATTGCTGAGTAGCTGAAGTTGCTTGTATGAGTGGTTTTAAGGAAATTGCAGTATGCAGTACTAAAGATATGAGTATCGTTATTTAAACCCATTTTAAACATGTTTGCTGCATTTTGCTATCTACTAGGGAAGAGAGGCAATCGAAGGACTCTATTTAGAGTTGCTATCGTCAAGCTGAAAGAAGTTCAAATACAAGATATGGGTCGTCACAAATGCGATCAAAGGAGCTGACACCATTACCCGGGAAGCCTCACTTCTCACATTGAAAGCTCGCAGGAGAGCCACAACAAGGGAAAACCCAAGTGCTGCAACAGCAGATGAATAATCTAGCTTTTCTGTCGAATCCACATCCCGGGTATGGGAAACAGCACTCCAAATAAAAGAATTCATCGAGAAGATCGCAAAGATATGCCACAAGCCACTGTATTCATAGTATGCCTGCTTGTTTGGCCTTAAAGGCGGCTTGTAATTCACAAGGATGAAAAAAGACACCCAACCGTGAAATTGAACAGAAAGATTTAGAGAGCAGAGAGTCACAGAAACAGGTTCCTGAATCCCAAATCCACGTTGGAGAGGCCACTTCCCATGATACTTGACAGGCTTTTCACCAAGCTTTTCTCTTTCTTCCTCCTGAACAAGCATACAGTGGTATCTGCAGCTACTTAGGCAGTCCCATTGTTTCCATTGTATATAGAGAGGCTCTTACCGATACCAACTATCAGCGGAAAAATTGCAATGTTGGAAACATAGTTCCCCTACACACCCCGTCTTCTCACATTCCCCAACGCAAGCTTTGTAAATCGGATCAGCATCACCGACACTTGCGCTGAGGACAATGAAGAATGACGAAAGTGCAGCCAAAAACATTAAAAAAACGACATAGCTCCATAATTAACAAAACTAACAAAGTCAAAATGATCTAGACGAAAAGGCTAATCGCTATAAAATCAAAAAATAGAAATTAATGTAATTACGTCCAGATTTGAATCCACCATCCTCCATTGAATTTTTAGTAAGAGAAAATTGGAGAGAGAAAAACTGAAGAGATGATAGAGGGATGATGAAAGTATCTTCCCTTTGATTGATTCGCATATAAATATATATATATAAACGCAAATCAATTGATTTGCTTGCGCTCAAAAATCAATTGACAGACGTGAGATCAACGAAGAGAGAAAGGAGAGAAAGGGTTATCTATTGGGATCGCAATGATTTCAAGCAATAATAAGCACATACTCCCTCCGTCCCAGAACAAGTGACACAGTTACTGTTCCGCACGGGAATTAAGGAAAAAGTGAAAAGGTTGATGTGTTGTGAGTGTAGATAGTTGAGTAGGAGAGAGAATGAGTGGAGAGAATAGTAAATTATAATGGTGTTATGAGTATTAAAATAATGTAGGAGAGAGAATGAGTGGAGGGAATAGTAAAGATTCTTTGCCATTTTAGGAAGTGTGACTTATTAGTGGGACGCCCAAAATAGCAAAGTGTGTCACTTGTTGTGGGACGGAGGGAGTATACGTTTATGATAACTAAATCGGAGAGAGTGCACCTGATTAGGGAGGTTCCAGCGGCAATTTTCTTGCCAATAATTCTGGCCCTTAATCGCTATCAAAAGGGGGCCACTTGGGATCGGTGCCATCAAAATCCTTCAACTCATCCTCAGTGATCTTCTCCAAGCTGCACCGGTGGCGGCAAATGCTGCATCTCTTGTAAATCCGGTGATTGGTGAGGCAACGGTGAGTAGTGAGGCGGATTGAGCCCGGTGCCGGCGAGGCGAGAGAGACAAACTTGGGAGGGGTCTGTTTCGGAAGGTTTAGGGGACCAGAAATGGGTTTTTGGTTTTTTTTTCTTTTGTTTAAATCCATTGTCATGATCGTCATCCGTCTGTCGTTCGCGGTGCTCTCGTTCCCGGCAATGGAATCAAACTGATGCAGCAAAAAATGAGCGGTACCGGGGATACCTGATCAGTCGGGAACGCGGCGTTGGATTCCTGGACGAAAGACGAACGAATCTGCAAAACAAACACCGTTAGGGCGCGGGGAGTTACCCCCGCGCAAACCCTCCGGCGTGAGAATAAGCATCTGTATACGGAGATGATATAAACCGGGAGGGAAGGCGTATTATAGTATTGAAAGGGTGTTTGAATGTACCTTTTGTGTGAGGGATCTGACCCTTATTTATAGTTTCCAAGTGATGAGTCCTCCAAGAATAAGAATAGGAGTTCCATAGTTGACTTGTATTAGGAGAGTGAATCTTCATCTGATTTAGGTTTCTTCGCCCGCTAGGAGTCTGTCCCAAATAAGACTTCTTGAGTAAGAATAAATTCCTATTTAATTAAGATTCTGTGTACTAATTGCTTTCCTTATCTTTAGGAATATTTAATAGGGGGAGAATTATATTCCGTTCACGTATATTAAGTATATTATGTTAATATGTGTTAAACAAGTCAAATTGTGACAACTTGAGGTGGGACAAGTTGGCATTTCATCTCCAATCTAATATTTTCATTCCAAATGTCATATTTTAATTTTCTTGATTAATTTAATTGAAACTTCATGAAAAGAAAATAATAATTAAGAATAGTATTTAGTACCAATACAATTGTCTAGACTTTTATGAAGATCATTAAAATTTCATACAAACTTGTCAATATACAATTGAATTGAACGGTAAGTCCATGAGTCTTTTGGTTTAATGACATAGTACCTTGCATTTTTTAGGAAATGTCAAGGGTTCGAATCCTCGCCCCTATATTATATTTGAAATGTTGTAATTTGGCAAAAAAATAAAAAATTAATTGAAAAACACAAAACAAATTAAAATATAAAGTTTATATTGGGCTGGAAATAGCTTTTTTTTTTGTTTTTTTTTAAGTTTGATTAGTTACATTTAGTGCCGTCAATTAGGGAATGACCAAACCGGACCGGAACTGGAAAATCGGATCGGAAAAGCACGAAATCGGAACAAACAGGGGAGAAAATCGGAACCGGAGTAACCGAAACCGTGAGTCAGCCGGACCGGTTAAGGGTCATCCATTTGCCAAACCGGAACCGGGCCCGGAACCGGTTTTGGCCATGCTTTTTGTCAGATTTTGCTGCTTTTTTTTTTTTTTTAATTAGTCAGAATCAGATCAAAATTCAAGTTGAAAAGAAAAAAAAAAAAAAGGAGGAACCGGACCGGAACCGGTTTGTACCAACCGGATCCGGGATTAGGCCGGGCCGGTTAAGAGTCATCAATTTGCCAAACCGAAACCGGGCCCAGAACCAGTTTTGGCCATCCCTACCGTCAATTTGGGTTGGGCCCGTCGGGCCAGCCCACCCCGCCATATAATAGGGGTGGATTGGGTTGACATATTTTCAGTCCGCCAGAAATTTGATCCGTTCAATCCAGTTTAGTGGTGGGTTTTAGCGGATTGGACCCGTCCAGCAGACCCATATCGACAGTTATAGCTCTAGTTACTTTTCCAGCAAAGTTAAAAAATGGAAGAATTTATTTTAATCATCTCAACTATATAATGAAAGTATAAAGGCATCAAACCAAATCTTAGTACATTTAGATAGTCCAAGGTTTGTTTTTGTGGGCGATATTTTTGTTTGTAATATTAACTAGTCAGTAACCCGTCGGTATCCGACGGTGAATCTTTTTTTTTATTAAGTAAATAATTATTTATGTGTTTTAATTGATTTTTAAGTAACAATATAAATCGAAATTGATAATCAATGTAGCGGATATTAGGAGTATAATTAATACAGAAAAAAGATGTTGACACATGATGTAATGTGGAAAGCCCTTGAGACAACTATCTCGCCGGCACAAAACCACGGGAGGTTAGGTCCCTGCCTAACCAAAAAACATTATTAAGATTTTAATGTTACAACTTTGGAAGATGAAAAGATATGGTTACAATAGCGTGAGTTTAATAGTGTGTGCCTAAGTGTCAACATAATCTCTTCCATCTCCTATATTTTTAAAGAAAAACAAAATAAAAACAAAGAAAATAATAAGAAATTGCAATACTTTTGTTTAACCACAAATTGTGCGACATAAATTCTCTGAGTCTGTCGAAAACTTTCTTGTAGACTACATTCAGCGTCTTGTCATATGTTTGAGCATCTGAATCACAAATAATAACTTTAAGTCCTATCTTCTTTGGTTACTCGAAAATGCTACATAAAGTTGTCCGTGGATCGAAAAGCAGTTTGTGATAGATATAGTCCTACATGGGAAAGAGATTGTCCCTGACTCTTGTTGATTGTCATAGCAAAAGAAACGGCAAGTGGAAATTGCCTTCTTTGGAATCTAACCGGAAATTTTGTCACATCTGACGGAGACATTATCATTCTAGGAATAAGCACCTTCATGCCAGCATTCTTTCCCGAAAGCATCTTGGCTTCGACTACGTGCTTACCTACATATATGTAACAAAATTAAGTATTAAATTATATGTATATAAAAAATAAAAAATTACTGTATTTACCTAATTGAGTGACAATCATTCTGGTGCCGTTACACAATTCAGCAGCTTGATCAAGATTTCTCAAAAGCATTACTATGCACCCAACCTTCAGCTTAATAATGTGATTTGCCAATCCAACACTTGATAGTGTTTAGAAATTCGGTGAGAATATATCTTGGCAACATTTTCATCATCCTCATCCTTACAAATGGCATCGTAACTCATATATTCAACTTCGTCTCCCGGAAAGAGTGACATGACATAATCATTTATGTTATCGACAATCTCATTTGTTGGAGCAAGCACAGCTCTAGTCTGGAAGAATCCTTCGACATCCTTATTTTGCAATAAGTCAGGATATATAAATTCGACTATTTTTGCAATAGGATCTGAAGCCTCTCGAATCAATATATCATCAGGAAGGTTAATGTCAATTTCTCCATCATTATCTTCACCGGCAATCCCATCTCCGACACTCAAGAGCCACTGAGCGAAATCTCTTATCTCTTCGGAATTATGAGAAGTAGAATCACCCTACATTAAGTTAAATATATACAAATTACTTAAATTGAAATAAAAATATTTAAGTAGATGAATAAAGGCTATTTACGAATTACCTGCAATCTCATATTATGCGTCAATCTGAGAACCTCACATTCATTCCATATTTTGGATGAACAGAGTGCAAGATGCACATATCATGCCTACTCCCTTTAGGAACAACAGGTAAAATCATGCGAAGTCACCACCGAATACAATAACTAAACCACCAAATGGTTTATTGGAATATCTCCCCGGGTGTACGAATAATATCTCGGAGGCTACGATCGAGGAGCCTCAAAACAATGTTTATGATCCATTGGAGCTTCGTCCCATATAATTAGTTTGGTTTTACGTAGAAGTGCTTGCCTCATCCGTACCCGACTTTAGTTTACTTGCAAGTTGAGCTCTCGTTTACTGTATCGGGATACCGAACCTAGAATGCGCGGTCCTACCTTTCGGAAGGAGCAATGAAGCTATGCTCTTGGAAGCAACGGGAAGAACAAATATCTCTCTGCTCCTTAATGCGAACACACGGTGTTTTCCATAAGAAGGTCTTTCCGTACCACCATAACCATAGAGGAAAAACACGAACCACCGTTTCCTCGATCAAGTAGACATAATCTTATCATAAACACTCTTTTGCTCGGTTACATTGGCGAGGATGTAATGCGAAGTGCTCGGCTTTCATCTCATCAATGTCATAAGATGTCTCATCCAGAATGATCTTATTTATCGCATCACCAATCACATTGCCCACCGGTTTAGGCATGTCTTTAAATTTATGGAGACTGCTGCAATTCTCGATCAGTAACTTCTCAATTTCCGCCAAAGCAAGATTCTCGACCTGTTCATTAATTAATTTCAAACCTGAAATTATAAAAAACAAAATAAATATATCAATATAGATAAATATATAGAATCATATTGTATAACTGTAAAGTAGAAATGAAATCATAATTGATATTTATTGTAAAACAAATATGTAAACATGGAACGGAATACCCGAATTATCGTGCATCCTCCGATACTTGTACTCTATATCATCAGATAATAAGTGTCAAGTCTTCTCCCATACCTCTCCCGGATTCGACATACTATTAGACAGTAGCAACATAGAAAATAGTCTTCTCAGACTATCGGGCAACCTCCAATGACTCGCTTCTATAATTCCATCAACATATTCCTTGTCATCATCTAATAATCCCAGAGCGTAACATGCAGATTTGAAATCGGGATGAACAACGCGATTTACAGTTCTTAAATCCTTGAATTCCATGGGACCCGCTACATGATTCAACATTATCCTGAGGTAATACAATTCTCCGCAATTCATTGAATCATGATAAATACTCCCCACTGCAAAACGTTTATCTTTCCTCGGACGCAATTCACGTTTAGTTCTATCCCATACGAAATGATGAGGAAATTCACAGTATTTATATTTCCGAGCCTCTGAATGAATACTGTTATACTCCATCCACTTCATAAATTGAGATTCTTTAACTGTCGCTTTATCCAAAACATCAGGAAGAAAGTCTCCGTCCTTGAAGGGGATACTATGATCACCCTCCAAGTGAAAAGCCAAGCGCTCAACAGGAGGGGTCCGATAATGTATGTCGAATCCGAAAATCCTCCACATAGCTTCACACGCAGAGACATATCGACAATCAATTTGCCTTTTCACCTCATCTTTTTCGATTGCAAGGCATATCCTGTCGGTTCCCTTGTTTATATACTTGAACAAATACTTGATTGCCTTGCTCTGATTGCAGTACTCGACATTTATGTGAGCTTCGTACTTTAGCAAAAGATATGGATTGAATGGGACAACTGAACGATTGTCGAGAGCAACTCCACCCTTATCAATTATGAAACCCGTGTCTCTTCGCCTATATACATGATACCCATTCTCGTCTACACGAGTGCGATCATTGAATGATTTAGGGAATTTCTTTGAGCACCTGTTGTGATCCATACACGGAGATTTAGGATTAGCAGCACCACATGGTCCATGCAACATATATTCAAGAAGCGCCTCGTATAATCTAGGATATTTCTCCTTGTCGGGAATCTCGGCAATAATCCACTTGTCAATATCTTCGGGATTATGACCCTGATCCTAGCAGTTAAGAAAGAGAAGAATATGAGCATGCGGAAGGCCCCTCTTCTGAAACTCCACCGTGTATATAACTGCATGAATCAATTAACAAAATAAGAGGAACATGCTAATAAAAAATATAATTGACAAAACAATAAGAGGAAAATAAATAATATTTAAAGATTTACTTACTTGCTTTTGGGGTGCCAAATACTTTGCCTTCCTTGAAATCTGCAATCATCTGATTAAGCTTCATTCTAAATACCCTGTTTAATACATCAGGCCTATCCTCATGCCTAATGCCATATTTTTTACAGAATCTCGTAATCTCCGGCCATTTTGGATTACACGTAAATGTTATGAAAAGTGACGGATACCCGGTCCATTTACATATAGCAAGAGAATCCTGGTAATTTTGAGTCATCCACCGCTGCCCGCCAGTATAAGTGGATGGCAATATAACTCATCTCCCAGATGCTTCGCCGGTATCTCCCCTTACCGATGCATCCGACAGATTTTTATAAGTTTCCATCTGAAGAGTAGGCTGATTATGACGTATCCATTGAAGCCTCTGTGTATCCATCATAACATATGCATCAACCATAAATTGCTGCAGCAATCGACCGCTTCTCATAAGCTGTGATCCTTCTCTTATCCTCTCCTGAAGTCGAAAAGACAAAAACTCTTTTATTGACAAACTTGATCTCTTTGCCCCGGGAGGTTTATTTCTCGGAATGTCTGTGAAATATCCATCTTCACTGTATACAAATAACAGAGGATAATGTAGAGGAAGGTAAGATTAATCAAATTCATGAATATGTTTCAGATCCCCATTCTGCTTTTCAATAACAATGTCCCTGACATCACCCGAATCATCAATATCACCTTCAATTATAGTAGCAACCTCTGAGACTGTCGGCATATTAAACGGTTTTTCATCTCTACCCCGCTTTCCTATAAACCTCAATTTAATATCTTTCTTCATTCCAATATGTGCTCTGGCCATTCTGTACGTCTGTGCATAAGGGTTATGCACATCTATCATATTTTTCAAATCAGCAACAAATGACTCATCGAATGGAGAAGGTTTATCTTTATCTTTCCTGCTTGTGTGAAAGAATCAGACATATAAATAGAAGATAGTCATACAATATATGTAATATAAATTATAATTCTCGAATAATTAAA
The DNA here is from genome assembly GCA_022495995.1 of Adenophora triphylla var. japonica. Lineage (NCBI taxonomy): Eukaryota > Viridiplantae > Streptophyta > Magnoliopsida > Asterales > Campanulaceae > Adenophora > Adenophora triphylla. The sequence continues at coordinate 118,060 of JAFEMH010002540.1, read as the reverse complement.
TAAAAACGTACCTGAAAGCATTAATTCTATTTTTAACTTCATTATCCGTGTCATATATATAAAGCTGAGAGAAACGGGGGGGGATGGCCGTCATTAGGCAATAAAGAACCTATCATATGATCATTCTTTCCTTTCAATTTAAACGAATAAGGACCACGACCATTGTTTATGCCATGGTCAACTGCACCGGTCATTGAAGTGAATGCGAACATAGAATTGTACGCTCGAATATTGTCTTTATAATTTTTACTCTTTTCATGCTTGTTCTCTAATAGATCACTCAATAACTTAGGTGGCCGCACTAATGGGTCAATCGAACTTTTCCATTCATGCAAAGATAATGAAAATTTAGGGTTTGTGTTGATGCTTGCGTACTTTTTAACCTTTCATCATACCAGAACATCGCACCACATTTCGCACATTCGTACTCCGGATCACCTATATCCCCATAAACTACAATATATTGATAAATATTTAAATTATGTTAGTAATTCATTGGCTATACAGAGAAAATAATAATATAATATATACTTGAGAAAAAAATAATAATAAACACCTGTATTATATTGTTCGTCCGAATCTTTTTCATTTCTACCGACGCGCGCTTTCTTGGATTTTTTCTTCTGATTTATTAACGAACGCGGATTCTGTATACAAATGGAATATATGACTTAGTATTAATGAAATATTTTATCATAAAATATTGAATAATAATTTGTAATAATAAATAGTTTTATTTAAAAATATCAAATGTTGAACAATTAAAAAAATCATTACCTAAATTCACAGTAAGAGATAATAATGTTATATTATTTGCTACTGTTACACTATCTGTTCCTACAATGTCAAAAGAATGTTGAGAACGATTAATATATTTATTTTAGCTCTTTAAAATATATAGTTGACTAATAAATCAAACATATAACTTACCAGATATAGGACTGAATCTATCAACATCCAAATTTATCTTTGAAGATTCCAAAATAGAAGCAACTACCTTTCTTGGTCTCCCAAGTTTTCTTTTTCCACCGTCTTTTAACAAATTTGTCGTGATAGAATCCAAAGAAGAAGAAATAGTTTTTCTTGGTCGTCCAATTTTTTTTTTGGCTCAAGGAGCGTGCCGTGGAAAGTGTTATGTACACTTGATGCTATGCTCGTAAATTTAGCTGAATAAGAAAAATAATTATTCTTCAATAATTCAATAAAAGATTATTAAGAAATTAAAAATAAAAATAAAAATAAAATGAGAATGTTGCTTGGCAGTCCAATTCTTTATCTTTTGCTTGGCAGTTCCAAGAACTTCTTTTATCCCCTTCGCCATTTCTTGAAGAGATGAGTTGTAAGACTCGGTAAGATCCTCGAGCTGCCACCCTTCAACTGGATTGATAAGAAGTGAGAGCTTCATTTTGCAACCTTCTTCAGATCTACCCCCAGAGGTAAGAGCTTCATAGTTGCCATGAACGTGTCAAACCCATTATTATTATTATTATCCACAAACACATAGGTGAAAGTCTATAATATTGAAAATTGAGTTAAATGATTAAAGCCTATATGGGCCAACCAGTTCTTTTAATTTGCCTAAATCTTGACATCAGATCTCAGGATTTTATAAACATAGATAAGTGAGCTACAGTTGAGATTTTAAGAGACTGAGATTTCTTTTTCTGTAATGGCTTTCCTTTATAGAAAAATGTAACCTTTATTTTCCCTCTTTGTTTATAAAAAGTCATGCTTTTTTATAATAAGGAAAAAATGCAAAAAAAAATAAAATCCAGTTATTCTCTTTTTGTGGATTTTGCCACTAAACTAATTTTCGTTGCATCTAAAATAACCGACTCATTTTTATTTTTGCATCTATTGTCACTATCACTAATGCCGTTTATTACCGTTAAATGGTTATTTGCACAACATGTGATTGAATTATAAGGGATATTTTATGATAATATAGGGATAGGGGTGCTCATATTGAGGTGTAGAGAGAGGGAGAGAGAGAGAGAGCGAGAGAGAGAATAAGAGGTAATCTTATGTGAAGGTGAAGTTGATGAGGTCGCTGATTTAGCCGACAAAATTTGGTGCAATGGGGGTTAGGATTTAGGGTATCTGTACAACGGCATAAGGAAGGAGCCTTTGAGAGAGAAATAAGGTAGTAAACAAAAAAGCTGACTTGATCCAACAGTATATAGCAACCCAAATAAACAACAAATGCAAGCAAAAGAAGAAATGTTCACGATTAACATAATTGAGACAGGTCTGCAAATATAGAAATGGGACACAAATCCATAACAATGGGACCATGTTCGAAATAACAAAAAACCATGCTCAACTTATCAAATGAAGTTTCCCAAGTGTTCCAAAGCAAACTTCATTCTAACATAGAGAGATTTCACAAGTAAATCAACACCATAGATGAGATTTTGGCGATCGCCCCCTTTCAAAACCAATACGGGACCTGTCAGATCCCCCATCATAACCATCTCGCATAGATGAGCCTGCGCTTGCTTTCATCGTACCTCCACTTCCTACTTTATCCATTACTTTCCTACCCTTCTTAACCTCAGTCAAAAACTGGTCCAAACCAAATGGACCAGCTTCTTCAGATTCAAGCTTATCAAATTCAACAGGTCCGTCTCTGTGATGACCAACATTCTCATTAGTTCCTGCAAATGCTTTGACAGTGAAGAAAAAAAACAGTTATATACGAAATATAGATGAATGACTTAATATTTATAGGCTAAAAAAATTATCTAAGTGTTTTTTTTTTCATAATCCGAAAAAAATTGAGTAATATATTCGGATAAATCTCAAATTTTTGAGATAACAGTAGTGACATCTTAGTTATGAAAAAAATGAGTACTGCAATCAGATGACATCTTATCCTAGTTTTGATTATACCTAATCATGTATGTATACCTAAAGTTATATTATCCGAAATATATATAATTGAAAATGATTTGTTATGCTCAGATGACATCTTAGTTAAATTTCAAAAATTTGAGATTTATCGGAATATATTATCCACATTTGAAAAATTGTTACAATTAAATATAATCTAGAAATTTAAAGTTAGATATATCTTATCAAAATTTTAAATTTTATCTAAATTTTAATCTGTAGAAAGCCTATTTTCACCACTTATCCTATTTTTTATTTTTTCGGATTTATGAATAAAAATACACTTATCCCAATTTCGGATTTATGAAAAAAAAACACTTATCCTATATTTTTTTAATTAAAATCTAGAAATATCCGAAATATACGAAATATATATAATTGAAATCAATTTATCCAAATTTTAATCTGTAGAAAGCCTATTTTCACCACTTAACAAACTGAGTTATTAATTTTCATTCAAGGTTAGTAACATTTGTTCTTCAATTATCTTTAATTAATTATTTTTAATTAATAAGTGTTTTTAGCTCGCAGTTATCCTATTTTTGATGTTTTCGGATTTATGAATTAAAATACACTTATCCTAATTTCGGATTTATGAATTAAAATACACTTATCCTATATATTTTTAATTAAAATCTAGTAATATCTGAAATATCCGAAATATATATAATTGAAAAAGATTTATCCAAATTTTAATCTGTAGAAAGCCTATTTTCACCACTTATCCTATTTTTGATTTTTTCGGATTTAATTAAAAAAAAACACTTATCCTAATTTCGGATTTATGAAAAAAAAAACTTATCCTATATTTTTTTAATTAAAATCTAGAATAAAAATGAGTTGGAAATGGAGCTGATGACGTGGCCTTTGACGTGGCCTTTTCTGGAGGCTCTAAATAGTTTTGTTGTTTATATTATATATGATAAATTTATTTTATTCTGTCATTTTAATGCTATAAGATGACAAGTCATTTTGGTGCTCATAAGCCAACAACAGTTTGCAGGCCTATATTAAACTCAGATGTGAAGGCCCATAATTTTAGCCCATTCCAGTCTGTTGAGACAGAGATTTAGAATGGCTTCTTCTTCACAAGAGTTGTGAGCCCATTTGTTAAGAAAGTTCATAAAATGTTTCTTGATTTGTGGCAATTTTGAAAATATTTAATTGAAAAAAATGAAGTAAATGATATAAGGGGTGAGGAAATGAGTAGAGAAGTCCCCAAAGGAGTGGCCTAGCGGTGAAGCCAAGTCTCACCCTCGATGAGCGGTAGGATTCGATCCCTCTGGCCTCTGCTAGCCTCCCGGCGTAACCGTCAAAAGGAAAAATGTTGAGAATGGAACGAAAAAGAAAAAGAAAAAAAAAACGAACCATGAAACAAATTGCAAACTTTGTTCATAGTAACATATTATACCCTCCTAACAGGTTCGGGACCAGCCATTTGGGCTTGGGCTCATAAGGAATTATGTTGGTAATATTATGGGTACATCAGCAGATTAAATAAGTATCCGGGGCGGGGCTGTGCGATTTAACCGCATAACAGTTCAGCCATGACACAGACCAAAGGAGTGTCTGTGAACCCACAGAAATAATGTTGACATGTAAAAAAAAAAAAAAAAAAAAAAAAAAACTATTGAGTGCAACCCCCACTTACCAGCTCAGCCCACCCCCTCGGCAAAAAAAGAAGAATCGATATAAGTAGTTATGTAACAAACAATTATTTTTTTGAAGTTTTTGGGTAATGTAATTTGTGAAACCTCTCCATTTTGATCCTGGGTCCGCCCCTGGTTCGGTAGGATCTCGTGGTCGGCCGTCCATTTTCACCTCGACGGCTCCCATTTTTGTCCTTCATTAATGTTATTATTTTGATCACTTCGCTTGGCGCATCATTTACTACCCGTTTGATCGCTCCTCGTCATCCCCTCGATATATGACTTGAGCGCCCCAAAAATCCGAGTAAATAACCCACCAACGCCCTTACTAGTTTCTGCATGGAATGCCCTACACCATTTGTGGTGGCATGCAACCGTAGAAAAGAGAACCTAACCGCGTTAAGTAATTTATCATGAAATTCTTCGGAAAGAATTTTGAAATTTCTTCACTTCTTCACTCTCTCCACTTCATTTCACATCTCTCTCTCTCTCTCTCTCTCTCTCTCTCTCTCCTCTCTCCAGTAGAACGCTCATTTCACCACACACACCCCCCCCCTACTTGTTCTGAAAACAGAAAGAAGCTGAGAAAACCAAGCATACGCTATTCCACCCTCCCAGGTACACAGTTTTCACGAACCCTATTCTTCCAAACATCTCTTATTTTCGTCTGAGTTCCAATCACATGTAAGTAAGTATCTAAATATGTGTGCGCAGGCAGGCCGAGAATGTCGAATATGGATCAAGAAGTTGTTGACCTTGAAACACAGCGTGCCTCCTTATCAGTACCAGCTAATGAGAAAACTCAAATTGTTAGACAGTTATCATACCGTCTCAAATTGGGGTTACAATCAATTGCCGGAGGAAACAGTGATGCCACTGATAAATATCCATCTCTTTCCAGGGTCTCATCATCCAAAAGCGCAGCTTCTGCTGTTACGGGCAGCTCCAACGCTGTACAAACAGAAACAGTAAACTTATTTTTAAACTTATTTTCATTTTAAGCACTCGCGCAAAATCTTTCTAAAACTACATAGACTTGAGTTATACACCCAACCCTTTCTTCTAAGCACACCCCTTTCTTAGGTAACCACCATTTTCAACATCCCTTAAAATTCAATACTAACCACACTCCACCTTTCCAAATCAACCCTTGTTACATTAAACAAACACCCCCTTCCAACCCTTTTCCCCTCCCTCCCACGGTGCCACCCCTTCCTCAATTTCACATAACTCCCTTCTTCTCCCATGTCAGTGTATGTATGCGCGTATGCATGTTTTTGCGTGTTTGAAGTTTGCAGAGGCGCAATACTCCCTCAAATGTCCCTCCACCCCCGCCCAAATCCCACCCACTCTAGCTACCACAGTCATCCCCCTCAACCGTGCCTCCAAGCCAATGTTAAATCTTTCATGGTGTTCGGCCACCAATGAAAGAAAACTCATTATGGTGTTCGACCGAACACTAGGAGGGGTGTTCTTTCACGGAATCACGGGTGTGGGCTAGTGACAGAACACCATGAGGGTCGTTTTCACTGGTGGATGAACACCATGACGTGTTCTTTCACCGGTGGCCAAACACCATGAAAGGCTGGTTTGGGGGCGTACCTGGCAGTCCAAAGAGAGGGGAAAATGGTGCGAGTGAATTAATTGGAGAGAGGGAATAAAGGGATGTGACTAAGGGTTAAAGTTGTCCTTTTAACCTAGCGCATTTTTGCATTAAGTCCAAAGGGTGTGTGCTTAGAATTATGGGGGTGTATATAACACCACTCAACTACATTTACTAATCGAGCAGTATATTACACAGTATGAACTTAAGCATGCCTACAAATCCCCATCGACCAAATTTAGGTGTAGATATTGAGTGTAGCATGTTGTAACATTATCACAAGTCAAGAGAAAAGTTGCACATCAGCAACTTTTGCTTGCGTAGAAGAAAGGTTGCTGACATACTCTTGCTGTCTTCATCAGCATTTGCACGGCGATAGCTCCCAGTTCCACACTGTGATGTTCATAGAGATATCCAGTTCAGAGATGACCAGGAAGCCAACAGATTAGTTTACTGCCAAAAAACATTAGACATGATGCATTCTTAGTAGCCATGATAGAAACAATCAAAAAGCACAACTTTTGTCCTATGTTATAAACCAACAAGAATATTTCGCAAAATTCCTAGAAATTAAACTCTAAATATCTACGTTAGTCAAAGACCTTAATCATATCGAAGGCATCAATTAACACATTTTATTTTCCTGTTATTTTCAAACCTTTTAGTGCACTGCAACGACCCGATGCATATTAACTTTTGTCTACATTCTTATGAATAGGCAATAATGTTGGAGATGAAGCACGCTTGTGAAACTGACCTTGAAGCTCAGATTGCCCCATTGCTGAGAACCCCAGATAACATGCGAAGTAAGAGTCAGACAATGAGAAAACTTGTAATGATCCTCCAAATCATCAACAGGTTTCGTAGCATAGGAAACGCTTCTATTGAAAAGTCTCCATCTCTTTCCAGGGTGTCATCAGAAAGCCGGGCAACTTATGAAATTATTGGCAGCTCCGCCGCTAAAGAAGCAGTAATATATCTTCACACTCTTTATCTTTTTTTTGTTGCACACCTTTGTATTGCACTAAAATGGTATCCTTTTTTAGACATTATATCTTCCATTTTATCTCCTCTCTTCCTTATCCTCTTCTTCTTCTTCTTCTTCTTCTTCTTCTTCTTCTTCTCTTTCTTCTGTCCTTAGTGGTCTCACTTTTCTTGCATCGTACCCGAAATTTAGATTTGAATAAGCAGTTTAACCCTAACATCAGCATATAAAACTCTTCTTAAAGCATAGGTTTACCCCTAAAGTTATGATACAATATCCCACAAATGCATGCCGCATCACCGAAGGATTAACTTTGTTTCTGCTTGCCAGGATCCAGAAACAGCGGATACTTCTGCTACTACTACAACCTCAGCTGTAAATTTCACAAGTTCCCTTATACAGAGTGGGAATGGCAATACTGGCATTGGATTGCAGGATCTCCAACGTGCAAATATCTCCAAGATTGTAAATGAGAAGAACTTAAAGGCCCTAAGTGATTTTGGAGGCATCACAGGAGTTGCAGATGCACTAAATACTCACTTGGATAATGGAATCACTCCGGGTGAAATGGATCAAAGCACCAAAGCCGCACCCCATATTCAGCCTTCTCCGCACCAATATTTCCATTTCATCAAGAAAGCTTCCAGCAATCCTCTCATTTTTCTCCTTTCTACGGCTGCAGCCCTGTCCCTTGGGTTTGGAATCGAGGAAGAAGGCCCGAAGGATGGTTGGTCTGATGGGGCCATCATAGTCCTCACCATCATTGTGCATGTTATATTTGACGCAACACGCCGGTACCGGCATGAAAGGGCTCGGCTGAAGTCAGAAAAGCAAGAGGATCAAAAGGAGAAGAAAGTGCAAGCCCATGTAATCAGAGAAGGGCAGGAACATTTTATCACTGAGCTTGTGTGTGGTGACATAGTACTCTTAAGGAAAGGATACCGAATTCCTGCTGATGGTATATTCATAGCCGGCCATGGCTTGGAATTGGACGAAGGGTCAAAATCTGTTGGTGATACAGATTATGAAAAAGATCCATTTTTGTTTCACGGTGTCAAGGTAATTAACGGGGATGCGCGCATGATTGTCACAGCTGTTGGGATGGATACAAAGTGGAGTAAAATGATGAAGGAAGGAGATTGTTCTTCGGATGAGAAGTTTAGACTGGAAGCTAATCTTGACAAGGTGACTACTTGCATAAATAACATAGGACTTCTTATTACCATCATCATCTTTATAGCATTCTTTGTGCGGCGGTTTGTACTTGGGAAGTTGGACAGCGAAAGTGGGTACAAATCAGACTCTAAGGGAGAACCTACTGCAATTAGAATTGTTATTGGCACCTTTGAGAAAATTCTTATTGAGCCGAAAGGGTCAGCTCGAGGTTTGATTGCTTTGTTGAGCGTGTCACTGGTGGGGATATTGGACGGAATTCCGTTTGTCATTTCGGTTTCTATCATCTACTGGAATGAGAAGACATTTAGAGGTAATGGTACAGAGCAGGATTCTAAAGTTTGTCTGAAAATGGCATCAGTCACTGCCATCTGCAGTGACACAATAGGTGGACTAACAGAGCACGAAATGGAAGTTCATAGCTTATGTGTTGGTTTGGAAGTGATGAACGAAAGCTCCATGATATCGCCTGATGTCCTTCAAGAACTGTGTGATGGAATTGGCACATTGGCATTGTTAGATGCGAGTAACTCTTCTTGTGGAATGAAGAAACCACTTCTATCCTGGGGTGAGAAAAAGTTGGGTATGAGAAACAAGATCTGTTGCACGGATGTCATCAAACTTACAGGACAGAACCCCGAAGTAGAATGTTGCGGTGAACTTATTCAGATAAATGGCACGAAAAGACATTTGTACTGGGAGGGACCTGTGGGTGATATACTGAGAATGTGCTCTGATTACTATGACAGCAAAGGGAACAAACATCGCATGGAAAACCAAAGGACATTGTTTGAGAAAGTGACCACATTGTTGCTGGAAAAACAAATGAAAGTCATCGCCTTTGCTTCTCGTGAAAGTACCGACCTTCAGGAACTTGAAGAAGCAAACTTAACCTTGGTGGGACTGATTGGCCTGAAATCCACAAACAGAAAAGATACAAAAATGGCAATTGAAGCTTGCAGATCAGCTGGAGTTGAAACCATACTTGTCTCTGCGGATGATGTTTCAGAGCTAGAACCTATCGCTATTCAATGCGGCCTTCTCACCCCAAACTCAGATGGTGTGCTCAAAGGTGAAGACTTTCAGAAGTTGACTCCTCCTGAGAGGATGGAGAAGCTAGATACGATTAGGGTACTGGGAAACTCCAGCGCAGAACACAAGCAGCTACTGGTGAAGTGCCTTAGAGAAAAAGGTGAAGTTGTTGCAGCGATTGGCCAAAGAACAGACGATGCTCCGGCAATAAGAGGGGCTGACATAGGATTGGCAACTGGGACATGGAGCTCTGTTCCGGCTAGAGAAGTCTCTAACATTACAATTTGGGAATGGAATTTCGCTTCTGCAGTTGACATGATCAAGTGTGGAAAGTGTATTTATGGAAATATTCAGAAATTCATCCAACTTGAGCTCATCATGAACAGTACTAGTATATTGATCAACTTCATAGGGGTAATATCTCTTGGGGATTCTCCTACAACACCAATTCAATTGTTCTGGCTGAACCTCCTTGTGGCATTTCCAGGAGGGCTGGCAATTCTCACTGAGCCACCAACAAGCAATCTGATAAGCATGCCTCCCATAAGCCCAAGTGAACCACTGGTAACAAAGGCCATGATCAGAAATATAGTCCTTCAAACTATATATCAAGTTAGCATCAAGTCGTTCTTCAGCACTGGGGACCAGCAATCCTAGGCAGCAGTCATGGTGTAGGAGACTCCATGATTTTCAACAGCTTCGTTGTTTGCCAGTTTTTCAATTTATTCAATGCTCGGGAGTTGCAGAAAAAGAACTTTTTTGCAGGCATCAGTCGAAACCACTGGTTTTGGATTGCCTTGGGTGCTTTCATGGCATTTCAGACCAACTTTGTCATGATTGATCAGACACTGATGAATGGAGCAAGCTTGAATTGGAAACTTTGGGCAATTTGTTTCCTTATTGGGATTGCTTCGTGGTTGATCGACTATGTGGGAAAGTTGGTATCAAGTTTCATCAACAAAGACTGCCTAACACAATGCATGATTCACTTGGCTGGGAAGTACATGTCTTTTTAATTCATAGCTGATTCAGACAATGACTCAACGGGCGTAGTCAGCAATGCTCCCTCCGAATCTGGCTCCAACCTCAAGCATCATGAGCAGAATCCCACCACAATTCCACTTGAACTTGCTCCCTAGAATAAATAGCAGTGTAAATTTACATGTATCATTTATTGTTCTTTTATTATTATGTTTATCTTTCCATATGTTTATTGTATTCCTGTTTCTCTTGTTTTTCTTCACTCTTATTTAGACCTGACAATCGGGTTGGGTTGGGTTGGGTTGGGTTGGGTTGAGTCGGGTTAAAGCGGGTAACGGGCTGAGACGAGTAATACCTGTTACAACCCATTTAACATACGGGTCGAATGAGGCGGGTCGACTCGGATAACCCGATAAGCTCAACTCTTTTTTTTTCTTTTGAATTACTCGGCTATAAAAAATAATTTTCAAAAATAAATTAATTTTTTTGACCCAACGGTGGGGGTGGGGGTGTGGTGGGGCCGGGGTGGTAGTAGTGAGTGGGCGGGGGCGGGGGGTGGGGCGGGGCGGGCGTAGGCGTAGGCGTAGGGGTGGGGTGGGGGTGGGGCGGGGTGGGCGTAGGGGTGGGGTGGTTAAAAATAAATTTAAAATGTTTAACTTTTTTGACCGGGGTGGGGGGTTGGGGTGGGGGTGGGGTAGGGGGTGGGGCGGGTGGGAGGTGGGGGTGGGGTGGGGTGGTTAAAAATAAATTTAAAATGTTTAATTTATTTTTTTTACCCGGGGGTGGGGGTGGGGTAGGGGGTGTGGCGGGGGGTGGGGGTAGGAGTGGGGCTGGGGTGGTTAAAAATAAATTTAAAATGTTTAACTTATTTTTTGACCTGGGGGGTGGGGGTGGGGGGCGGGGGGTAGGGCTGGGGTGGCTAAAAATAAATTTAAAATGTTTAACTTTTTTACCCTGGGGGTGGAGTGGGGGGTGGAGGGGTGGGGTGGGACAGGCTGGGGTGGTTAAAAATAAATTTAAAATGTTTAATGTTTTTTTTGATCGGGGGGGGTTGGGGTAGGGTGGGTGGGGCGGGGGATGGGGGTGGGGGTAGGGGTGGGGCCAGGGTGGTTAAAAATAAATTTAAAATGTTTAATTTTTTTTTACCCGGGGGGCGAGGGGGGGTAGGGGTGATTAAAAATAAATTTAAAATGTTTAATTTTTTTTTTGACCCGGGGGGAGGGTGAGGGTGGGGTAGGGGGTTTGGGGGTGGTTAAAAAATCCCTTTATTTTGGTTTATCTCCCTATCAATATAAATATAACGGGTTGAGACGGGTTGACGAGTTGACCCGCTTTAACCCGCTAAATTTAACGGGTTAAAGCGGGTAACTCGCTTCAACCCGAAATTAATAATGAGTTGGATCGGGTCGAATAATTAGCGAGTTGGGCTGAGCGGGTTTTTGGGTAATGGGTAAAAATTAACAGGCCTACTCTTATTTCACAACTTCTGAAAATTTGGATATTCATTTAGGGATAGGGATAGAGGGAGTAGAAAATTGGGACGTTTGAAAGGCACACATGGTTGGGGATGTTCATTTTTATATATACTCCCTTCGTCCCATAAAGATGTTCTCATTTGTCATTTTTGTTTGTCCCAAAAAGATAGTCTCACTTCCATAACTGTTAGGTAAAATCATTGAACATCCCTAATTGCCAACCAATGGAGAAGAGGGAGAGGGAGAGGGAGAGGGAGAGGGAAAGGGAGAGAGGAGTGGATGAGAGCCAACTAAGGAAAAAGAGAGAGTACCGGAGTAATAAGTAAACCTCATTAAGGTTAGTAATGGAAATGAAAATATGTTGTTAAAATGTTTGAATAGTCAAATTGGACTATCATTATAGGACGGAGGGAGTAATTTGGTAAGAAGTAGCATCAATTGGCAACATAGCTTAATATCATAGACACATGTCAAGGGAAAAAGAAAACCACAAAACCAATGTGTAGTGCGAAGGAGGGGGGGGGGGGTTTAAGAAAATTACTGATGTGCAGAAACTAAGTTGCTTGTGAGAGGTGTGACTAGCACCAGGGAAGGACTTGACCACTCAATTCCAAGCTTGTTTTCAAAGGAATGCTTGACAACTCAATTCCAAGCTTTGGATTTGGAATAGAACAAAAGTAAATTCTTCAGATTTCAAATTGCTCTTCCAATGCCAAACCAATGCTTGGAAGTTGGAATTGAGTTGCTAAACATACCCTAATGGCAAGCCTTGGCATTGAAATTGAGATTCCACAATCATAGATCCCATTTTATAGCCTTGAAATTCAATTCACAGGAGTCAATAAACAATCAATCAACAGAAATTGGGGGGATTATGCCAACAACAACATCAAATCGCATGAAATCAATACAGAAAACTGAAATATGCACACGCATTAAGGAAATGGAATTGAATTAAGGAGCAAGATTACCAGGAGAGATCGAACAATATGAAGAAAGAAAATGAAAATTAAACCAGCGGATTAAGGATTAGGTACTAACCTTGAAGTAGATAAATGATGTCAATTGGATACATCATACATATATGCAGCAGAAGTCGACAAGGAGGAAGACTTGGAAATTTTCAAGTCTTTCGTTGCTAAGTCGTGACGATGTGCCGTGTTTATGAGAAATTTCGTAGTTGTTGGTATTTTCCAATCCATGATGTCAGCCAACTGTCTCCACCACTGCGGGTGGGAGTATTAATGAACGTTAATAAATAATACTCCCTCCGTCCCCAGTCATTGTGAACCATTTTTTCGGGCACAATAATTAAGAAATATTATTAAAATAATGAAAATGTGTGGTAGGAAATGAAGAGAGAGAATGAGTGGAGTTAATAATAGGTTGGTTGAATAAATTGTATGGTGGAAAATGAAGAGAGAGAATGAGTGGGTGGGGTAGGGTGAATATAAAATAATAAATTTGTTTCCATTTTGGATAGTTTGCATTCACGTGGGACGGACCAAAATAAAAATAAGTTTGCATTCACGTGGGACGGAGGGAGTAAATGTTAGTAAGTTAACCAATAATAAAATAGAAGTTTTCAAACATACTCCCTCCGTTCCGCCCGATGCTACACTATTTGTTGAAAAAATTTGTTGTTTGTGAAGGAAATTGTGTATTTTCCTTAATTGAATCGTTTGTCGTTCGACAAAGATTATTGTGGGTTTATGTTCCATTTAGTGAGAACATTAAAATGGTATATCTAGATGTCCAATTTATTATTGGATGAGAAGGATATGATAGCTCAAAATTGATGGGTTTAAATTATAAATTATGTTTTAAATTTAACCCAATATTGAAGTAACGGTAAAAAAATTAATTGGGATCATTACTTGCAATAAGAGTTACAAAATGTGGAGAGACTCTCCATGATTGCAAGTATAATGGCTCCCATAATAATCAAGTTTAATTGGGGACTTTTGGTGGAGCTATAAGTGTGTAACCCACAAATGAAAGAGATAATTTTTTCCTTCAATCTTCCTCCTTCCTCTTGAAATTTGTTCATCTTTTTCTTTGGCCTCCTAGATTAGTTTTGAGTGGTGATTTTGTTCAAGCATAGTGAGATTTGCCGAAAAACTTTAAGTGCAAAGTTGTTCCGGTTCATCCGTTTTATCCTGAGAGACTAACATCCATTGAAGACCTCGAGCACTCGTAGTGAGGGGGCGAATTAGTCTTAAGGAGAGTGTGTCACACACGACTCGGATTCAAGCAAATTCAAGATGACGATTCAAGGAGGTTACGACACGGATTCAAGCAAACTCAAGACAATGAATTTACGGTCTTCTCTTTATTATGTTTATGTTGTAAATTATATTTCAATTCATTGTAATTCTTTTCTCATTTGTGCTCGATTGTATAGATTTTGTCTAAAGATTCATTGGGATCATTACTTGCAATAAGAGTTACAAAATGTGGAGAGACTCCCCATGATTGCAAGTATAATGACTCCCATAATAATCAAGTTTAATTGGGGACTTTTGGTGGAGCTATAAGTGTGTAACCCACAAATGAAAGAGATAATTTTTTCCTTCAATCTTCCTCCTTCCTCTTGAAATTTGTTCATCTTTTTCTTTGGCCTCCTAGATTAGTTTGGCATCACCACAAATGAAAGAGATAATTTTTTCCTTCAATCTTCCTCATTCCTCTTGAAATTTGTTCATCTTTTTCTTTGGCCTCCTAGATTAGTTTTGAGTGGTGATTTTGTTCAAGCATAGTGAGATTCGCCGGAAAACTTTAAGTGCAAAGTTGTTTCGGTTCATCCGTTTTATCCTGGGAGACTAACATCCATTGAAGACCTCGAGCACTCGTAGTGGGGGGGCGAATTAGTCTTAAGGAGAGTGTGTCACACACGACTCGGATTCAAGCAAATTCAAGATGACGATTCAAGGAGGTTACGACACGGATTCAAGCAAACTCAAGACAATGAATTTACGGTCTTCTCTTTATTATGTTTATGTTGTAAATTATATTTCAATTCATTGTAATTCTTTTCTCATTTGTGCTCGATTGTATAGATTTTGTCTAACAATCTTAAGACTAATTCACACTTTTAAGAAAGAATTACAGATTTGAAAAATTCGGTGGATCAATGACCACAAGAGAAAAGATGTAAAGAGATGGCAAAAAGAGACGGAAAATTGATGGAAAAGAAGCAAATTTCCAGCACATATTTTCTATGACTATCTGTGGAAAAACTCCATTTTCCGGTTCGTTAACCGTTGGATCGAGCTCAAATTTGGCGGGCATGTTCCTGACTCATAGAAGCATATTCTGGACGGTGGGATTGGATAGTTATTATGTGAAGATGGAGATAAAAATTCCAAAACAGAACAGTTTTTAAGGCTAAATTAATTACTTGAACTTATAGTGAATTAACGGATGAACATCTAGAATGTTGAAACGATTGTATAAAATAGTTGTGGTAATGCCACTTCTAGTGTTTATACAATAGATGATGGATCTCTTATGGTTCATGGAAATCATAGTGAGAAAAAAAATTTGAAAGTTCGTTTGAACTAAATTGAGGAAATGAACGGTTAAAGATGTCATCTTTAACGTTCTTATGGTTCACAAGAATCATATTGTGAAATGAATAGTTCATTGGAACTATATTGAGAAAATGAACGGGTAAAGATTTAGTCTTTAACGTTGCATTTTATAAATGAAAAGTTCGTTGGAACTAAGTTGAGAAAATTAACGGATAAAGAAGTAATCTTTAACGTTAACGAAAAGTTCGTTGAACTAAGTTGAGAAGATGAACGTTGAAAGATGTATTTCTTTAACGTTGCATATTTTCAATAATCTATTGACAAAGATGATAGGGATTCTTGAAAGAAGTTGTTAAATCCTATTATTGTTAATAGTGACAAAAGTCATAAAGATAAAAACAATAGAGCTTCTTGAAAGAAGTTGTTGAATTCTATTGTTGTGAACATTGAAAAATGTTACAAGAACTAAAACCATAGGGCTTCTTGAAAGAAGTTGTTAAAACCTATTGGGGAAATATGTGACTAATGTCATAAAGATAAAAATAATAAGACTTTTTGAAGGAAGTTGTTAAATCTTATTGTTGTTGATGATGACAAATAACAGAAAATATTTAGAATGAGAACTTCTAAAAGAAATTGGGTATTTTGTAAATGAGAATGTGATTTTTCTCTAATCTAGAGGCTCCAAGATGAGACCTTTAATGTTTTGGAATTATTAACCTTTAATTACAATTCCATTAAGGAATTTAGAGGTTTATAAATATGAGTGGTTATGAGAAATAAATTGTGTTAATTCTCCTATTGAATTAGCAATTTATTCTTAAAGTGAATTCTCTAATTAAGTTAGAGAGTTATATTTGTAACAACAAAGTGATAATTGTTGAAAATTAAAGGCTCTTTGTGTGGATACAAATCTCTAATAGAATGTGGTTGTTCCAAATATATCAGATCACCATAGTGAGAAGTTAGAAAATTTTGTTGGCCTTGACTTTAAGTGATGGCAACAAAATATGTTCTACTTGACCACCTTGAACTTAGAGAGATTTCTTTTGGAAAATCTTACAAAGTTGGGTGAAAATGAGAAGGATGTTTTCAAGCCATGGATATGGTTGAAAAATGCAAATCTCTTTTACCGAAACTATATAATTAATGAATTGTCGAATTCATTATGTAATGTGTATAGTAATAAGAAAACGGCAAAGGAATGATGAGAGTCTTTGGACTATTAATATAAAATCGAGAATGTTGGTGCAAAGAAATTCTTTGTAGGCCGTTTTCTTGATTTTAAAATAATGGACTCCATGAAACAGAAAAGGTTAATGGAAGAATTGAAAATATTTTTCTTGAAAACCATGTTGAATGAATGGTGTTGAGTGAAATTTCCAAGTGACGGAAATAATTGAGAAATTGCTTCCTACTTGAAAAGATTTCAAGAATCACCTTAAACATTAATGAGTAAAATGAATGTTAAGGTGCTTGCTATTCGTATTGTGTTGGAAAAGAGAATAGAGATTCGGAGAAGAACTTTCTAACACTTTTGTGGCGAAAGCAAAATGTGATGGAGCATATTGAAATGCTCAAGGCAAAGACAAAGTTGGTCAAACTTGTTTGAAAAGTCAAACATATACCTTGTGGTTTAAGAGACAATCTTTTGTAGATGTCATCAATCATAATATTCATTATGTGAATGAATAAAATAATTGAATTAATCGGTGAGTTGAGGTAGTAATCAATAATGAGAATAAGTCTCGTTAATTGGATATATGCCCTCATTCAAAAAGAAATTCAATTAAGATGTAAAATGTGTTTTGAATTAAATAATCATAGTGATGGTTATAATGTGAAGATGATTCAAACACATGGTGGTAATATGTAATCTATTACCTTTATCATTGCTTGTTAAAAAGCAAAATGATGAGTCTTTGTTGGGATAGAGGACCAACCGGGTTAGACATCGAAGCAAGGGGAAAGAATTTCGTCAGAGGTTTCTGGGGTCAAGAGCGGCCGCGCTGGCTATATGCGCGACCGCGCTCTTGGACAGAAACATATGGCTCGGGGGATATTCTTCAAGGGCGACCGCGCTGAAGGGGAGGGCGACCGCGCTGAAGGGGAGGGCGACCGCGCTGGGGGTTTTTGTCAAAGGCGTTGGACTTACTGGACAGTAGCGCGACCGCGCTAGGCTCCAGAGCGGCCGCGCTGGGCCCGATTTCAGCAGTCCAGAATCCTTGTTTGTTTAGGGTTTGGTTTGTTCCATATGTCATATATAAGTAAAGTTCCGCCCCAAAACTTATTGTAACACAAATTCTACATACATAGTGCAAGATCCTGGCTTGGTAGTGCCCCCAGACGTAGCCAATTAAATTGGTGAACTGGGTTAACAATTCTTGGTGTTCTTTTCTGTTTCTTTAATTTCTTGTGCTTGGTTTTGTGTGCGATTATTATTCTTGTAGGTTTGCTTGGGTGTGGAGGGCCATATTCACAACAACTGGTATCAGAGCTTTTGGTTTCAAGATCAAGGGAGTTGTTCCAAGCAATCAAGAATGGGCAAGGACAAACAGGCGGTTGAGAAATTCGATGGGTCTGACTACGGATATTGGAGGATGCAGATTGAGGATCTTTTGTACAACAAAGACCTCTATAAGCCTCTGAAGGGTGTCAAACCGGAAGATGAAGATCAGGAAGAATGGGAACTCATGGATCGGAAAGCCCTAGGGGTGGTTAGATCTACTTTGTCAAAGTGGATTGCGAAGACTACCAAGAAGGCGAAAACCACCAAGGAGCTATTGGATTATCTTACTGAGAGATTTGAAACTCCATCTGCTGCAAATAAGGTTGATTTGATACGTAAGATGGGTAGTCTCAAGATGCAAGAGGGAGGATCCTTGGCTAAGCACATCGATGAGTTTATGGATGTTATAGACTCATTGACAGCGGTGGAGATCAAGTTCGATGATGAGGTTCATGCGTGTTTGTTCCTAGCTTCTTTACCATCAAGTTGGAGCGGAACGGTGACTGCGATCAACGCTTCAGCAGGTAAGAAGAAATTGAAGTATGATGATGTTAAAGACTTTCTCTTGGCTGAAGAAAATCGCATGAAGAAGTTGGGGACATCGGGTGCTTCGGGATCGGCTTTAGCTACTACTAGCAAGGGGAAGTCGGGTACTAGCAAACAAGGGAGAACCGAATCTAGGGAGAACGTGGTGAGTGGTAAGGGCAAAGCTGATGAGACCAAGGACAAACCGAAGGTTGCGAAGGGATCTGTTCAGTGCTATCATTGTAAGGAATTGGTTCTGAGTGTTAGTAGTACACTAGAATCATGGGTGCTGGATTCGGGGGCATCATTCCACTCTTGCGGGCACAAGGAAGAGATGGAAAACTACACTTCTGGTGATTTCGGGAAGGTCTATCTTGCAGATGGCGAGCCTTTGGAAATCAAGGGGAAGGGGGATGTCAGAATAGGAGCATCAGACGGGAAGGTCTTACATCTGAACGGGGTCAGACACATTTCGGGTTTGAAAAAGAACCTACTTTCGGTTGGGCGGTTGGACGAAGAAGGTTACAAGGTGACTTTGTTGCGAACTGGGTTATTACCAAGGAGGATTGTGAGATCGCTCGGGGTAATAAGGAGGGGACTTTGTATTTGGCGAATAACACTAAGGACAGATCGCGGTGGCGGCGGCAAGGGTGATACGAATTTGTGGCACTGTCGATTGGGTCACATGAGTGAGACAGGGATGAAGGTGCTTTGTTCAAAGGGACTACTACCGGGTTTGAAGACAGTCAACGTGGGAATCTGCGAGGATTGTATGTTTGGCAAACAAGGGAGAAATAATTTCTCGAGGACAGGTAGGAGTTTGAGGGAAGCAAAGTTGGAATTGGTTCACACGGATTTGTGGGGGCCATCTCCGGTTACATCTCTGGGTGGTGCGTCATATTACATGACTTTCATTGATGATTCTACAAGGAAGGTTTGGGTCTATTTCTTGAAGGGAAAAGATGAGGCTTTCGAGGTGTTCAAGAAGTGGAGGGCCTTGGTGGAGAATCAGACGGGACTTAAGCTTAAGTGCTTGAGATCAGACAATGGTGGGGAGTATGAGCTTGGGGAGTTTAGGGAATATTGTGTTGCAAATGGTATTCGTATGGAGAAGACTCCAAAGCGGACACCACAACTCAACGGGGTAGCAGAGAGGATGAACAGAACATTGAATGAGCGGGCTAGAAGTATGAGATTGAAGTGTGGACTTCCGAAGACGTTCTGGGCATATGCAGTTGACACGACAGCTTTCTTGATCAATCGGGGACCATCGGTACCATTGGGGAATGGAATTCCAGAGGAAGCTTGGAGTGGCAAAGGTGTAAATCTGTCCTTTCTTCGCATATTTGGCTGCGTTTCTTATGTTCATGTTGATTCTGCTGAGAGAACTAAATTAGATGCAAAATCTGTTAAGTGTACATTTATTGGGTATGGCGGGGATGACTTCGGGTATAAGTTTTGGGATGACCAAAATCATAGGGTTATTCGTAGTCGAGATGTGGTATTCAATGAACAGGTATTGTACAAGAACAGAAAGGGAGCATCTGATGACACTAGTTCGGAACCGGAGGTTGTAGAGGTGGATATTCCTAACTCGGGTGGGAGCAGAACGGTTCATGATGACCATGGTCAGGAGGTCACCGAAGATGAACCACGTACTCGGAACCGGATATTCCGCTGCGTAGATCCAAAGAAGTTGCGTGGATCGCCCGACAGTATACTCCATCCAATTATTATTTGCCGTTGATGACAGATAATGGGAACCGGAATGTTATGCGGAGGTCGTTCGTAGTGCACTTTGTGACAAGTGGAAAGCTGCGATGGATGATGAGATGGACTCATTGAAGGCCAACAAAACTTGGGAGTTGGCGAACTACCTAAGGGGAAGAAGGCACCGTATAACAAGTGGGTTTACGGGATCAAGGAGGAAGCAGACGGTAGCAAGCGTTACAATGCAAGGGTTTGTAAAAGGGTTTCAGAAGTACGATATTGACTACACCGAGGTATTCACTCGGTTGTGAAAATGACCACTATCGAATGGTTCTCGGGGATAGTAGTGGCGGACAACTTGTTGCTTGAACAGATGGATGTGAAGACTGCCTTTCTTCATGGGGACTTGGAGGAAGAGATTTACATGGTACAGCCAGAGGGTTACTTGTCTAAGGGTAGCGGGGAGCTAGTTTGCAGATTGACTAAGAGCTTGTATGGCCTTAAACAAGCTCCTAGGCAGTGGTACATGAAATTTGATGGATTCATGCATGACATTGATTTTATCAGATGTGAGGCGGATCATTGTTGCTACTTCAAGAACACGGACAATGGGTATATTATCTTGCTGTTATATGTGGACGACATGTTAATAGCGGGCTCTAGCAGTAGAGAGGTAAACAGATTGAAGACTCAGTTGTCAGAACGATTCGAGATGAAGGATTTGGGAGAGGCCAGAAAAATCTTGGGCATGCGGATTGACCGGGATAGGGAGTCGGGCAAGTTGGCTCTTTCACAAGCAGAATACGTTGAGAAGATCTTAGCAAGGTTTTGTATGGAAGAGGCGAAGCCAACAGGGACGCCATTGGGTTTGCATTTCAAGCTATCCGAGAAAGACTCACCTAAGGACAAGGAGGAGCGTGACAAGATGGAGAGAACTCCATATGCTTCAGCAGTGGGGAGTCTCATGTATGCAATGGTGTATACAAGGCCGGACATTGCACATGCGGTTGGAGTTGTCAGCCGGTTCATGGGCAATCCAGAAAAGCAACATTGGGAAGCGGTTAAGTGGATCCTACGTTATTTGAAGGGTACTGCTGGTAAGGCTCTGTGTTTCTCGAGCAAGGAAGTGGTGTTAGCGGGTTATGTTGATGCGGACTTGGCATCAAGTGATCTTGATAAGAGGAGGAGTACTACGGGTTATGTGTTTACATTGGGTGGTACGGCAATCTCCTGGGCTTCTAAATTGCAGAAGATCGTGGCGCAGTCGACTGCAGAAGCGGAATATGTGGCAGTGACAGAGGCGAGTAAAGAGATGGTATGGTTGCAGAACTTCTTGGGTGAACTTGGGAAAACGCGAAGTGGTAACGTTCTCTACAGCGACAGTCAGAGTGCAATACATTTGGCAAAAAATCCGGCGTTTCATTCGAGGACTAAGCACATTGAACTGAGGTTTCACTACATCAGACATCTCTTGGAGGAGAAGATCTTGGGGCTAGAGAAGATATTGGGATCGGAAAATCCAGCTGACATGTTGACTAAGGTTGTGAACCTTGAGAAGTTGAAGCTGTGCAAAGCTTCAATTGGGCTCGGAGAATAGAAGAGGAGGATGGCACTACCATGATCGAGGTGAGCACTAGGAGAACACCAAGGATGAGTTGAAGACGGATATGGGGATTATATGTGTGGTTGATCTCTAGGTGGGAGATTGTTGGGATAGAGGACCAACCAGGTTAGACATCGAAGCAAGGGGGAAGAATTTCGTCAGAGGTTTCTGGGGTCAAGAGCGGCCGCGCTGGCTATATGCGCGACCGCGCTCTTGGACAGAAACATATGGCTCGGGGGATATTCTTCAAGGGCGACCGCGCTGAAGGGGAGGGCGACCGCGCTGGGGGTTTTTGTCAAAGGCGTTGGACTTACTGGACAGTAGCGCGACCGCGCTAGGCTCCAGAGCGGCCGCGCTGGGCCCGATTTCAGCAGTCCAGAATCCTTGTTTGTTTAGGGTTTGGTTTGTTCCATATGTCATATATAAGTAAAGTTCCACCCCAAAACTTATTGTAACACAAATTCTACATACATAGTGCAAGATCCTGGCTTGGTAGTGCCCCCAGACGTAGCCAATTAAATTGGTGAACTGGGTTAACAATTCTTGGTGTTCTTTTCTGTTTCTTTAATTTCTTGTGCTTGGTTTTGTGTGCGATTATTATTCTTGTAGGTTTGCTTGGGTGTGGAGGGCCATATTCACAACAGTCTTATCTCTTTAAAAGGAAAAGTTGTAAACCAACTTACTAAAGAGATAGTGATAAAACACAAAGAAGTGGAGTTTGTGTATAAATTGGACTAAAGACTACTAGTGGCATATTTGTAGGGTATGCATAAAATAGTAGTCTTCTTATAGAATACATGTGTATGAATCCAAGAGTCAATGTATGCGCATAAAATACTATAATGGAATCATGAAACGTCTCTTTCTTTGAGAATATGTTTTCGTGTACATCAAGAGATGAGGCAAACTCATCTAAACGGATACATGATTCAATAGAAGAAGAAGAAACTCATCATGATGAAATAGCGAAGAAGAGGTTGGACCTCAACATAGCAAAAGAGGTAGGATGAGAAAATTTTATGGCCTAAATTTTCTAACCTACATTCTAGAAAGTGAATCACAAAGTTATAAAGACATTGAGCTCTTTGAAAAGATCTTTGTGGAAAGAGGCCATTAAAAGTGAGAGTGATTCCATCTTGGAAAATCATACTTGGAAACTAGTGGATTTACCTCTGAGTAGTAAATCACTAGCATATAAGTGAATTTTCAAAAGGAAATGAAGACCGATGGAACAATCAATGAGTACAAGGCTAGACTTGTAATTGAGGATTACAAGAAAAATAAAGACCTTGATTACTTTTATACTTATTCTCTCATCACGAGAATAAAGATTTGTATTTGCAATTGCTGCATAGCAGAATTTGAAATACATCAAATGGATGTAAATGACCTTTCTAAATGTCGATTTAGAAGAGAAAATTTACATAGAATAACCCGGGGGGTTTGTTGTACATGAGCAATGAAACAAAGTGTCCACAATGTACATCATGATCAAATGGTGTTAATAATGAAATTGGCATTATTGCTAATTTTGGGACTACTCCGAAAATGTGGGGGTGGGTATACTTTGGAAAATAATTACCTTTTGGAAAGGTTTCCCCAAGAAAACAATGAGATGTCCATATGAAGTATGAAAACGTAGGCCTACTTACACTTGTTAATGTGGGGGTGTTTCGCAAAGTAGCAAGTCCAATTACCAAATAAATTGAATTTGGTTACTAATTGGTGGATTATGTTTCAAGAGTTATGTTCATAACAATTGTGCATATTGGTTTGTTATATATGATTCAATAAGTTTGAATATATATAAAAATCAAAAGAAAATAAAATAAATAGAAACCAAGTATTGTTGTCAAATTCATGGAAGTGAATAAGTGATACTTTGAGTGAAATAGATCAAAGTGTTGAAACGGTTCAAGAAATGGAACCTAGAAGAAAATGTGCTAGTTTGTAAAGTCATTGTATGACTTGAGACAAGTACAAAGGTAATGACATCAAAGGTTTGATTGTGTGGATTTAAACAAGAGTGACTACATCACTTTGTTAATTAAATCCAAAATACGATATCTTAACTAAGAAAAATTCTAGTCAATTTGATCCGTTGATTTAAATTCAAGGAAAACTAATGGACTCGTTGTTAAACAAGTCATTAGACGGATATTCTTGATAAATTTGATAGGATCAATAGAAAATCACTAGAATGAATTTGTGTTAACACTTGTTCTATGGATAAAGCTTGGGTTAGCAAGATGTTATATTGCTAAAATCAATTTATGATTGACATGACATATAACAATGTGTGTAACGGTAGTCTAGACATTTATGTCTAAGACATAATGCCATTAAACAACTACTCTCAACTAATTTGACAATGTGAAGTCAAATGATAAACGGATCCGTTAACCAAAGGGTTAAATTGAGAGTTAGTTGAAAGTTCGATGAGGGGAATGAGACATAAGCCTCTTAAAAGTTAAACACAGCGAAAAACCCAATCTAGATGACTGGAGATCCCAAGAACTAGATTCAATGGGACAACCTAACTGTTAAAAGACTTGCAGCGTCACTGTGGGGGAACCAACCCCAAGTCCATTCCTGTTAGTGACATCCCGAAAGGACAAGGATAAGCTTATGGCTTTTAATGATTCTTACGCGTCGAAATTTCGAGCGGGGTAATACGGGTTACCTTTAAGAAATTACCTATGTGAGAGAGAAGTGGGGCCGCTTCGAGGAGAATTGTGTGAGGCTCAATTCTTAGACCCTCTCACAGAACCAGACGTATGTTCAGGGCCATGAATGAACATAGCTATGAGAATTGAACTATGTTAGGACGTTACTTGTGTCAAGCATATGATCGGCTACACAAAAAGCATAATGATTCAAGGACATCGCGTCTATCGATTTGCGAGTAGAGTAAATATGCTTGTACAAGCGAAGGTTCAATGGGCTTTTTCCCACACCTATCGTATGCAAGTTTTCGTCTGCCGAACTCTATCACCAAACTCGTCATCAATTTCCTTCATGTGGGGGATTGTTGGAAAAATTTGTTGTTTGTGAAGAAAATTGTGTATTTTCCTTAATTGAATCGTTTGTCGTTCGACAAAGATTATTGTGGGTTTATGTTCCATTTAGTGAGAACATTAAAATGGTATATCTAGATGTCCAATTTATTATTGGATGAGAAGGATATGATAGCTCAAAATTGGTGGGTTTAAATTATAAATTATGTTTTAAATTTAACCCAATATTGAAGTAACGGTAAAAAGATTAATTGGGATCATTACTTGCAATAAGAGTTACAAAATGTGGAGACTCCCCATGATTGCAAGTATAATGGCTCCCATAATAATCAAGTTTAATTGGGGACTTTTGGTGAAGCTATAAGTGTGTAACTCACAAATGAAAGAGATAATTTTTTCCTTCAATCTTCCTCCTTCCTCTTGAAATTTGTTCATCTTTTTCTTTGGCCTCCTAGATTAGTTTTGAGTGGTGATTTTGTTCAAGCATAGTGAGATTCGCCGGAAAACTTTAAGTGCAAAGTTGTTCCGGTTCATCCGTTTTATCCTGGGAGACTAACATCCATTGAAGACCTCGAGCACTCGTAGTGAGGGGGCGAATTAGTCTTAAGGAGAGTGTGTCGCACACGACTCGGATTCAAGCAAATTCAAGATGACGATTCAAGGAGGTTACGACACGGATTCAAGCAAATTCAAGACAATGAATTTACGGTCTTCTCTTTATTATGTTTATGTTGTAAATTATATTTCAATTCATTGTAATTCTTTTCTCATTTGTGCTCGATTGTATAGATTTTGTTTAACACTATTTTGGTGAATTACGTAAATTAAGAAAAGTGATGGGTGGGAGAAGGGTTGTGAGAGGGAAGAAGTGAATGAATATGACAAGTGGGGCCCACAATTTAAATATGTGAGAGGAAAAAGTTAGTGGATATGACAAGTGAGTCCCACAATTTAAGTATGTGAGAGAAAAAAGTGAGTGAGGTTGATAAATGGAGTCCACATTTATTACCATTTTAGGAAAGGTGAAGCTTTTATCGAAACATCCATTTGGATAAAAGGTGAAGCTTCGGACGGGACGGATGGAATATTAAACAAAATATAAAGGGAAAAAAATACAAACATTAAGCCAAAATCTTATAAAAAATGCATTTTTTCTTAAGTTTAGAAAAAACATGTTTTGTTTACCTTTTTTTTTTTTTTAACCCAATTCCCTCTTATTATAAATACAATTATACTCAATACAACTAAACTCCGTCTGTTCCTCTAAAAAAATACACTTTATTTTAGAGATGATAATTAAACTTTTGTTATAGGCATAAGGAGCAAGTGTAAGTGAATAATTGTTTTAAGTATGTAAGTGTGTCCATTTGAATACAAAAATATTAAAATATATTCATTTTAGAAAAGTGTAATTTTTAATGAGACACCCAAATAGATAAAGAGTACTCTCTCCGTCCCACCCGAATTTGGACAAAGTTACTTTACACGGAGATTAAGAAATAACAATAAGATAATAAAAATGTGTGGTAGAAAATGAAGAGAGAGAATGAGTGGAGTTAATAGTGGTTGGTTGAATAAATTGTATGGTGGAGAATGAGTGGAGTTAATGAGTGAGTGGGGTAGGCCCATTTTTTTATTATTATAAACTTTCCTTTTTGGGTTGTCCAAATTTGGATGGGACGCCCAAAAAGGAAATTTGTCCAAATTCGGGTGGGACGGAGGGAGTATAACTTTTAGTAAAAAATGAGAAAGTATATGTTGAATTAAAATATTTTATATTTATAAACTTTTATTTGTGGATTTAATTTTAGATTTTGAAGTTGAACAACTATATACAGTATATTGAATCTTTTAATACGTGTAATTATATTTATATGTGTTGAGATCAACTGATATATTATTATCAGTAAAAGCAGATATTTAACTATATTTATATCTAAAGTTGTACTATTATATACTCTCTTCGTCCCGTCTGAAGCTTTACCTTTTATCCAAATGAGTGTCCCGATAGAAGCTTCACATTTTCTAAAATGGAAAAGGTTTATTAATATTCTATTATATCCACTAATTTTTCTCTTTCACATATTTAAATTATGAGTTTCACTTGTCATATTCACTCACTTCTTTTCTCTCACAATTCTTCTCCTACTCCTATTATTTTTTAATATATATATTATTTTCTTAATTTGCATGTTTCATCAAAATGGTGAAGCATGAACCGGGGGGACAGAGGGAGTATATGAAAAGAAACAACCAAAAAAATTGAGGGCGCCCATTTATTATTCCTTAAGTTTTTTTTGGAACAAAAAGGTGCCCAATCGGAAATTCCTAGAGGGTATATTATAATGTGGAGGAGTGGGTGACGTGGATTTAGGAAATTTCTGGATCGTTTTTAGACAATGTTAAAAAACAGTAATGTAATTATGTAAGGAATTGTGGTTTTGGACAATGATGATGTTAGCATTGTTGCTCATCATTTGTCGCTTTCAATCAAAATAAAAAAGGATTAATCCTACCTAATGGGCCATTGTCATGGGTGGCCTTCCTTCGGCGGGGAGGTCGCCGGTTTGATTCTCTTCGGGAAATCAATGTGGTTTAATTTCATATCTTGGGTTTCAGGGTTTTTAAGAGCCTCTCGAGCACATTCGTGCAGTTAAGGAAGCGGCATTGCTGGGCTTGCAACCTCAGTGTGGGGAGTTCAACTACCGCGTTGTAGGAGGGCTCCCTTGGGGCCAGGAGTATAAGGGTCTTGCTGCACTTTGTGCGTTGGGGCATATCCACGATTTACCTCCGCTAGGACACCGAGGGGCCGAGAGCTAGTGGTCCAGGATTAACCCTGCGAAGCTGGGGAACCTGGGTATAAAAAAAAAAAGGATTAATTCCTTCTTATCCCTCTAGTCCAGATTTTAACCTATAAAAGCCTATCCCAGATTCAAAACTTCAAACTCATTGAGAAGCCCAGATCAAAATACCGTGTAAACCCAAAACTCCTTTGACCTGATCAAATATGATTTCTAAATACCAATTTTACCCTTCCCCTCATTCACCCAACGTACTCTCTCCCTCTCTCGCTAATCTCAGTCCGACATCCATTCTTTTATTGGAGGCCTCCCCGACAACGGTTTTGCGTGCGGCCCACACCTTTCTTCATTCACTCCAATACACACACAGATTACTCGCGCCTCATAGATTGCTCTCCTTCCCATTCTCTCAAGGTTTAGCTTTGGATCCCCAATCTAGGGTTCTTATCAAATTGATGAGATATTTGTCTTTCAAAAATTTGTAGGATATTGTCGAAAACCAGTTTGATGGGATATTTTAGCTCTTGATTTAGATTAATCATATTAATCATATATTTCAATTTCATAATCATGGTATATCAATATATACATTTACTTCACAAGCAAAACTCATACAATTTCACATTCTAGATCATACACATCATGAAAATTAACATAATCCCATTATCTAATTATCATGATATTCTAATATAAACATCATGAACGGGGCTCTGATACCACTGTTGGGTTTCGAGGGTCCATGCGCAGCGGAATAATGCAATAACTCGAAAAACCCCAAGCCCTAGAATCCGTTCTAGATGATTAATTAAGAAAGATGAAATAGAAATACCAACCTTGAGTGATTTTGCCTTTGATAAACTTGACCCGACTCCAGATTGAACGACCTTGTTAATCCTTGATGCACGAACGGTGAATCACGAACTATAGATCTTGATGAGCGAAGATCCTCTATGTGTATCCACGCGAAGAACGAACCCTAGAACTCTTCTAGGAGGATTGCTAGATCCTATTGATTGAAACACCTTTCAATCAATGAAGAACAATGAAATCGGTAGTGTTTGATTCTCAATTCTCAATTGAAATCTCTCACTTTTGATGTTTCTCTCAAGCCAAAACGTTCTAATCACGGCTAGGGCAACCAGGGGCAAGTATTTATACGTTACAAATAAAAGCCCTTTGCGAAAACCCTAAAATTAGGTCATTTACGTATCAGTCCAGGCCCGACGGGATGACTCGTCCCCCAGGGCACGAGTCGTCCCCTTTGCACACCCCTCTGATTCTGGCGTCCCTTCATAAGGCACGACTTGGCTTTGCTCATGGGACGAGTCGTCCCTTTGGGCACGACTCGTGCCCTAGAGCACGAGTCGTCCCTCAGGACATCCCCTCTGAATCATCCTTCCCCCTTAAGGGGAATAGTTAGTTCAGACTGGGGACGAGTCGTCCCCTGAGCACAGAAAACCCATATTCTTCATTTTTGACAATTCGTTCGATGCGTGTGACCCCATAGGTCCATACTATGTTGGCAATGAGTCCGATCACATCGATCCTCATAAGACATGAGCGGACTCTAGCAAGCCATCATGCCTACCCAAATAGTATAATATCAAGTTCGATTTTCCTACATAGAACATATCACAATCCCATTGTCACACGATGTTATATTGAACATGAGTCATGGTCCACGTCAACTCATATTGTTCAATGCTTTCTCGTTACCAAGTAAATTGATTAATCGAATGATATTAATCACATTAATTCATTCGGGCATGGCCATGTACTACATCAATCTTACTTTCGAGTGGCCTAGCAAACATCTCTCTTTTCGAGGGACAATTTCCATCTTGACTTATCATTCTTCCCAACAAGAATCATACCATGCCAATGATAGCCCTTATTGTCATCCGGTTAAAGACAACGTTAAACTATATCAAACATGATATTCATCGAGCGGAAGACGATGATAATCTCAGGTCAAAGGATGTCAATGATATGACTATATGAGATTTAATTATGACATTTGACCATGACATAAATCTCATAATGGGTCAAGTCCAGTACCTTGTTCTCTAACAAGTACCCATGAATCTAATGTGCATCTCCATGCATATAATCATCACATGATTATCCATTAGACTTCATACTAGTGCTTCATAAGTACTAGGGACACGATTATTATAACTAAACATGCAAACACATATAATAATCAAAGAAACAATCTCATATATAAATGAACAATGACATTACATAAAGGTCTATCTCTATAGGCCTAGGGCACTAACACCTACAGTCTCCCACTTGCACTAGGTCCAATCATTCATGTATCTTATACCCATGGACCTAACATGACCATCATGTTTAGCTTGCGGTAAAGGCTTGGTGAGAGGGTCCGAGATGTTGTCATCCGTTGATACCTTGCATATCTTGACGTCCTCCCTTTCACAGATTTCTCGAATGAGGTGGAAACGTCTCAAAATGTGTTTGGATCGCTGATGTGACCTTGGTTCTTTTGCTTGGGCAATAGCACCATTATTGTCACAGAAAAGCTCTATCGGGTTAGTGATACTTGGAACGACTTCTAAGTCACTAACGAACTTCTTGATCCAAATCGCCTCCTTAGCCGCATCCGATCTTTGCTATGTATTCGGCTTCGTTGTAGAATCGGCAACGGTGCTTTGCTTGGAACTCTTCCAACAAACAACACCTCCATTTAGCATAAACACAAAACCAGACTGCGATCTATAGTCATCTTTGTCGGTTTGGAAGCTTGCATCTGTGTAACCCTTTACAACCAGATCATCTCCCATTCCTCCAAATACCAAGAATACATCCTTAGTTCTTCTCAAGTACTTAAGGATATTCTTGATAGCTATCCAATGGTTCTCACCAGGATCAGACTGGTATCTACTCGTTGCGCTTAGAGCATACGAGACATCGGGTCTAGTACATAACATGGCATACATGATAGACCCAATTGCCGAAGCATATGGTATATCACTCATCCTCTTTCGCTCATCATTTGTCTTAGGACAATGAGTCTTGCTAAGAGTAATGCCGTGTCCCATTGGCAAGTTCCCTCTCTTAGAATTTTCCATGCGGAATCTTCTAAGGACCTTGTCAATATATGTACTCTGACTCAAACCAATCATCCTTCTTGATCTATTTCTATAGATCTTGATACCAAGGATATAAGCCGCTTCACCCATATCTTTCATTGAAAAACATTTTCCTAACCAGGACTTTACAGTCTCAAGTGCAGGAACATTGTTTCCAATGAGTAAGATGTCATCGACATACAACACCAGAAATAGCACTATGCTCCCACTTATCTTCTTGTATACACAAGGTTCATCTTCGTTTTTGATGAAGCCAAACTCTATTACTGATTCATCAAAACGTAGATTCCGACTCCGGAAGCTTGCTTCAATCCATAAATGGATCTACTGCAACTTACACACTTTGTTAGAATCCTTTGGATCGACAAACCCTTCACAGCCGTATCATGTATACATCCTCAAGTGGGTTTCCGTTAAGAAACGCTGTTTTGACGTCCATTTGCCATATCTCATAGTCGTAATATGCGGCTATGGCAATTAGGATTCTAATAGACTTAAGCATTGCTACGGGCGAAAAGGTTTCATCATAGTCAACGCCATGAATCTGCCTATACCCCTTAGCAACTAGCCTAGCCTTATAAGTATGTACCTTCCCATCCATGTCGATTTTCTTTTTGAAAACCCACTTGCACCCTATGGTTTTTACACCTTCGGGTGGATCAATCAAGTTCCAAACTTGATTATCGTACATGGATTTGATTTCGGATTCCATGGCTCCTAGCCACTTGTCCGAATCAGGAGTGGACATCACCTCTTGATAGGAAGTAGGTTCATCATTCTCAATGATTTCTACTTCATTACTTTCCGTCATGAGAAATCCATATCTCTTAGGTTCGGATCGTATCCTATCCGATCTGCGAAGAACTTGTGTATCTTGAACCGGTTCCACAACAGCTTGTGAATTTGGTTCCGTCTCTACTATTTGCTCTATGTCATTTTCAGGTTCTTGAATTTCTTCAAGATCAATTTTACTCCTACTAGTTTCTTTAGAGAGAAACTCTTTCTCTAGAAAGACACCGTTTCGAGCAACAAACACTTTGTTCTCGGATTGGTTGTAAAATTGATATCCTTTCGTTTCCTTAGGATAACCAACGAAAATACATTTATCAGATCTAGGTGCAAGTTTATGTTCAGAAACCAATTTCTTTACATAAGCCTCACATCCCCAAATCTTCATGAAAGATAAGCTAGGCTTTCTTCCATGCCACATCTCATGTGGGGTTTTAGGAGCCGATTTAGTAGGGACCTTGTTAATTGTGAAAGCAGCTGTTTCAAGTGCATGTCCCCAAAAGGAAATAGGAAGGTTAACTTGAATCATCATCGATCGAACCATATCTAATAGAGTTCGATTTCTCCTCTCGAACACACCATTCCATTGTGGTGTTCCGGGTGGAGTAAGTTCTGAAACAATTCCACAACTTTTCAGATGATCGTCAAATTCTTGGCTCAAATATTCACCACCTCGATCGAATCAAAGTGTTTTAATAGTTTTGCCAAGTTGATTTTGTACTTCACTTTGAAATATTCTAAATATCTCAAATGCTTCACTTTTGTACTTCATCAGATAGACATAGCCATATCTTGATAAGTCATCAGTGAACGTTATGAAGTACCGAAATCCTCCCCTAGCAATGCTATTCATTGGTCCACATACATCAGTATGTACGAGGGCCAACAAATCACTAGCCCTTTCACTACTCTTAGTAAAAGGTGCTTTAGTCATCTTGCCCAATAAACAAGACTCGCAAACATCATATGATTCATAATCATATGAGTCTAAATATCCATCTTTATGGAGTTTAGAGATGCGTTTCTCGTTTATGTGCCCAAGACGGCAATGCCATTTATATGTGTCATTCACATTATTTGGTTTGGATTTCTTACTAACATGATAGACATTATCAACATTATTCTCAACATCCAAGACATAAAGGCCATTAAAAGAATGAACAACACAATAAAGCATGTCATTCAAATAAATTGAAAATTTCTTATTCGCAATAAGAAAATTGTAACCCTCATTGTCTAAAGATGAAATAGAAATAATGTTTCTGCTCAAATCCGGAACATAATAACAGTTATTTAAAACTAAAATTAATCCGCTTGGTAAAGTGACTTCGTAAGTCCCTACGGCCAATGCAACAACTCTTGCTCCATTTCCAACCCGTAGATCTACTTCACCCTCTTTGAGCAACCTTCTATTCTTTAGTCCCTGCACATTTAGGCAAATGTGAGATCCACATCCGGTATCTAATACCCAAGAACTAGAGGTAGAAAGTAAATTATCTATCACATAGATACACAAGTCATGGCAATCTCATTGCCCTTCTTCTTCGATCCTTCCCGATAAAGCTTGCGATTACGCCTCCAATGCCCAGTTTCCTTGCAATGGTAGCATACCGCATCCTTTTGGGATTTGGGTTTAGGCTTCTCAGCAACGGCAACCTTTGCCTCCGGTTTAGCAACTTTTGCTTTACCCTTGTTTTTGAACCCCTTTCCTTTATTCACCATCAACACTTGATTGGTTTTCTTGGTAATATTGTTCTCCGCATTCTTTAGCATCCCATGCAATTCAGACAGAGATTTATTCATCCCATTCATGTTATAATTTAGAACAAACTGATTATAACTTTCAGGGAGTGAATGCAATATCATATCCGTAGCCAGCTCTAACTGGATAGGATATCCAAGCCTCTCAAGATGTTCGAGGTGACCCTTCATTTTCAACACATGAGGCCCAACAGGTTGTCCTTCAATCATCTTACATGAATGAAGAGCCTTCATAGTGTCAAACCTTTCCGTACGTGCTTGCAACTGGAACATTTCCTTCAAATGATTTCCCAAATCATAGGCTTCCATGTGTACAAGGTCCTTCTGAAGAGCCTTACACATGGTCGCAAGCATCAGGCAACCAACATCAATAGAATCATCCACATGCTTCTTATGTTGGTCCATTTCCGCTTTAGTTGCATTAGCAGCAGGTTCGGGTGGAACGGGTCCATCGAGAATGTACAACTTCCTTTCCTGTTTGAGAACAATTCCCAAACTGCGGATCCAATCCACATAGTTGTTGCCATTCTCCTCTAACTTGTCCTTCTCAAGGACTGATCGCAGTGACATGTTTTGATTATTGTTTACAGCCATTGATCTATAAAGATATGCAACAAGATATGAACACATATAAGTACCAATTCATTTAAGAGATTAATTAATGTATTTCACAAATACTCCCACTAAATTATATAACCTTCTTATACAAACATGTATAATATAATTTAATAGGCTAAGACCCAACTTTAATTTAATTTCAAGTCGGCTATGGCACGACTGCTCAAAATTAAACTAAAAAGGTAGATAACTTTTATCAATCATATCTGTATATGACTCTTAGATCATTATGAGATTATAGACATCATATGTCACATGTTTCAATCTCATCTTATGCCTTAGGCCCAAAACTGTTTTGATAGCCTAATTGAGTTCAACCATGTTAAACGTATAGCAATCACTATTTGCTCATCTTGATCATACAAAGATAGAACCAATGTACCTCGCTATGGCGTAGACTACATGAAACTATCCGTGTACTCACAAGTGTTTAAACATGGGTGGCATAAAACAAACTCAAATTACAAAGAAGGTTCAATTTTTCATGCTTATCAATTACATGCCAAGGTTGATTCATGAAAACTATATGAGCATAATTATGAATATGGAATGATGCAACATAAATCACATTTGGTCAGTAATTACTAGTACGCGGCCACGTGCTCCAAATTTATCCCACACTTCCATCGAAGTGCCTGTGGGGAAGATCTTGGTGTCCAGCCAATATACTAAGTAACACTTCACAAATATCCTAGATTAATCACATTAATCATATTAATGAAATTGACATCCCATAATCTAGATTAATCATATTAATCATATATTTCAATTTCATAATCATGGTATATCAATATATACATTTACTTCACAAGCAAAACTCATACAATTTCACATTCTAGATCATACACATCATGAAAATTAACATAATCCCATTATCTAATTATCATGATATTCTAACGGGGCTCTGATACCACTGTTGGGTTTCGAGGGTCCATGCGCAGCGGAATAATGCAATAACTCGAAAAACCCCAAGCCCTAGAATCCGTTCTAGATGATTAATTAAGAAAGATGAAATAGAAATACCAACCTTGAGTGCTTTTGCCTTTGATAAACTTGACCCGACTCCAGATTGAACGACCTTGTTAATCCTTGATGCACGAACGGTGAATCACGAACTATAGATCTTGATGAGCGAAGATCCTCTATGTGTATCCACGCGAAGAACGAACCCTAGAACTCTTCTAGGAGGATTGCTAGATCCTATTGATTGAAACACCTTTCAATCAATGAAGAACAATGAAATCGGTAGTGTTTGATTCTCAATTCTCAATTGAAATCTCTCACTTTTGATGTTTCTCTCAAGCCAAAACGTTCTAATCACGGCTAGGGCAACCAGGGGCAAGTATTTATACGTTACAAATAAAAGCCCTTTGCGAAAACCCTAAAATTAGGTCATTTACGTATCAGTCCAGGCCCGACGGGACGACTCGTCCCCCAGGGCACGAGTCGTCCCCTTTGCACACCCCTCTGATTCTGGCGTCCCTTCATAAGACACGACTTGGCTTTGCTCATGGGACGAGTCAACCCTTTGGGCACGACTCGTGCCCTAGAGCACGAGTCGTCCCTCAGGACATCCCCTCTGAATCATCCTTCCCCCTTAAGGGGAATAGTTAGTTCAGACTGGGGACGAGTCGTCCCCTGAGCACAGAAAACCCATATTCTTCATTTTTGACAATTCGTTCGATGCGTGTGACCCCATAGGACCATACTATGTTGGTAATGAGTCTGATCACATCGATCCTCATAAGACATGAGCGGACTCTAGCAAGCCATCATGCCTACCCAAATAGTATAATATCAAGTTCGATTTTCCTACATAGAACATATCACAATCCCATTGTCACACGATGTTATATTGAACATGAGTCATGGTCCACGTCAACTCATATTGTTCAATGCTTTCTCGTTACCAAGTAAATTGATTAATCGAATGATATTAATCACATTAATTCATTCGGGCATGGCCATGTACTACATCAATCTTACTTACGAGTGGCCTAGCAAACATCTCTCTTTTCGAGGGACAATTTCCATCTTGACTTATCATTCTTCCCAACAAGAATCATACCATGCCAATGATAGCCCTTATTGTCATCCGGTTAAAAACAACGTTAAACTATATCAAACATGATATTAATTGAGCGGAAGACGATGATAATCTCAGGTCAAAGGATGTCAATGATATGACTATATGAAATTTAATTATGACATTTGACCATGACATAAATCTCATAATGGGTCAAGTCCAGTACCTTGTTCTCTAACAAGTACCCATGAATCTAATGTGCATCTCCATGCATATAATCATCACATGATTATCCATTAGACTTCATACTAGTGCTTCATAAGTACTAGGGACACAATTATTATAACTAAACATGCAAACACATATAATAATCAAAGAAACAATCTCATATATAAATGAACAATGACATTACATAAAGGTCTATCTCTATAGGCCTTAATTGTGTTATCATAGAGTGAAAATATATTGTTCATTGTGCCTCTTTTTACTTTGATTTTGAACAATTTTTTCTTAAAAATTAGGGTTGTAATTGAAATAGAGAAAAATTAGAATTTTTGAACTCAATTTGTAGTAAATTGATATCATTTGGTTGATTGTGTTATCATATGGGTGAAAATATAGTGACATTGTTGCATTATTTTTTGCTTGACAAAAGTATGAGTTTTAGCAATAATATGTTAACATATTTGTTTATTTCATTATAAACTATTTGTTAAGAATGTTTCAAAGTCTCTTAGTTTATGTATATACGTGTTTTATGTTTTTATTTGATTTTAAAATGCCGCATTTTTGTTAAAACAGGTAAATAACAATTTCATTGATTATGGGTCTTTGGATAACACTGTATTGACTTCACATGACAACCATCAAGCTCGATATATTTGGGAAGGACATTAGGTTGCGAGTACACTTTCATTTCGGCGTGGTGCCATCTTGACGGAGAAATTAGCTCCTAGGGTATTGTCTAAATTAGCCGAGACTTGGTTTTCGGGGGTTCATTATATATGAAAAATTTAGTACGATTTTGGGTTGTTTGAGGCATTTATTGAGAGATTGGCGTCCGCAGACCCATTCATTGTACCTTCCGGTTGTTGAGATGATTATCACCTTACAGGATATCGACATACTTTCTGGGTTGCCGATTAATGGGGATGATGTTACTGATGCTGACATCCCGGCGGTTCTAGATTGGCGGGGAATATGTCAGCAACTTTTAGGCGCTGTAATATTTTTGTAAATAGTCAAAACTTCTTTTAAAACATGACATTTTTATAAATAATTGAATCATGCTTTCAATTGCACAGTGACATTTTTGCAAATAACTTTACTTGTTTTAAAATGCACGATGACATTTTTTAAAATAACTGGAACTTAACAAACACACTATGACACTCTTTAATACTACCGTTTGAACTCTTTAATATGACCGATAACATTCTTCAACACTACCACCATGACTCTTTTAGTACTACCGCTGACACTTTTTGAATACTAATACTTGTTGTGAATATGGCCCTCCACACCCAAGCAAACCTACAAGAATAATAATCGCACACAAACCAAGCACAAGAAATCAAAGAAAAACAGAAAAGAACACAAGAAATTGTTAACCCAGTTCACCAATTTGATTGGCTACGTCTGGGGGCACTACCAAGCCAGGATCTTGCACTATGTATGTAAAAATATGTGTTACAATGAGTTGGGGGCGGAATTACTACTTAAATATATACTAGGGCATCAAACCAAGTCCTAGATTACAAAGGAATCCCGAAAATACGCCAGAATCAGAGTCCAGATTTACTTCCTCCCGACACATGGGCGGTCGCCCAAGGTCCCATGGGCGGTCGCCCAAGCCAAGTTTTTCCCGAACCAATGTTTCTGTACAACTGAGCGGTCGCTCAGCACCACCGGGCGGTCGCCCACAACGATGAACAAAACTCGACGTACCCATCGATCAACCGGGCGGTCGCCCATCATCACACAGGCGGTCGCCCACCCCGACAGAAACTTCAGACGAATTTCTCCCTTTTTGCTCGTAATCTAACCCAGTTGGTTCTCTATCCCAACAATCTCCCACCTAGAGATCAAACATACAAATAAGCCCTGTATCCGTCTTCAACTCACCCTTGGTGTCCTCCTAGTACTCACCTCGATCATGGTAGTGCCATCCTTCTCTCTCATTCTTCAAGCCCAATTGAAGCTTTGCACAGCTTCAACTTCTCAAGGTTCACAACCTTTGTCAACATGTCGGCGGATTCTCCGATCCCAATATCTTCTCAAGCCACAAAGTCTTCTCCTCCAAGAGATGCCTGATGTAGTGAAACCTCAGTTCAATGTGCTTCGTCCTCGAATGAAACGCCGGATTCTTTGCCAAGTGAATTGCGCTCTGACTGTCACTGTAGAGAATATTACCACTTCGCGTCTTCCCAAGTTCACCCAAGAAGTTCTCGTGTAGCCCAAACCATCTCTTTACTTGCTTCCGTCATCGCCACATATTCTCGCTTCGCAGCCGATCGAGCCACGATCTTTGCAACTTAGAAGCCCAGAGATTGCTTTGTACCACCCAATGTAAACACATAACCCGTAGTACTTCTCCTCTTATCAAGATCACTGATGCCAAGTCCGCATCAACATAACCCGCTAACACCACTTCCTTGCTTGAAAAACATAGAGCCTTACCAAATAGCATTCTTCAAGTAACGTAGGATCCACTTAACCGCTTCCCAATGTTGCTTTCTGGATTGCCCATGAACCGGTGACTACTCCCACCGCATGTGCAATGTCCGGCCTTGTACACACCATCGCATACATGAGACTCCCCACAGTGAAGCATATGGAGTTCTCTCCATCTTGTCACGCTCTTCCTTGTTCCTAGGCGAGTCCCTCTCGGATAGCTTGAAATGCAAACCCAATGGCGTCCCGTTGGCTTCGCCTCTTCCATACAAAACCTTGCTAAGACCTTCTCAACATATTCTCGCTTGTGAAAGAACCAACTTGCCCGACTCCCTATCCCGATCAATCCGCATGCCCAAGATTTTCCTTGCCTCTCCCAAATCCTTCATATCGAACCGTTCTGACAACTGAGTCTTCAACCTGTTTACCTCTCTACCGCTAGAGCCCGCTATCAACATGTCGTCCACATATAACAGCAAGATAATATACCCATTGTCCGTGTTCTTGAAGTAGCAACAATGATCCGCCTCACATCTCGATAAAATCAATGTCGTGCATGAATCCATCAAATTTCCTGTACCACTGCCTAGGAGCTTGTTTAAGGCCATAAAAGCTCTTAGTCAATCTGCAAACTAGCTCCTCGCTACCCTTAGACAAGAAACCCTATGGCTGTACCATGTAAATTTCCTCCTCCAAGTCTCCATGAAGAACGGCTGTCTTCACATCCATCTCGTTTCTAGCAAAGAAGTCATCCGCCACTACTAACCCCGTAACCATTCCGATAGTGGTCATCTTCACAACCGGAGTGAATACTTCGGTGTAGTCAATACCATACTTCGCCGAAACCCTTTAACAACCGGGTCTTGCCTTGTAACGCTTGCTACCGTCTGCTTCCTCCTTGATTCTGTAAACCCATTTGTTATGCAGAGCCTTCTTCCCCTTAGGTAGATTAGTCAACTCCCAAGTTTTGTTGGCCTTCAATGAGATCATCTCATCATCCATCGCAGCTTTCCACTTATTACAAAGCACACTACGAATCGCTCCGCATAACATTCCGGTTCCCATTATCTCGTCAACAACAAATAATAATTCGAAGGAGTATACTGTCGGGTGATCCACGCAATCCGCTGGATCTACGCAGCGAAATATCCGGCTCGGAGTACGTGGTTCATCTTCGTGACCTCGACCATGGTCAACATGAACCGTCCCGCTCCCACCCGAGTCCGGAATATCCACCTCTACAACCTCCGGTTCCGAACTAGTATCATCGATGCCCCCTTTCTATCCTTGTACAAAACCCGTTCATCAATACCACATCTCGACTACGAATAACCTTATGGTTTTGATCATCCCAAAATTTATACCCGAAGTCATCCCCGCCATACCCAATAAATGTACACTTACCGTATTTAGCATCTAATTTAGTTCTCTCGGCGGAATCAACATGAACATAAGAAACGCAGCCAAATACGCGAAGAAAGGACAGATTTACCTCGTTTCCACTCCAAGCTTCCTCTGAATTCCGTTTCCCAATGGAACCGATGGTCCCCGATTGATCAAGAAAGCCGCCGTGTCAACCGCATATGCCTGTAACGTCTTCGAAAGTCCACACTTCAATCTCATACTTCTAGCCCGCTCATTCAATGTTCTCGTTCATCCTTTCGCTACCCCGCTTGAGTTGTGGAGTCTTCTTTGGAGTCTTCTCCATACGAATACCATTCGCAAAGACAATATTCCCTAAACTCCCCAAGCTCATACTCCCCACCATCGTTCGATCTCAAGCACTTAAGCTTAAGTCCCGTTTGATTCTCCACCAAGGCCCTCCACTTCTTGAACACCTCGAAAGCCTCATCTTTCCCCTTCAAGAAATAGACCCAAACCTTCCTTGTAGAATCATCAATAAAAGTCATGTAATATGACGCACCACCCAGAGATGTAACCGGGAGATGGCCCCCACAAGTCCGTGTGAACCAATTCCAACTTTGCTTCCCTCAATCCCCTACCTGTCCTTGAGAAATTATTTCTCCCTTGTTTGCCAAACATACAATCTTCGCAGATCCCCACGTTGACTGTCTTCAATCCCGGTAGTAGACCCTTAGAACAAAGTACCTTCATCCCCGTCTCACTCATGTGACCCAATCGACAAGGTGCCACAAATCGGTATCACCCTTTGGCCGCCGCCACCGCAATACTATCCTTGGTGTTGTTCGCCAAATACAGAGTACCCTCCTTATTACCCCGAGCGATCTCACAATCCTCCTTGGTAATAACCCAGCCTCGGCTCGAAAGTCACCTTGTAACCCTCTTCGTCCAACTCGCCTAACCGAGAGTAGGTTCTTTTTCAAACCCGGAATGTGCCTGCCCCCGTTCAGATGTAGAACCTTCCCGTCCGATGCTCCTATCTTGACATCCCCCTTCCCCTTGATTTCCAAAGGCTCGCCATCAGCTAGATAGACCTTCCCGAAATCACCGGAAGTGTAATTATCCATCTCTCCCTTATGCCCGGCAAAGAGTGGAATGATGCCCCCGAATCCAAAGACCCATGATTCTAGTGCACTACTAACACTCGTAACCGCACATCATCACCTTCGATCGCCACATTCGCCTGATTGCCCTTATGATTTGGACAATCCCTCTTAAAGTGTCCCAATTCCTTACAATAATAGCACTGAACAGATCCCTTCGCAA
This sequence comes from Adenophora triphylla var. japonica, assembly GCA_022495995.1. NCBI lineage: Eukaryota > Viridiplantae > Streptophyta > Magnoliopsida > Asterales > Campanulaceae > Adenophora > Adenophora triphylla. The sequence goes on along the minus strand of JAFEMH010002540.1, from coordinate 76,904 downwards.
CCTTCGGTTTGTCCTTGGTCTCATCAGCTTTGCCCTTTCCACTCACACCGTTCTCCCTAGATTCGGTTCTCCCTTGTTTGCTAGTACCCGGATTTCCCCTACTAGTAGTAGCTAAAGCCGCTCCCGAAGTACTTGATGTCCCCAACTTCTTCATGCGATTTTCCTCACCTAAAAGAAAGTCTTTAACATCATCATATTTCAATTTTTTCTTACCTGCTGAAGCGTTGATTGCAGTCACCGTTCCACTCCAACTTGCCGGTAAAGAAGCTAGCAACAAGCATGCATGAACCTCGTCATCGAACTTGATCTCCACCGCTGTCAATGAATCTATGACATCCATAAATTCATCAATGTGCTTAGCCAAGGATCCTCCCTCTTGCATCTTGAGACTGCCCATCTTACGTATCAAATCAACCTTATTTGCAGCAGACGGAGTTTCAAATCTCTCAGTAAGATAATCCAATAGCTCCTTGGTGGTTGTCGCCTTCCTGGTAGTCTTCGCGATCCACTTTGACAAAGTAGATCTAACCACCCCTAAAGCCTTCCGATCCATGAGTTCCCATTCTTCCTGATCTTCATCTTCCGGTTTGACACCCTTCGCAGGCTTGTAGAGATCCTTGTTGTATAAGAGATCCTCAATCTGCATCCTCCAATATCCGTAGTCAGACCCATCGAATTTCTCAACCGCCTGTTTGTCCTTGCCCATTCTTGATTGCTTGAAACAACTCCCTTGATCTTGGAACCAAAAGCTCTGATACCAGTTGTTGTGAATATGGCCCTCCACACCCAAGCAAACCTACAAGAATAATAATCGCACACAAACCAAGCACAAGAAATCAAAGAAAATGTAAAAGAACACAAGAAATTGTTAACCCAGTTCACCAATTTGATTGGCTACGTCTGAGGGCACTACCAAGCCAGGATCTTGCACTATGTATGTAAAAATATGTGTTACAATGAGTTGGGGGCGGAATTACTACTTAAATATATACTAGGGCATCAAACCAAGTCCTAGATTACAAAGGAATCCCGAAAATACGCTGTAATCGAGTCCGATTTACTTCCTCCCGACACACGGGCGGTCGCCCAAGGTCCTACGTGGGCGGTCGCCCAAGCCAAGTTTTTCCCGAACCAATGTTTCGTACAACCGAGAGGTCGCTCGGCACCACCGGGCGGTCGCCCACAACGATGAACAAAACTCGACGTACCCACTGATCAACTGGGCGGTCGCCCATCATCACCTGGGCGGTCGCCCACCCCGACAGAAACTTCAGACGAATTTCTCCCCTTTTGCTCGTAATCTAACCCGGTTGGTTCTCTATCCCAACAATATTGACACTTTTTAACACATGAACTGACACTTTGAGTACATATACCAACACTCAATAACAAATGCACTAAATGTTAGTATTTTTTTAGTGCCAGTGATATTGTAATGAGTGTCCGTGATAGTGTTAAAGAATGACAATATTGATATTGATTAGTGTCTATGTGTTAATAAATTATGGTTATTTACGATATTGTTATTGCATGTTTTAAAAATGATTTCTAGTCATTTACAATAATGACATCGCAAATTAAAAAAAAAATAGTAGTTATTTACGATAATCATCGTGCCTTTTAAAGATTAGTCTTTCTTATGCATTAGAAATAATTAGTTTTTAATAAGATGAATGATTGTATAAGTAATGTACAAATAACAATAGAATATTCACCACCAGATAATAAATAATACAAGAATTTGATAGTCAATTTCGTCAACGTATGACTAAATCTGTGGGGGTTGTCAATTCATAATATACTATATAATTAATATATGATAGTAATTACAACTCTACACATGAAATCATAAATACCTAAATATGATTACTCTCCATAAACAACACTCTCATTTATATCACCTCTCCTGTAAGAAGAACACACATATCTTGATCATGATGATCAGGGTTGTAGGAGTGCCTCTTATAGCATCTACTTGGCCCTCTGCCCTCTTCTTAACATTATTTGTGACTCTCTCTTGTGTGTATCCTAGCAGGGACGGGGCCCATTTTGGGCAAGGGGTTCAATTAACCCCCCTAAACTTAAAAAAAAAAAAAAAAGCTATGTTGACCCTCTCAATTTTTAAGAAAATACATTTGTGTGCAATTTTGACCCCCTGTACTTTGAAATTCTAAATCAAATTTAAAAGTTTAGAAAAAGAAGGATGGTGTAGTGAAACATGGCAAAATTTGAAAGATTTAATTGAAAGAGTTATATTGTGAATTTTAAAATCAAATTTTGCAATTGAAAACAAGTTTTTTTTAACAATTATGTACTCCCTCCGCCACATAACAATTATTACTTCTTTTCTCTTGGACGTTCTATAACAAATGTTACTATTCTGAATCAGAAAGTTGATAATACTTTTTATTTAATAAGTCTCACTTGTTCACTAATAACAACAATTCAATTACTATTTTATATCGCACTTTCTTTCTTCTACTTTACTTTTTATACTCACAAAAAATATACACTACTATTATATTTTTTTTTTCCTGTAATTCACACGTATTAAAATTTAGTAACAATTATTACATTAGATGTATATTTCTTCCGTCCCGTTTGCAAGTTCACTATTTGAATATGTCGTGATGTCAGGCCCGGCCCTAGTGTAAGACAAGTGAGGTCATTGCATAGGGCCACCAAAATTACTATTTGTATTAGAGCCCCAAAAATTTACATATATACTAAAGTGGCCAAGTGATTTAGGAGGTATCCAAGAAGTAAATTGGCCATATTCAATTCCTGTTAACAGCTTGCTTGCATTCCTTTTTAAGTACTCTTCTAGAATACTAAATGATGCATAATAATCGGCTATATTGGTCAAATTTTTTAGTACTCTTTTAGAATATTAAATTATTTACAATTTTCTCTATCTTCAATTATCATCTTAATATTATCATAATAGTTATTTAAATACTTTGTGATTATCATTATAATTTTATTACAATATTTCTTTAAATTATTCAGAATTATTTCAAATTAAAAATGTTAACCCAACCTAATTATCAATTTTCACTAGTCAAGAATCTGAATCATTTTATTAACAAAATCTAAAATCTAGGAAATGATGAAAAGAGAGACCTTGAAAAAAAGAATGCTAAAATTTAAGAAAAAACATAAAGAAAGGTCTTGAACAAAAAGAACAACGTGGCAAAAATAAGGGGCAAAGAATAGAGATTTTAGAACGTCATCGCCCATCTACCAGTGTGGATAAAAAAAAATGAGGGCCTCAACTGACTACTTAACCTAGGGCCCCATTTACCACAGGACCGGCCCTACGTGATATATTATGAGTTTATATAGTTGGGTAGTGGGTAGAAGATAAAAAGTGGAGTAAATTGATAATTGTTGTATTACAAGTGAATCTCAAATGATGAAAAGATATTTGTAATAATGCAAGAATTATTGTACTTTACTTTATATTTTGACCCTCCCACTTCAATTCCTAGCTACATTTATGTATATCCTAGCTCTCTCCCCTCAGGCACACATAATAAAATGGCCATCACATTGTTTATACATGAATACAAGTGAATGCCCTAAACATATTCTAAGTAAAAATTTCGTTTGAACAGAAAACAGAAATATTGACTGATTTTGGTGCTATGCACTCACCTTATGAATGAGCAGGGACGGACCCAAGAATCATATTTAGTGGGTGCCAAAAAAAATTCCTTAGTCGAAAATTTTAATTAATGGTTCATAAATCAACAAATTCATCATAAAAATAAAGAATATGAACAAATACTTTGGGAAGTGTTTTTCTTTATTTCACACTTGCATGTTTACACTTACAGACCATCCAATATATACATGATACAAACTTTCTATGTTCCTAAACTTTCAAAATTCCTGACTTCTAAACTTTCTGTACATAATGTTCCTGACTTCTAAACTTTCTGTACATACACATTCTCTTGTCTCGATTAGATGCATCAGAATCCTAACGGATTCTCTATGTTACACCTTCCATTCTCGCCAATACTCCCCCTCAAGTTGGAGCGTGAAGATCCCGAACACCCAACTTGGAAAGGAAATCACAAAATTGTTGTCGACCAAGGCTTTTAGTCAAGATGTCAGCTAACTGTTGAGTAGTATGAATGTACGATGTGGCAATGTTCTTAGATCGAACCTCATTACGAACAAAGTGACAGTCAATTTCGATGTGTTTGGTGCGTTCATGAAACACAGGATTGGCCGCAAGATGCATAGCCGATTTACTATCACAATAAATACGCATCGGTTTGGCATGTGAAATGCCAAAGGAGTTAAGTAGTCCTTTTAACCATTTGAGCTCGCAAGTGGCATCAGCAAGAGCTCTATACTCGGCTTCAACCGAAGAACGAGAAACAGTTTGTTGCTTCTTCGTTTTCCAAGAAATTGGAGAGTCACCAAGAAAGACCAGATAGCCGGTTAACGAACGTCGAGTAAGAGGGCGCCTAGCCCGGTCAATCGCAATAGGCTGAGAGTCGAAGATCACAGTCAAAGCGGAGTAGAATACCTTGTCCAGGATGTCCCTTTAGATATCGAACTACCCGTAACGCCGCAGTCCAATGATCTAGGCGTGGAGCTTGCATGAACTGAGCTAAGACATGAACCGAATAGCTCAATTCAGGATGGGTAATGGTCAGGTAAATTAGACGCCCAATCAATCGTCTGTACTTTTCTGGATCTTTCAACAAAGAGCTATCCGACAAGGCTAGTTTATGGTTCTGTTCAAGAGGAAACGCAGAGGGCTTAGAACCGAGTAACCCTACTTCAGAAATGATATCCAAAGCATATTTGTGTTGGCAAATTACTAAACCTTCTTTGACACGAGCAACTTCAATTCCCAAGAAATACTTCAAAACACCGAGATCCTTCATATGAAAACAGTCTCCAAGATATGTTTTGAATGAGTTTATGGTGGTCGTATCATTACCACCAATGATCAAGTCATCAACATAGACCAGAACACATAAAATGATGTTGCCCCGCTTGTAAGTAAAAAGAGAATGATCTGAACCGGACTGAAGAAAACCATATTGTTTCAAAGCAGTCACAAGTTTGGAGAACCAACACCGGGGAGCTTGTCGCAATCCGTAAAGAGACTTTCGAAGCTTGCACACTTCCCCTCGTGAAGTACTAAAACTCGGGGGCAGTTTCATATATACCTCCTCATGCAGATCGCCGTGAAGAAATGCATTATGTACGTCCATCTGATAAAGTTCCCACTTTTGAGCAGCAGCAATAGAAAGAAATGTGCGCACGGTAACCATCTTGGCTACGGGAGCAAATGTTTCGTTGTAGTCAAGTCCTTCTACCTGTCTGTTGCCAAGAATAACTAATCGAGCCTTATACCTTTCGACAGTATCGTCGAGTTATACTTGATCTTGTATACCCACTGCAACCAATAGCGCGTTTCCCACGATGGCAATGTGTCCACTGATCCCAGTCCCATTTTTTTCAAGAGCATCAATTTCTTGGCGCATGGCATCACGCCATCTTACATCTTTAATGCTTCGTAGTATGAAGCGGGTTCGGATCCCGTGGTAAATCGCAACAAGAAAGCGCGATGTTTGGTAGTAAAACGATTACATGTTACATAATTAGTTATAGGATATCGAGTACTGAGGACGATGTGATATGAGTGGAACGTGCGGGGGTCGAAGTGCATCGAACAAAGTGTGCATAATGTAGTCTTGAAATCGGGCGGGAAGACGATGTTCACGTTGAACTCGTCCATTCTCGAGCTCCACATGCTCCACATTAGGTGCATCATGATTTAATTCTCGGCTCATTGTCATTTATTTCATGATTCCCACCGGTACCACTACCACTCCCAGGAGTCCGAATTAGGCTTCGGTCATAATCGGGTGATCATTTGTGCTAGCCGGGTGATCATCTGTGCTTGCCCAAAACCCAGGCGTCGTCATCGATTCCATAAAAAGTGTTCATGTCGACCGTAGTACTAGGTGGGGGCTGAAATGATTCATTAAGCTGAAATGGAAAAACATCCTCAAAAAACACTACATCTCTGCAGACAAAAAATGCTTTAGTGTCCAGATCATATACACGCCAACCCTTTTGACCGAAAGAGTATCCAACGAATACACATTTTCTACTTCGATCACCAAATTTATCTTTATCTCTTCGCTGATGATGTGCATAGCATAAACATCCAATAACCCTCAGCAAACCAAGAACAGGAGGTTTATGATGAAGAATTTCATATGGACATTTACCTTTGAGCAACGGAGTGGGGGTCCGATTAATAAGATGACATGCAGCCAAAACACATTCACCCCAAAATGTGATGGGAAGATGGGCTTGGAACCGAAGTGCCCGAGCTACATTTAAAATGTGTCGATGTTTCCGTTCCACCCGCCCATTTTGTTGAGGTGTACCTATACAAGATGTTTCCAGCAAAATACCATTTTCAAGAAAGTACGACTTCAAGGGTCGAAGCTCAGTCCCATTATCGCTTCGAATAATCTTTACTTGCTTACCAAACTGTCTGGTTGCCATAGCACAAAATTTTTTAATAATTTGAGGTACCTCAGTCTTATCAAGGAGCAAGTAAACCCACACAGCTCGAGAATGATCATCAACAATTGTTAGAAAATAAGTAGCACCACAGGAAGAACGAGTACGATAACTTCCCCAAAGGTCAACATGAATCAAATCAAAACAATCGTCTGCTTTATTATTACTTTTTGGAAAAGCATCTCTAGTTTGCTTTGCTCTAAAGCAAGCATCACAAGCAGATTTATCGCTGCTACTACTAGAACTCCCTATGGAAGGAACTAAATTCAAAATCTGATACGAAGGATGGCCCAACCTCTTGTGCCATAAATCCCGAGCATCACCCACACCAACTTTATTTGCTTGTTCAGTGCACACTGCTCGGAAATGATAGACCCCGCCATGCAGCTCACCCACACCAATCAAAGTCCTCGTTACTTGGTCTGTATCACACATAACTTATTAGCAAAAGTAACAGTGCAATTCAATTGTTTTACAAGTTGAGATATAGAAATTAGTGTGCAATGCATTTTTGGGACAAATAGAACATCCTCAAGATAAATATTTCCACCCAGGCATAAGGAACCCTTTTTCACTGCAGGAGTGCTTTCTCCATTTGGCATTCCTACCGAGCAAGGTAAGATATCAGTTACTTTGCTCAGAAGATGAATATTTCCTGTCATATGGTGCGAGGCCCCTGTATCAAGCAACCAATCATAAGTCTTACCAGCAAGTTTCTCTGTTTGCTCAACATTCAAGAGATTCCTGAGGGTTGCCAACTGTTCGTTGCTCAGCCCCAACAAATTTCCATTGTTGACTGCCTCTGCCAATCCTCCTTTGCGTACCTCAGCAGCATTAACCTGGGGAGTGCGAGTCTGTGAATCTATACGGTCTCGTACAGCTGTAGTCGAGCCCCCTTTACCTTGTCCAATTTTCTTGCCTCCAGCGTGATTCTTCTCTCCCCACCAGTCTGGATAACCAATCAGCTTGAAACACTCCTTTGCTTCATGCCCAGTCCGCTTGCAGTGAGTGCATATTGTGTTCTTATCACGTGTTGTGACAGGAGCATTTTTCCTTATATCTTGCCCAATTTTAGCCGCAAAAGCCATAGCCTCTCCACTGTCCTTTGATTTAGCTATGTCCTTGAGGCGTTCTTCACGTACAACCATGGAGTATGCCTTCATCAAGCTTGGTAAAGGTTCCATATTCAGAACACTTGACCTTACTGTTTCAAAAATTGCATCATCCAGCCCCATCAAAAATTGATGAAGTCGTTCGATTTCCTGCTTCTTCACCAACTCGACTGTGATCCCACACGTGCATCCCCTGCACTTACATACTAGGATGGGGTCATACATTGCCAATTCATCCCACATCATCTTCAATTTTCCATAGTATGCCACTACACTTTGTCCAAATTTGTTTGCGGTGGCGATGTCGATTTCGGTTGTTGTATTCTAGGGCCATTTCCAGCAGAAAATCTTTATTGTAGATCGTCCCATAGTTCTTTCACCGTGTCTGCATAGGTTATAGTAGAGCGCAAGGTTGGCTCTATGGTATTAAAAATCCATGCTACAACCATGGAATTCACTATCTCCCAGTCATCAATTTCCGGTGAATCCTCACTTGGCTGGATCACTGTCCCGTTAACAAAACCAAGTTTTCGCTTGGCCCCGAGCGCATGTCGCATGGCACGTGCCCATTCTTCGTAGTTCGATCCCTTCAACTGAATGTCGGAAATGATCATGCCAGGGTTGTCAGACGGATGAAGGTAGTATGGAGAAACTACCGCTGCATCCTTGCCTGAGGTGCCTATGACTTTCTCAGCATCAGTATTATTTTCGGTCATTTTAGGATAGGATTTGGTTGGATCGTAAATGCTTTGATACCATGAACAAATACTTTGGGAAGTGTTTTTCTTTATTTCACACTTGCCTGTTTACACTTACAGACCATCCAATATATACATGATACAAACTTTCTATGTTCCTAAACTTTCAAAATTCCTGACTTCTAAACTTTCTGTACATAATGTTCCTGACTTCTAAACTTTCTGTACATACACATTCTCTTGTCTCGGTTAGATGCATCAGAATTCTAACGAATTCTCTATGTTACACCTTCCATTCTCGCCAATAGAATAACTGTTAAAACATAAGTTTTGTTTAAGCATATACTAATTTCTAACTCACCATTTTCTTGTTATTGTAATAGCTTACTTGGAAAAATAAAGGTTCTGTTGTCATGAACAAATAAAAAAAATTGATATTAATGTTAGTTAAAGTGATGTTTAAAAAAAATAAAATTACTAAGATGTTTTTTTTTTTTAAATCCAAGGCAAAATAAATAAAATTAATTTGAATGTTAAATAAGAATTGTACTATATGATATAATTAAAGTGACATCAAAAGAATTCAACAAAAAATTTGAAAAAAAAAAACATTTATTAGAGGTTAAAAATATTTTGAAAAAGTTGCAGCTAGTGGAAATTGAACCCACATCGAAAAGGGAAGGTTCTAACAACCTAACAAACCAAGCTATCTAAAACATTTGTGAAAAAATGCGCCTTGTTAAATATATTAGCAGAGGTAAAAAAGTATAAAAGTAAAAAAAAAGTTATTTTTCAAAATTCAGTGAGTGCCGTCGCACTCACTCTCGTTATAGCGTGGGTCCGTCACTGCTTATGAGCCCGTATATCCCTATCAAAATTGGTTCCCCTCCTTTGCGCTCACATTATGAGCACACATAGCCTTCTAATTTGCTTGTTTCCTTATCCGTATATCAACTCAAACTCTTTCAAAGTTTAGACTTCCACTCCACCACACGTTGCAGTTGGTTTATACTCTATAAAACACACACACACACACACACATATATAATTAAATTCGGAATAATTATACTTTTCAATTCCCCTCATTTTATAGAAAGAATAATGACAACTTAAAAATTTTGTTTTATATAATTTGGGGAAATTGAATATTGGGGTACAAGGTTTAGAGGGTGTTCGGAATATAGGTCCTGATATTTCACTATTGTCAATTTAGGATCCAAAATTGAATTTTTTTGTCCTGTAAATGTTTTTAGCTAGTTTTGTTAGAAAATCATAAAAAATGACCACGTGCCACTCACGTGTCATTTAACTGGGGTTATTTAGTTACCATTTTACCCATAACGCTCGGACCCTATGTTGACAAAATCCTAGCTTTAGACCCCAATATGCAAACACCCCCAAAATTTAGACCCTAATTTGATAATGCCCCCCAACTTAGGAGAAACAATGATTTCATCGTTATCGGCTCTGAAGTTGTTCGAGCGCGAGCGTATAGGTGTTTCCGTTGCCTCCAAGTCTAACATGAAACGTCTTTGAAATAATTTTCTTATCAGGATATCGTTTCTAATTAGATAATGCCCCCCAACTTAGGAGAAACAATGATTTCATCTTTGTCGGCTCTGCAATTGTTCGAGCGCGAGCGTATAGGTGTTTCCGTTGCCTCCGGTCATACATGAAAGGTGTTTGAAATAATTTCAAATTATGGCTTGATTTTTAGACCTTCTACTTTCCATCTACTCACATCATTCTTTAAGCTATCATTATTGTATACGTACATATTCACCCTATCATACGCATTTCCGTTATAATTATATTATGAACGTCGTTTCGCTGTCTAACACTCGGTGTCATAAAATTAGTACAAGCCTAATTAATGTGAGCTAGAATTTTAGATCTTCTACCGTGATTAAAAACATATTCCAAACAACTTTAATGTTGAGCTCGCGGACTACCAGAAAACCAAGAATAAGACGACACCGGAAAAATCATTATTTCTTCCAAGTTTGGGGAAATTACCAAATTAGGGTCTAAACTTTGGGGTGCTTGCATATTGGGGTCTGATGTTAGAAATTTATCGATTTAGGGTCGGACCGTTAGGTGTAAATTGGCAATCATGATTCCAAATAACCCCAGTTAAATTACATGTGAGTTGCATGTGAAAACTTAACGGGTTTTTAACAAAACTGGTTAAAAATCTTAACACTACTAAGAATGTCAATTTTGGACCCTAAATTGGCAATAGTGAAAAATATGGACCTACATTATGAACACCCTCTAAACTTTGAACCCCATAATGCAGTTTCACCGTAATTTGGTAACTAACGTGAACTTTAGGTAAGGGGATTGTTGTTGTTAGTCTGTTCAAATTTTACTGTAAATCTAACAACCCTATTAGGATATGTCAAAGATCTAGAATCAATTTAGGGAAAAAAGTAAAGTGTAGGGACCAAGTTGTACAGTAATGTAGACAATAGCTAGATTTGTTGATAGTTGGTAGAAAACGATGACTACTGAGTACCAAGTGCATGCAAAATCAAACACAGAGAGACAGAGAGGTGTTTGGGTTGGTGGGGGAAGATAGAAGTTAAGTGAAATATTATACTCCCTCTGTTTCCGTTCGAATGGGCAAAATTTTTGCCTTACACGGAAATTAAGAAAAGTGATGTAGGAAAGAGAAAAAGTGTATAGTGAAATAAATGTTGTGAATATGAAAAGTGATGTAGGAAAGAGAAAGTGGGATAGGGAATAGTTAGTGGATATTTATTATGAGTATGACAAGTGGGTTCCACAAATAAAGAAGTAATAAAAAACTTTTCATTTTTGGGTTGTGCCCCTTCAAATGGGACGCCCAAAAAGGAAATTTATGCTCTTTCGGGGGGGGGAGGAGAGAGTATAAATTGTTATAGATAATATTTATAATAGTATATCGATAATAAATTTTAAATTTTTATTAGTATGATTAAATTAATGTAAAATTATTATTCAAAAGTATGTTCATGTTAATGACAAAAAAAAATGGAAATATCACTTTGATACAGAGAGAGCAATATGTCGATTTTTTTTCAAATAATTACCTTTTGAATCCATATATACCGGAATGACACTAGGAAAAATTTATGTACCAAAATGACCACTTTGAGAGAAATCGGCATTGGTAGTGCCGTTTTTGGTTTGAAGTCGGCATTGCCAATGCCGACTTTAGGCCATTTTTGAAACCCAATTTAAAAAAAAAAAAAAAAAAAAAAAAAAAAAACCCTAAAGTCGGCATTGCCAATGCCGACTTTAGGCTTTTTTTTTCAAATTGGGTTTTTCACATTTATATTTAAAAAATTGATGTCGTTTGGAGCATTTGCACAATTGTTAAGAAACCAAGGGATATCAGCATTGACCTTGCACTCCGTATTTACTTCAGCTGGTTGCCCCTATAACTTCCTTGGCCTCCTAAAACTACTCCACCTTAAACTAGTGTAATAAATGATTTTATTGATGTCCGTTTCATCCCTTAATAGCCAATTGAAAGTTCCAAATTACTTCACATGGATGCTTATACATGCTCATTACTTCTTTTTCTTAAAAACTACATCTAATCTTCAAAACAATATCTATTTTGAACCTGATGAGGGTGTATTTATTTTGTATCGGGTCTATTATGGATGCAATAAATAAAGAGTTAGATGTGTTGAATAAAAAAAATATGAATTTGATGATGAAATTTAAGAAAACTGAAGAAGGTTGAATGATTTTTTTTTTATTATTTATTTTTTTTTTGCAGTTTTTCCTAAACATAAATAATGGTATATTTGGTAAATAATAAATAAAATGTATAGATAATAGCAAAAATGCAAAATAACAAGTATTTTGGAATAAATTTGAGCTCCTTCAACTACAAGTAAATATTTTGGGACGAAAGGAGTTAATTTAGCTCCTTAGTTTGATGCAACTCAAATACCAAGATCTACAGCTCGATTTGTAATTAACAGTGCACATGTTTTAAATATAAATGTGAGAAACCCAATTTGAAAAAAAAAAAAAAAGCCTAAAGTCGGCATTGGAAATGCCGACTTTAGGGCTTGTTTTTTTTTTTTTTTTTTTAAATTGGGTTTCAAAAATGGCTAAAGTCGGCATTGGCAATGCCGACTTCAAACCAAAAACGGCACTACCAATGCCGATTTCTCTCAAAGTGGTCATTTTGGTACATAAATTTTTCCTAGTGTCATTCTGGTATATATGGATTCAAAAGGGAATTATTTGAAAAAAAAATCGCAATATGTCTATCAATAAACATCAGTTCTAGTTTAAAATAGATGTCGTTTTGCAGGTTTGCACAATCATCAAGAAATACAATTAATACAACAATTTTATAAACTAAAATATCAAATAGTATACTTTTATTAACCTCACACAATATGTATAATTAATGAAAGGAAATAAGTTTTAATACTGGGATAAATTGAAGATTTAACCTAAAACAATATCTATATTGAATAAAAATTTAAAACTTAATATAACATCTATTCTCAAATAAATCAAATGGGACCAATTTATTAATTTCACCAAATTCGAGTCCATATTTTTGATAGTTTCGAGTAGAAGATAGACAATGGTCCAAATGGGACCAATTTAGGCTAACTTTTAATGTTATCGTCAATAATGCAACATAAAAGCATGCGTTGTCTAGGAATTAAATCACATTTTTTGTATGTTAATATGAAATAACTTTTAGTAATAATTTTAGACTAATTCAATTATCATAATAAAAATATAAAATTTGTTAGTTATACACCATTATAAATAATATCAATAATAAATTTTAAGTTTTTATTAGAATAATTAAATTAACCTGAATTATTTCTAAAAGTTACTTCATATTAACATAAAAAAAGTGTGACATTTATTCTGGGATATAAGGAGTAGTAAATACAGATTTACTTATGGTTAGTGTTATTAATCACTTCCTCAATCCCAAAATACACAACAACAACAACAACAAAGCTTTAGTCTCAAAAAAAAATTAGGGTCCGCTAACATGAATTGTCATATGTGATCGGAAAAAAAAACAAGAAATAATTTATAATAAGAAATGTGGATTTTTTTTGAAAATAAATAAATTAATGTCTACTATCTTTTGAATAGTTTGTTCTTAATTTTTTTTTAAAAAAAATAAATAAATCATTACATATTTGCAAAACCAGAAATTTAGAAAATGGATACCAAAAAATTGAGACATTGTCAAAATATCCAAAAATAAAAAATAGATTATTTATTTTGAAATAGAGAAAATAGTACTGATCATCGGTGCGCTTAAACTTGAAATGTAGAAATATACTCCCTCCGTCCAGCCGAAATTAAGAAAAGTGATGTAGAAAAGAGAAAAAGTGTATAGTAAAATAAATATAATGAGTGAAAGGTGATGTAGGAAAGAGAAAGTGAGGTAGGGAATAGTTAGTGGATATTTATTGTGAGAGTATGACAAGTGTGTCCCACAAATAAAGAAGTAATAAAATTTTTTCCATTTTTGGGTTGTGCCCTTTCAAATGGGACGCCCAAAAAAAAAATTTGTGCCCTTTCGAACAGGACTACCGAGGAAGAAGAAGTATGATATACTAATAAACACATAAGTTTGTACTATAAGAGCTGAAATCATTTAAAAATATACTCTCTCCGCCCCAGACCAAGGGTTATCGGGAGGATTTTACACTTCTTAAGAAATTTTTTAAAAAATTGAATAAAAGTTAAATGTGGATAGAGAATAGTAGTTAATGTTTAATTTTTTTTTTTGTAAATATGTTAACTTTATAAGGGTATAATGAATGATTTTTTTTGTAATATGGGGTAGGGAATAGTAGTTAATGATTGATTTTTTAATAGGAGAGAAAATGAGTGGGAGGAATAGTAAGTTAATGATTAATTTTTTTATAATTATGTTAACTTTATAAGGGTATAATGAATGATTTTTTTTTAAAATATATTAAATTATAAGGGTATAAATATATTCAAAAACTTGCCATTTAAGGAAAGAAACTTTTGGTCTGGAACGGACCAAAAGGGAAAGTAGAACCCTTGGTCTGGACAGAGGGAGTATTAACTTTTTTCCGTTTCACTTTATTTGATATCAAAAATTTTGACATAAAAATTAAGAAAAATATAGGAGAGAGAATTAGTAAAAGGAGGTGTTGTGAGTAAGAAAAATAAAGTAGAAGAGAGCGAAAGTGAAAAAAATAGTAATTTGATTGATATTATTAGTATAAAAACTTTCCATTTGAATAGTATCAAGTGAAATGAGATAGAATAAAATGAAAATTGATATTAATTAAAGTGGAACGGAGAAAGTATGTAACTAATCCCGGTCAAATACATTTAAGTATTATATTTTTAATAGATTAAGAATTTCATCAATAAAAAAATTCTTAAAAAAATGATTATTGATTATATATGTTTGAAAATATGTCAAATATTTATAGAGCCAAGGACCCTAAGACCCCTAAGTGAGATCACAAACCCATAAATATCCAATCGAGATCAGAAATTCCTCAGAAACCCGCTGTAATTAATATACCTAGAATACCCCTCCTTCCCGTTTCTAAACAACCGTCATTTTCTATGTTATTTTGGAAAAATTGAATCAAAATGAAGAGAGTGGGATTCGAACTCTAGACCTTCCACTATAAACCAAAGTCTTAACCGCTTGGCCAATGCTTTGTTTACATTTATTTTTGCAATATATTTGATTAGTATAAACTGTGGAGGAAAATTAATTTAAAAAAAAAATGAGATTTCACAGCTATAAGACCTTTGAATGGTCCTATAGCAAATGGTATATGACCTGACAACATCATATACAAAGCTATAAGACCATTGGATGGTCCTATAGCAAGTAGTATAGGACCTCACACAATCTTATGCCAACGCATTAAGACCTTTGAATGGTCCTATAGCAACTGGTATAGGACTTAACAACATCATATACAAAGCTATAAGACATTTGAATGGTCATATATCAAGTGTGATATAGGACCTCACACAATCTTATACCAACGCATTAAGACCTTTGAATGGTCCTATAGCAACTGGTATAGGACTTAACAACATCATATAGAAAGCTATAAGACCTTTGAATGGTCCTATAGCAAATGGTGCTTCCGGAGTCGGATTCAGATCTCAGATTGAATGGATTAACAAATTTAAATTTCAAAATTCAAAATTGATCAATCAGAGCAAGGACTAACAAAGCATTAACTATCTCAAATCAATTAGCCTTTCAAATTTCAATCAACAGACCAAACTTCAAACTTCAAATCAACGAAGAACACATAATCTGATCCATTGATCCATTGATAATAACAGAGAAATGAAATCGAAATTGGGAAAGCAAAGTGAAATTACTGTACTTACCTTCTTTAGCGAAGCCTTCTCCACTAGCTTCTTCACGAACATTTTCACCGGTTAATCAGAATCAAAAAGGCAGTCATCCTCGATTGTCGTGCAGCGATCTCAAAATTTGAACTCTGTGTGTTAGCGGCGGAACGGGGCCTTGGCCGAAGATGGAGACGTCGAGGGTTGGCGAGGCAGAGAGAGGGCGTGAGGAAGGGATTAGATGGTGAATGGAGAGGAATCTATGGATTCCGTCTAGAGAGAGAGAGTCTAAAGAGAGAAAGTGTGTGGCCTCCCTTTGCGTTTAGAGGGAGGGAGGGGTAAAATTGGTATTTAGAAATCATATTTGACCAGGTCAAATGAGTTTTGGGTTTACACGGTATTTTGATTTGAGCTTCTTAATGAGTTTGAAATTTTGAATCTGGGTTAGGTTTTTATGGGATAAGATCTGGGCTAGAGGGTTAGGAAGGAATTAATACATATTTATATTGTAGACATACGGGGATAGACATGCCCGGTTCACGGTTCGTCAAAAATCAAAACCGTTAACTCACGGTTCACGGTATGGTTCATCTTTTTTTTTTTTAATAAAATATTTTGAGCAGTTTTTAGACAATTTTTTTTTCAAAGTTTGTTTTTTTTCAATTTTTTGATACATTATAAATTATTTTACTTTACATAAGTATTAAGAAAATTTAGATTTCATATTTTTATAGGAATTAATGGGTGGAATGAGAAAAAAAAAATTTTAAAAAAGGGACGATACCCTTATAATTTTATTAATATTAAGCAAATTTATATAGAGGGGGACAATCAACCTTACCCTTTTATAATTGAGTAGGTCTAGGGAGAAACGCGTTTCTCCATAAGTTATGGAGAAACGGGTTTCTGGATATCCAGAAGTTTTATGATTGATATCCAGAAGCTTTGGGACGGATATCCAGAAAAAATATTTGAGACCAAATTCAAGGCCAAGACCAAATCTGATTCTGGATATCACTTTCACAAGGTTCTGAATATCCAGAACATTGAATTTGGATATCCAGAAGCCTTAAAACTTATATCCAGAAGCCAATTCTAAATTTCTGGATATCACTTACATAAGGTTCTGGATATCCTTTCAAAGAGTTTTGGATATTCAGAAACCCGTTCTCCATACCTTATGGAGAAACGCGTTTCTCCCTAGATTTTGGCTTTATAATTAAGGGGGATAATTAGGAGCCTTACCTCAAAAATTAAATTACACAATTAAACTTAAAAAATATCTAAATTTCTAAACTATAAAATACAAAGATACAAAAAAAAAAAATTACCTAAAGCAATTAATGGAGCCCAAACCGTATGAACCGCTGGTATGAATCACCGGTTCAAACCGTCGGTTTCGAAGCCTAAACCACGTACGAATCGTAAATCGTCGGTCCACGATTCACTCGGTTTAACGGTTCATCCGGTTCACGATTTTCAACGGTTCAAAATCGTCAGTTCATTCGATTCAAACATAAATCATGAACGTGTCTACACGGGACTGTATAAAAATTCTCCATAATTGAACCCATCTCTTAAAATAGGCTTATGATTTTTCAAAAAATGAATAAGCCTAAAAGGCTAGTCGCATATATACAAAATAATTGAGGAGAGGGAGGGAGGGAGCGTTTGGCAAGGCAACACTAAGGAAATGCAGCTTTCATCTCTTCAGCATGCCATTATAATCCAACAACTCCAAGACAAAACAATCAAACAACATACTCCCTCCGTTCGAACGAAGAGACACAAATTCCTTTTTGAATGTCTCATTTAAAAAGGCACAATTTAAAAATGGAAAATTTTTTATTACTTCTTTATTTGTGGAACTCACTTGTCATACTCACAATAAATATCCACTAACTATTTTCTACCCCACTTTCTATTTCCTACATCACTTTTCATACTCACAACATTTATTTCACTATACACTTTTTCTCTTTCCTACATCACTTTTCTTAATTCTCGTGTGCAAGACAAAAAATTTGCCTCTTCGAGCGAGACGGAGGGAGTATATAGTATTAGTGGGAGAAGGAATGTTTTTCTTTCTTTTTTTTTTTATTTACATTCTCTAGAGAGAATGTTTGAATGTTTTATGTTAAATTAAAGGAATCATGCATAAAGGATTTTATATATGAGAGTACATATATATCATGGTTTCAATCAAAGCATGATAACCTCCAAAGATTATTCCCACTTCTAATACTTGTCTTTTTCCTTTTCACTTTCTTCCTATGCCCTAACAAACACTAGAGCCAAAGGAAAGAGAATTTTATGGTGTGGATAATCACTCCCAATTAGCAGAAGAGGGCACCATGATCTCACTTCTCCAAAGGAAAAGGGGGGCGCTTTTGTTAGGGGACAAGATGACAGAGTATCACCCTACCTATTATATTCCTCCAAACACACCCTTCCATGTGCTCCCTTCTAAACCTCCTTTTGGATTTTCCCTATTTTCCCTTTTCTCCTTTTCTTTTTTCCCCCACTTTTTTCTCAATTCTCACAATCCCACTCAACCAAAATTTAAAGTACCAGCTCCTAGATTGGCCTCACAACCCCTTTTCTCCTTGGATTCTTATGCCTTGTCTGCAAATGATATGCCCCTTTTTCTCCTTTCTTTCTTTGAATCATTTGGTGTTAGAATGAACAAAAGTGCAAAAACATGCATAAGTACTCTTTCTCAAATGACCATTTTACCCCCAAACACATTTCATGATCTCTATCTCTCTCTCTATATATACTATATATATAGGGCATTCAGCTTCATCTTCATCTTCAACCATGACCAACTCTTGCACCCTCTTTTGATACCTACAAACCATTTCTCCCTCTCCCTCTCTCTCTCTCTCTCTCTCAAACACGCACATACACTAACAAATGGTTGGAGAAATGAGTGATCACAAGGTGAGATGTTCCACCATTACATTGTTGCAAGAGAGGTTTAGGCATTTGGAGAGAGTTAAGGAGATGAGAGAAGAACGCTCGCTCTTGAAAATGCTACCGCACTTTGAACAATGCGGCCAACAAAAACACGCTTACTACTAGGCGGAAGAGCCAACCAAATTGTTCTTCCAATCCGAAATAATTCATCCAACTACACAAATAAAGCCATCTTCCCAACTCGTCCACCTCTCTCTCTGGCCAAACTCACAAACCGAGTATGCTAACAATCATTATGTGACCAACATAACAACGACGACAAAAATGCCTAGCTTGGACACCAAGTCATGGCTCAATAATGCGCTCTTGTCGCGCTCTTGTTTAATCAAAGTTGATGACACTACTGCTACAACTGATGTTGACACTTCTCTTCATCTCTAAGCAAATATATATGTACTATGTGATGAGTATTTGTACTCTTACTATATATAATGAGGTTATGACTTATGATCTTGCTTTGCATTGACCTTGCAAAAGCTAGGTTTTAACCAATGAATCATGTTATATATAATTATTAATATAGAGTATTAGTTAGGAATAATGCATTGTTTACCTATAAATAATGATATTATAGGGTTTCTAGATGGTGAAACCCTATACTATCATACAAAGGTAACATTTTATATCGTTTGGCTTAGAGATCTTTGAAGCATTTTGCTAGGTTAGCGATATGACTACTGGAGTATATAATAATAAAAAGTTTGACTCGTCAAGCGTAACTATCCTCCTATAACCACCAATGAAGTATATGATATCATTAAAAAAAGCTACGACGGAGACAATACAAATGATGGACCGGGTATACCAAGGATAGAGAAAACCAATTCAATTCGTGTAGGTCTGTCACAAAGACGTGACGATGATGGATGGATGGCCGGCCAATATTCTCACAGTGATCCCAAAGCCAAGAGCAAACGGTTAGACCAGACAGAGACCCAATTAAAGAGACAAAGGATGAGCTTCAATGGAAAGGAAACTTTCCCCCTTAAAAGAGTTTCTAGACTAGAGAGAGGCTAGTGATCCAAATAACTCATAGGTAGAACAATCAAATGGAACCTTCATATTAAAAATTTAGAACTCCAAATGTAGTGGTATAACCGGTTCGATCCGCACCATACTTTGATATCAAATTTAACCAAGCTATATTGTTTGTTGTTTGGTCCTTGAATTTATTGGACAAAATATGTTAGAATAGGATAAGGGAAGTATATATTTAATATAGGACTGTTAATATCCCTTTGCCTTTATCTATTTCAGTACATATTTTGTATACATAGAATATAATAGGACTCTATGTAACGAAGTATATATATCAGTATGAATAGACCTAGAGAGACAAGTTGAGTTCTCCAATATTGTGCCCACTGTCGTGTGTTGTGCTTGGACTGATACTCCTCTTCACCAAACAATCTAAGTGTTCTTCTCCATATTTCCTCCTTCCTCCTTATGCATTTCTTGAATCATACATGGTATCAGAGCTGGTCCATTGCACGTGCAGGCCCAACGGCCCACGATGAACCCTTCGTGCCACCCACCATCCAGTCCACGTTGTAAGCCTTTGGCAAAGCCCGGCTACACGTGAGAGGGCGTGTAAGAGAACATTATCCCATATCAGGAATAAACAAGACTTGTCTCTAACATATACTCCCTCCGTCCCACGTTAGTTGAGACTTCTTTCCCTTTTGGGCCGTCCCACGTTAGTTGAGACTGCCCAAAATGGCAAAAATTTTAATATTTTATATTCACCCTACCCCACCCACTCATTCTCTCTCTTCATTTTCCACCATTCAATTTATTCAACCAATCTACTATTAACTCCACTCATTCTCTCTCTTCATTTTCTACCACACATTTTCATTATCTTATTCATTTTCCTTAATTGGTGTGCCCAAAAAGTTAGTCTCAACTAACGTGGGACGGAGGGAGTAAGGATCCTGGGCTACCCCCCTTAACACCAATTGGTTTTAAAGGTGGAACCTCAGACTTCATACATGGTATCAGAGCCACCGATCTATGGTGGACTGATTACTTCGCTTCCGCAATTCTTCTTTAAATCTCTCTATTATTATTTTTTTCTTTTCTTCATAAAATTAATTTTTGGTACGTTCAATGGATGATTTTTGGTATGATCCGTTTACGGCTTTGTAATGCCATCATCGTATCCTATTTGTCAATTATGTAACATTTTGGTCATCTTTATGCAATTGATTGTTTGCGTTATAATGAACCAAGTAATATCGTTCATAATTCTTCTTTTTCGTTGTCGGATTGGTTATACCCGGAACAAAATGAATCCTTAGATTCAAATGATTGTTCTTCTGACGTAGAAGAACCACTAACCGATGTTGATGGGTCGTCTTATTCCTCTGCTTTTCCTACTTCAAATTGGTATGTTGATGACCTTCTTGATCAACTCCATTGTCTTCGAAAACTTCCTTCTCAATCTTTGTCAAATTATTTTTCTGAAGCAAAATCGATTGCATATGCTCTTGATAGGGCAGGATATTCTATATTCGAAATCGAGCTTATTGAATTTCTTGTTGATGGACTTGATTAATTATTTGTCAAATCTGACAATTATTATTATTTTCGAAAATCACAAATCTCGTTAGATTTATTTTTCGAATGTCTTATTGATGAGGAAAAACAGTTTAATGGGAGTGGACACATCAGTGCTGTGGTGATCGACAACAATGCAGCAAATGTCACACATGTTATGCCACCAAATGGTGCCATGTCATCGATGTCAGATATGCCTGTGAGTCCTACATCAGTGGCGTCCAGTGGTCATTTCCCCTTCGGTGCATCTGAAATATCGGGAATGGGAGTGGACACGTCGGTGCTTGACTCGGCATTTACTTGAGCATCTCACGGCGATAATGGTGCGGAAATCGATCTTTGGGTCGAGATCCTTGGAATTTTAGCCTTTCGGATCTAACGGTGACTTGTCAAACACAGGAGACTTAGGAGCTCTTGGAAACTATCATGGTTCCCCCTTTTTGCCTTCTGATTCAGATATCCTACTTGACTCTCCAGAGCATGACGATACAGTGGAGGAGTTCTTCGTTGATTCAGTCCCAGGGCCACCAGACATTGGTTCAAGATACTTTTCTCCAACACCATCCGTTGTTCATCCATTACCTCCTCCAAATGTGCCAGAAAGTGCATTTCCTTGAGAAGATAGTCAAGCTCAGCGTCAATTGCCGGCTCTTTAATCGATTACGATCGTTCCGAAATGGAGGGCTCAGTTGATGATAATGGACAGAAAGTTCTTAATCGGGTGGAATTTTATTTCGGTGATGTAAATTTGGCTACTGCGATCATTTAATGCGGTTCATCGGCCAAAGATCTGAAGGATATGTGCCATTATACGTGGTTTGCATCTTTTAAAAGATCAAAGCTCTGACAAGTAACATTTCCCGGCTTGCCAATATCCTAAGGAACTCAACAAAGCTTGTGGTAAGTGATGATGGAAAGAAGGTTAGGCGCCAGCAACCCCGGCGATTCGGATATGGAAGAGTTCTGAGGCTCGAATAGTTGTTGCTGAAAATTTACACGAGGACCGCTGCCACCAGAACCTCATGAAAATCTTTTGGTGTCGGAAGTGTTGATCCGTACTGTCAGCCCAACCTTCCGGTGGTGGGGCTTCTTGAATCCGAGCGGTTAAAGGAGATGGCATGCTCCTCGACAATTTGCATGCATTTGTGGAATATGAATCGGTTGAAGTGGTGAGAAAGCGGTTGTGGAGCTTAATGATGAGGATGGGTACTATCTTTCCTATATCCGCCGAAACAGTGGCATTACATACCGTGGGATGATCAACTTTATAAGAGACTTTTATTCAACATTAATAAGTTGCTTTCGGTGTTTCTGTTAGCATGGGTTTTGTGTGACTAAGTTCAAGCCGCTTCTCCGTACCTACGATTTGCTTGAGGGAGGGTATTGGACAAAATATGTTAGAATAGGATAAGGGAAGTATATATTTAATATAGAATTTGTTAATATCCCTTTGCCTTTATCTATTCCGGTACATATTTTGTATACATATAATATAATAGGACTACATGTAATGAAGTATATATATCGGTATGAATAGACCTAGAGAGACAAGTTGAGTTCTCGATATTGTGCCCGATGTCGTGTGTTGTGCTTGGTGATACTCCCTCTTCACCAAACAATCTAAGTGTTCTTCTCCATATTTCCTCCTTCCTCCTTATGCATTTCTCGAATCATACGAAATTTACTTCGATTTTGAAAATTGACAAATTATATGATTTGATTTGGTTCGGTTTGAATTTTAATAACTATTGATGTTAGATATGTAAATTAGCGGCCGACCAAACCATTCAATCTCATAACTTCCGCAAGCCCTAAATTTAATTTGACTGTTTGACTGAGGTGAGAAGAGATAAGAAAAAGGCAAAAATCATATTTACGTTACTAAACTTTAACTTTTTTCAAAATGTTCTCACTAAACTATTAGTTTTCAAAGTGTTCTCACCGGACTTTCACAATTTTCAAAATGTGCTCACTATATTAATATATTCGATAAAAATCTAAAGAAATTTAGTCACATGACTTAACGTAAATATATATGCATCAAGAAAGCGAGGAGGGTCGGTTGATAGCCCCACAAGAGGCTTTCAATCGGATCGCTGATGTAGTTCAAGAAGCCATCAAGAAAATGGAAATGGTGGAAGAGGAAAAGATGCGCAGTGTAAAGAAAGCCCGGTTAGCTGTCGAGGCCTGTGATCAAGAACTCAAAGATAAAGCTCGAGAAGTGGCAACACTAAAGATGGAAAGACAGAAAAAGAAGCAACAAATTGATGAGCTCGAAAGCATTGTAAGACTTAAACAGGCTGAGGCAGACATGTTTGACCTCAAGGTTAGCGAGGCTAGAAGAGAAGCAGAGAGGCTACAAAGGATTATACTTTCCAAAACGGAGAAATCTGAAGAGGATTATACTAGTAGGTATCTTAAACAACGGTTGAGTGAAGCTGAAGCTGAGAAGCAGTATTTATTCGAGAAGATGAAGCTTCAAGAAGGTTCTAGAACATCACAGAGCAGTGGTGGTGGGGGCATTGAGCCATCTCAGAAGATGATGTAGTCAAAGATTCAAGATCTGCTCAAGAACATGTATAAAGGAGATGGTCAAACGAGTGACCTTCACTCTATTGGTGGCATCCCTTGAGGAGTAGTAAATTTACTTATTTTTATTTTTATTTTTATTTTTATTTTTATTTTTATTTTTATTTTTATTTTTATTTTTATTTTTATTTTTATTTTTATTTTTATTTTTATTTTTATTTTTATTTTTATTTTTATTTTTATTTTTATTTTTATTTTTATTTTTATTTTTATTTTTATTTTTATTTTTATTTTTATTTTTATTTTTATTTTTATTTTTATTTTTATTTTTATTTTTATTTTTATTTTTATTTTTATTTTTATTTTTATTTTTATTTTTATTTTTATTTTTATTTTTATTTTTATTTTTATTTTTATTTTTATTTTTATTTTTATTTTTATTTTTATTTTTATTTTTATTTTTATTTTTATTTTTATTTTTATTTTTATTTTTATTTTTATTTTTATTTTTATTTTTATTTTTATTTTTATTTTTATTTTTATTTTTATTTTTATTTTTATTTTTATTTTTATTTTTATTTTTATTTTTATTTTTATTTTTATTTTTATTTTTATTTTTATTTTTATTTTTATTTTTATTTTTATTTTTATTTTTATTTTTATTTTTATTTTTATTTTTATTTTTATTTTTATTTTTATTTTATTTTAATTTTTATTTTAATTTTTATTTTTATTTTTATTTTTATTTTATTTTTATTTTTATTTTTATTTTTATTTTTATTTTTATTTTTATTTTTATTTTTATTTTTATTTTTATTTTTATTTTTATTTTTATTTTTATTTTTATTTTTATTTTTATTTTTATTTTTATTTTTATTTTTATTTTTATTTTTATTTTTATTTTTATTTTTATTTTTATTTTTATTTTTCGCCAAAATCTTGTAAAAAACTAGTTTTTTTGTAACATAAGAAAAAAACTAGTTTTAAAGCACCAAGTCTAACTAATAAGAGTGATAAACGGTTCTGAAAACTAGTTTTTTTATAACATTTTGAAAAAAAACTAATTTTTCACAGGAGTTACTCATTTATTTTTATTTTTATTTTTGTGTCTGGATCGGTACCAAAAGATGAAATTCCGATTAGTGACCCAGGAATTTAATTAATGTAACAATAGCAGGTTCAAAATGCAAAATACTTGTAAGAACCCGAAAAAAATTTTAAACTTTTAATTAATTATTTTTTTTAAA
Source organism: Adenophora triphylla var. japonica (assembly GCA_022495995.1). Classification (NCBI taxonomy): domain Eukaryota; kingdom Viridiplantae; phylum Streptophyta; class Magnoliopsida; order Asterales; family Campanulaceae; genus Adenophora; species Adenophora triphylla. The sequence goes on along the minus strand of JAFEMH010002540.1, from coordinate 51,860 downwards.
AAAAAATTAATGTAATTATAATTATTGATTAACATTTAGTTGCAGTTAACTTATATTTGTGTGATCGTGTTCCTAAATGTTACTTATGTGAATTAAATTGGAACATGAAAGACTGGTCTAGTGGATTGACCAAAAGTATATGTTAACTGGCTGAATGAACAGCCAAGTGTGATTAATTTTGGGTCAAGTGAAACGACCTATAAATTAAATTACCAATCTAGTGAAATGATTGGTGGTCTAGTAAAATGACCTATGAATTGAATGTTTTAGTCTGTCGAGACGCCCTAATTCAAGTATGAGTATTAATATTGTTGGTCTGTTGAAACGACCAATAAGTATGATGAAACGACTTATGAGAGGAATGCCGGTCTATTGAAAAGACCAAGGGACTAGTGAATTGACCTATTACTTAATAAAATGTTTAGTCTATTGAGGCAGCATATGTTTAGAGTATAAAAGTATTAAGCGTTTAAGTATTGCTAGTATAGGCATGAGTAATAGTGCCTTGTATTCGTAGTACTGATAAGTATCGTAAAGAAGATGGTGTCGAAAGTAAGTACCCAAGTAAGAAATTTAACGATCGAAGAGTGGGGATCAAAAGCAAGGTCCGTGGTCAAGAATCTGATGAAAAATGTGAAGTGTGCAAGAGGGAAGCACAAGATTAATGAGTATCGGTACAAAGAAAAGAAAATGAATTTGAAACCTGAAGTGTTAGAAGTATCTTTGGTGATAGATACTCCGACTAATGAGTTGAATCCTATGTTGCCTATATATAAAAGGTGCCTTCTTTTAAAATAGGTAATAGAGAACTCGAGGTTGACCTGATAGGGTTGGAAATGAATGAAATCGACAATTATTCCGGGAATGGATTAGTTAGCTGACTATCATGCCAAGGTAGACTGTTATAAGAACGAAGTATATTTCAGATTGCTATCTGGAGAAGAGTTTTATTTTCAAGGATCGGAACCGAGAATCCGATCGGGTCTTATTTCGGAAATGAGGACTCGAAAGATGTTGAGAAAAGGATGTGAAGGATTCTTGGCCTATATTGAAGAGATGAATAAAAAAGGAGTAAGTATAGAGTCTCTTTCAGTGATCAGAGATTTAAGGATGTGTTTCCAGAAGATTTGCCGGGAATACCACCAGAAAGGGAGGTGGAAATTTCCATAGACTTAGTACTAGAGACCGCAACGATATTTAAAGCACCTTACAGAATGGCGCCTACTGAACTCAAGGAATTAAAGGAACAACTACAAGAATTACTGGATAAGGGTTTGATAAGACTGAGTGTTTCACTTGGGATGCACCGGTGTTGGTTGTAAAGAAGAAGGATGGATCAATGAGAATGTGTATCGATTATCGGGAGTTGAACCGAGTGACGGTTAGGAATCAATACCCGTTGCCGAGGATTGATGACTTGTTTGAACAACTTTGGGGAGCGTGTTAGCTCTCGAATATAGATTTGAGATCGGAATCTCATCGGTTGAGGGTAAAGAACGAGGATGTTGCGGAGACGGCCTTTATGGCAAGGTACGGTCATTATGAGTTGTTGGTTATGTTGTTTGGGTTGACAAACGCGCCAGCTGCATTTATGGAATTGAGGAAATAATATTTATGGAATTCTGGGGTAAGTGAATAGTTGTGTTTATGGATAATATCTTGATTTATTCTAAGACTAAGGAGGAACATGAAGAACATTTGAGGTTAGTTCTACATATTTTGTGGGGATAAAAGTTGTACGCTAAATTCAAGAAGTATGAATTTTGGCGGGAGAGAGAGTGTATTCTTGGGGCTTGTGGTATCTAAGGATGGGATTGAAGTGGATCCAACAGAAATAGAGGCTATAGTATATTGGGAGAGATAAACCGCAGTTAGTGAGATAAGAAGTTTCTTGGGGTTAACAGGATACTATAGGAGATTCATTGAATGACTTTCGAAGTTGTCAGTACAGTTAACAAGGTTAACGCAGAAAGGAGCAAGGTTTGTTTAGTTAGAAGAATGTGAAAAGAAATTTCAAGGGCTGAAGAGTCAAATTGTGTTCGCACCGGTTCTTACTATACCAAGGATCGGACAGATTTATGATATATAGTGATACTCCATTGAAGGTATTAGGTTGCGTGTTGATACGGAATGATAATGTTATAGCTTATGCGTCAAGACAATTGAAGAACCATGAGAAAAACTACCTGACCTATGATTTGGAGCTAGCAACTATTTTTGCTTTGAAGATTTGGAGACATTACTTGTATGGGATAACTTATCAGATCTCTATGGATCATTAGAGTCTTAAGTATATTTTCACCCAGAAGGAGCTTAACGTTAGACAGAGGTGATGGCTTGAGTTGCTAAAGGATTTTGATTGTTCAATTTGTATCACCCAGGGAAAGACAACAAGGTGGCTGAAGCCTTGAGTAGGAAGAATCGAGGAATCTTAGCTACGTTGATTTCTAAGGGGGTAAGTGCATGGAATAGCATTGAGGTTTCAAGTATAGAAGTGAGAGTTAAAAGGGGTATTTGGCTCAGCTAAGGGTTCAGCCGACACTTTTGAACAACCAAGAAATTGACGAAGAGGCAGTAAAGATGCAAGAGAGTATAGCCAAGGGAAAGTTAAGTCAATGATATGTGGGACCGTTCGTGTAACGACCCTAACCATAGGCACTAGTTTTAGTATAATAGTATATGCTTTTAATATTTTTGTTAATATTATGTGCTCATTTTATATCCTTGACTTCTAATATTAGGATGAAATGATTGGAAAATAAAATAATGTTATAGGGGGAAATATAAAAATAGAAAATAAATAAAGAAGGAAAATGAGATTAATGTGTGTGGGCAAAGAAAATTAGAATAAAGGGTTTAATTGCACTACCTTAGAATTTAGAGGACCAAATTGTTTATTTTGGGAAGTCTTTGATTGATAAGGGATGGGGGCCATCCCCATGAAATCCTCCCCTTCCTTGATTCCTTAGTCAAGAAAGCCCCATACCCCATACTTCCCCCTACTATTTCCATACTCCCTCTACCCTCCTCCATCATCCTCCTCATTTTATCTCTTACCATTTTCCATGGAAAATGGTCATTGTGAAACCCACCTCTTCTCAAGCTCCTACCAAGTTCATTCCTTTTCCATTTTTTAAATTCAAGTGTACTTTGGTGATGGGTGCATCTAAGGGAGTTGATCAAGCCAAGAAAAGCTTCATACCATCTTGTAATTGCTAAAAGTGAGTTATTATGACTTTCCTTCCTCTAAATGTTCATGAGATATTTATTGTTGTTATTGTTGTTATAATGCTTATTGGATGCTTTGGAAACTTTCTTGAAATGGAGGAATTGGTTAAGGTCATAGGAAAATGTTGTTGTTCTTGGAAGTGTTAAAGAATGGAATAAATGGGTGGAGTTAGATTTAGAGAATGAAAACTTGAAATGGGTTAGTTAAATGGGTGAAGTTAGTTTTAAAGGAATTAACTAGAAATGTGGTAGTGAATTGGGTGGAAAAGTTAATAGTAAATAATTTAGGCTTAGGTTAATTTGAATTTAAATGATCTAGAATGAGGTAGTAGAGCATTTGGGATTTTCTTCATGAGCACCTAAAATGGGAGAGATTGATTAAGGAGAAGAACATAGGAAAAATAAGAAATTGAATTATGGGCTGGCTGGAATCCCTCATGGGCGGTCGCCCATGGGGCCTTGAGCGGTCGCCCATGAGGGCAGAACCATGGCTCTCTTTTGAACTCACCTTGGGCGGTCGCCCAAGTGGCTATGGGCGGTCGCCCATAGCACCAGAACCTTCCCAGTCTTCTTTCTTGCTGATTTTTACTAGTAATCACTTGGAATGATCCCTAACCCTGATAAGGTAGTAGAAGCTAATCCAAACCGGATATGAATTAGTCCTTTTAACTTAAGTTATAATTAGAACACTTAATGGCACCTTAATTGGGTTTAAATGGAAATACGGAAGCACTCTATCTCCGACTTAGAAATCATTTGGCAGTTTATTAAATGTGACTCCAACTTGGTAGAGTTAACTTGGATCCTTATAGAGATCATATATTGTCGTATAATGACTAAGTAAGATGGGTTGATGATATCTCATTATCTTACTTGAGTACATATTCATGGATTGTATTATACTTAGTATATTACATAAATGTTGCACTCTGATTATTGGTTGAACATGAGTATATTTTACCATGTGGCTATATTGCTTATTTATGCATAGTGTTTTAAATAAATGTTGCACTATGAGATTTGTTGAACATGAGTATATTTTACCATGTGGCTATATTGCTTATCCCGTTTGTGGATTATATTTCAAGTAACTATCATGTGCTTGATAATGTGTTAATCAGCTGATATTGGGGGTATAACATAATACGATCAATTATGGAAGTGTGACCTAATGTGATCGGATTATGTTATATCTGTGACCGTCCCCTTCTGTGGCCACAGGTTGGGGTTATAGCTTCTGTAGTGAGTCAAAAGCCTTACAGAGTTGCTACTATCTTATATGGTTCCCTGAAAAACGGGTCTTATAAGATGTGAGTATTGCTTAAGCAGCTCACCTAAGATTGGAGTATTATTATATCCAATGTTGTACGACTATTGTTCAGACGGGAAAAGGTAAACCAAGATAATGAAAGGTGTTTACAGCTTTTCCAATGTGTTGTATGCAACTTGTTATGTGTTGCATCTTATATGGCATATTGCTGCATTCATAGTAGCTTGCTGAGATTTATTCTCACCCCTCTCCCTTTAATGTTTTTAGATTCCGAGACAGACGGATCGGCCAAGTAAGGGCGGTGAGGAGTTTGGAAGTAATATTTTGGGAATTGTCGGGGTATGATTAGGTTGGCGTAGAACGGGTATTTTGGTATAATTCATTTAATGAGTTGTATTTATAAACCTTAATTTTATGTTATAACCGATGTCTTTTTGTAACTAAAACAGTTTATTACTTTCAAAGTTGGTCAACTCTTTCTCCATCGTAGAAAGGTGTAGAGTTATTTTGAAGTGGTTATGACAATTGTGTTTATATTTGAAAGTTAAATCAAAGTTTTAAAAGTTAAGGAAATTTGGGTTAGTTTGAGGATGCTCCAGCTCGGGACACATGTAGGTTCCGGGTCGGGGTCTTCACAGTTGGTATCAGAGCTCGGTTAGAGTTCTCGGGTAGAGTCTAGCTGAATGAGAGTGCGTGATAACTGACGTTGAGGGTTTAGTGCAGAAATTTGTTCAATGACAGAAAATGATAATGACCAACCAAAGAATCAAGGAAATGTGAGCAATATGGAGAGATAGATTTCTCCACAATCATTTGAGGTATACTACCTGTCTCCGGAGTTAGGGGTCATACTTTTCTAAATTCCCGTTCATTTCGTTCTCATGTGGCATTACATTTCACTTTTATTTGCATAAATGGCTTAAGAGTTGCCTTATGTGCTGGAGGTTCTACTCTTATGGGAGAGTACCTCGAATCATTCTTGATTATCATGGTAATTGTGATTAAGTGGGCATGGATTGCCGGTGGATGTGATAGAGATACCAATCCGTGAATTATTGTAATATGACCTGAAATATTTGAGTAGTTGTTGTGGTTGGGGAGGACTGTCGCAAGAAGCGAGTCTCCTTATATATGTTTGATTTGCCTCCGTGTGTAGTTGAGGCGGATAAGTTATTTATTGATATTATGTCATAATATGCGTAAATGTCAAAAGTAGGGCCTAAGGAATGTGAAGGTTATTTGGGTTATGTGTCATATTTAAGTAAAAGACACTTGAATTATCTCATGTACCGGTGGTAAATAAATTGGTGAACTCTTAGTTGAGGTTAGGTATATGGCCTAATTAAGAATGGTTTAGGGTTGTATAACTTGCGTGAGTGTTTATACATTGGTGCCTCGTGGTGGAGACTAGATATATGAGACTAGTATTGAAGGTAATGGTCTAAGTGGGATTATATAGTTTATAAGATATCGTGAGTGTTGGTCCCAAAGGTGGCAACAAGGGTGAAAATACAGCTAGAGGGGGGGGTGAATAGCTGTTTCAAATTTTTCGCCCTCTAATAAAAATTAAACCTCTTGCTTACAAAACCTCTTGCAGTGAATAAGGAACTGCAAGTGAAGATGTAAAATGCACAGCGGAATATTTAGAGTTACAAAGCGGTTTTGATAGAGGAGGTTTGTAAAACGGTTTTAATAAAGTAGTTGGTATGTGCGGTTTACAAACAAGTGAGGTTTTGACACTGTTAACTCCAAACACTATTTCACAATAATGGATATCTAAATAAAGATCAAACAGAGACAAAGATAAATAATTAGTAAGCACAAGAAATATAATTGCAGAAAGTAAGAACACGCTATTTGGAGTGGTTCAATCGATAAACGATCTACGTCCACTACCAAGATGGTTAGTCTTGGATTTTTAAGAGAGATTTTATATTAAGTATTGTGAGATTACAAAGTACAATAAAATCTTTACTATGAAGAACAAATACAAAACTATAACCAGTGTATCTCAAGTGTTTAATCTATGTGATTAGAACAAATGAGGTGTGTGTGTGAGAACAAGATCAAGGCTCTTTAAATCTGTGAGATGTAGAGCTCAATGATTCTTGAATGTGTTAAGGCTTGATTTCTGGGCTGGGGAATATTTCTTGAAGTATGAAGATGAAGATTCAAAGGACTTAGAATTTCTGGGCAAAGCTTCAGCTTCTATGAACACACTTCTCAATTTTTCAAGCAATCTTCAACTGGTGAAGATTAGGGGTATTTATACCCAAGCATCCAAAATGTAGCCGTTGGACACAGCTGTTTGAAGGACAGTACTTGATGCTTTCTTATTGGTCCACAGCAACCACTTTTGTCCTTTGGTACGGTAGTTGCGAGATAAAGCCTGATAATGCTCCAGCTGCAAGCAATGAGGTTTGGACACCTGTCACCTTTTCAAGATCCTTGCAGATTTTCTCTGACTTTGAATCTCGTGACAAGATAAGGTGGTTGACATTGGATATTGCTGATGTGGATTATAATGACAAAAGGTGGTTCACTTCAAGTCTCAATCATTGGGGCGGTTCTGGAGTATAGGCGGTTTGACAAGTGCGGTTGGTAACTCCAGTGAGGTTGCAAAGTGCGGTTGATGATGAGCTGCAATGGAGCGGTTCATCATAGGGCGGCTTCACTTGAGTAGTTCAAGGGTAGTTTCAAACAAAGGATTTTACCAGGCAAATGCAAAGGGCGGTTTTGCCAGGGCGGTTGAATGGGTGGTTTGAAACTTCTGAACTGCAACTCTCAATTCCAATGAGTCTTGTGCCAGTCTTCAAGCCTAAATTTATCCTAATCTATAAAATGGACTTAACTAAAAATTTAAGTCTAAGCTTCATTACATAGGGTCCTAAAGTCCTTAAAATAGACAGGAGGTTATGGTATCAATCAAATCTAATACAAAAATAGGAGGGTTAAAACATGCATACCCAACAATCTCCCCCTATTTGATTGATGCCATTACCTACTATAACTAAAGCAAACATTGTACTTGGTAAAAACATGTCCATAAGAATTAACATGGTAATTCATGTCCCAAGTCAATGCACACACTTAGCTTAAGCTATAGATTTCTATACTTTCTAAGAGATAAAAACTTACAATATGGAAAGTAGAGAAATGCATTCAGTGCACTTAAGAAATATGAGTTTAAGTTCAAAGTGCGGTTTAAACTGAATGTTTAAACTTCAATTCAAAAAAATATGATTTTAAGTTGAAAAATATTTGAATGAGATTTAAAACCATAAGAGGTTTCATTGTTCTACAAACAAGCAGTTTGATATGAACAAGGTTTTTGGAACCATGATGCAATTTCCATTAATTCCTCAAGTGATTACAAAACATGAATGAAAGAAAATTACAGGGTTACAAAAAATGTTGAACAAAAAATACAATGAGAGTGCGGTCCAACAAACAAAAGAGTTTACCAAAAAAATACAGAGCAATAGCGGTTTAAGATAGATGCGGTTCTTGACCTGGCTTCTGCTGCTGCGGTTGGTTGTTCTCAGGGTTCCTTGCAAGATTTGATGCAGAGGTTTCAGATTTCAGAGATTTTCTAATTCTTCTCACCTCATCTACGGTCCTTCCTTGAGCGGTCACCAATCTCTCTAAGATATTTGCTTGAGAATCAATCTTGAGATTGGCATCAGAGACTGCCTTGGAGTTATCAGATACTTGATCAGTTAGCTCATCAATTAAGGTGTGAAAGGAGGAGTTCAAAGAATTGTACAAAGTCTGAACCTCCCCCTGAACTGCTGCGGTCTGAGAAGAGATAGCTTCAGTCATTGTATCAAGATTCACAGTCACTTGGATGGAGGATTTCAGCTCATTGACTGTGGCTTCAAGTTTGGTGGTGAATCCTAACTTGATATTTTCAAGGCGGTCATTTAATTCATCCTTGACCTCATTCATCTTGGCCATCAAGGCATCATCAAGGGAGTTTGTTTTGATCTCCAGCTTCTCTTTGACATTATCAATTTCCAGGAGGACATTTGCTTCAACCGCATTCAAGGCGGTTTGAAAGTCTTGAGTAGAAGGCGGTTGGGAATTGACAGTTTTAAGGAATTCAGCTTGGAGGGAATCAAAGGCAGTTTTGGAGGAGGTTGCAAGCTGAGAAATCATTTTCTTGAGATCAGAATCTCCAAATGATTGAATTTGAACAACACCTTCAGCTAAATCCTTCTTGAATCCTTCAAAGCAGGAATCAGCTGAGGATTTGACAATGTTTGCTAGATCCTTCTCCCCCTTAATGGCATCAAGTCTCTGAGCAAAACTCTTGAGGGAGTTCTTATGATCAGCCATTTGAAGGGTTTGAGAGGCAATCAGATGGGACTGAGATTCAGCAAGCTTCTGAAGGGAGCGGTTGGAAGCTTCAAGGGAGGCATTAGAAGCGGTCAGCTTGATAATGTGGCCTTGGTTTATGAGGAGTTGGGACTGAATAAGATTAAGGGTGGAAAGGATTTGGGAGTAGTCAGAGGGTGGAGGAGCGGTTGAAGATGAGGGAATAAAGGTGAAGGAAGGAGGCGGTTCAGAATAAGTAGAAGGAGCGGTTTGAGGTATTTGAGACAATAGGGTTTGGAAAATGCGTGAGACAGGAACTGTATAAGGGGATGAGGTTTGAGTAGAGATGGGTAGAGTTGGAGGTAAGGTAGATGGGGCGGTAGGGATGGGGGCGGTTGGGATGGGGGCGGTTGGGATCGGGGCGGTTGGGATGGGGGCGGTTGGGATGGGGGCGGTTTGGATAGGAATAGAAGTAGTAGGAGGATTTGAAGTGATTGGGTTGGAATGAGTTGAATGGGATTTTTGTGGGGAAGAGATAGGTGATTTAGAAAGGGATTTATGGGTGTGGTTTGATATATGAGGAGATGAATGGTGTGAGGTTGAATTTTGTGGTGAAGGAGTTGGAGTTCTAAGTCTAGAGGTTGAATGGGCTGGGCCTGCTGATGGCTTGGATGTCCATTCAGTGAAGGCTTTGGGATTTGAGGTGGCTTGATTTTGAGGGGTTTGAAATTCAGAAGGGGATCATGAATTTGAATTGGATTGGGAGGAGGATTTATCAAAGTAGGAGGAGGTTTCACCAGGTATCTTGATGTTGGATTTGGCAATGGTGTGAAGGTGGTGTTTCTTTGGAGGGGTTGATTTCTTGGCCATTTGTTTGAACCTTCTCTTCTTGGGATTCTCCCCCTGAGTGGTTGCAATCTTGGGAGGTGGAGAAGGAGAGAGCGGTTTGGGGGAAAGAGATTTGGAAGGAGAAAGGTGTTGGGTAGGAATTGGGGAAGAGGTTTGAATAGGTGAGGTTGGAGGAGTTTGAAGCGATTGGTAGTGAGGAGAAGGTTGCGGTTGAACAGGAGGTTGAACTTGATCTTGCGGTTGAGAAGTAGCAAGCGGTTTAGAAGATGGATTCTTTCCCTTGGCAGCCTTCCTCAATTCTGCCTTTCTCTCCAACTTGTCCAGCTTTGCCTTGTAAAAGGCAGCTTTATCTTCCTCAGTTAAGTTGACAGTTGCAGACTTAACTTGCTTGGCCTTCTTGATTAAAGGAGCAACTCCAGCATCCTCTTCTTCTTCCTCATCAGTAGGCTCATCTCTCAAACCAAATTTCTCCTGAGGCTTAGCACTTGGACTAGCACCTGCGGTTTGAACACGCGGTTTAGATGGTGCGGTCCTTGGCTTCTTGGTCTGCGGTTCTAGGACAATGTTTTTCTTTCTAGAGGCCTTCTTAATTGCCTTTCTTAGAGCAGTAACCGCGGTTGCTGGAGACATTTCAACATAGAACTCCTTGAGGTTGAGAGTATCAGCATCATATAGAAATTTGTACTGGGTATCTCCAAATGAGTATCTGAAGTTGTGACAAACCCTGGTTCCAAGGGAGTCACCTTCACCCATTGGTACTGATAACTCAGGAGTTGAGAGTCTGAGATCCTCCAAGTGTTGATAGCTTGTGAACAACGCGGTTAGGAGCCTGCAGAATGGTCTCCATCTCTAGTGTTCATTTTTGATTTTGGATTGATAAGCATCAATGGAGCTAGCCAGTTCCTTCATCAGAATCTTGGGCCAATTCAACTTAATTCCATTATATATGGCGCAATGATAAGTCCATTCTTTGAGTAGTGAAATTGTTGTGGTTGCCAGTTTTCCCACATACAGACAACCCTACTAAATAGCCCAAGTGGCTCATTAATTCACCAAATTCCCTCCTTACCTTCTTCTTGTAATAACCAGATAGAGAGGTCAGATTGACGGTTGACTGAGCGGTTGCATCTAAAACTCCTTGATCCACGTCCATGGGGCATCCAGAAACATGAAATCCATAAGTACTTCTGATATCCAGATGATCAATAGATATATCGAAGCCTTCAACACTGCCAACCAGGCATTTAATCACGGTTCCATCAGATAATTTTCTATCTCCTAGAATAGCAGAGGAGTAGAATTGATCCACAAAGGAAGGAATGATATAAGATTGGCCTTTGTTGAAGAGAGGGAGGATCCCAGAGGTAGTGAGTCTTCTGATCATCTCTCTACCAAGAGCATCTCCTTGGAGCTCAGGCTCATTGATCTCATAGCCTGGAATAAAGAATTTAGGATCCTACAAAATGAAACAAAGGTTTTAGATCCATAAAGTGATTCACAATGCACAGGCGGTTTGGACATCTATGCGGTTTGCAGTGATGCGGTTTAAAGGTGAAGAACTCTAAACTTCAAGTGAATTGTGAATACAACAAAAATACTTTAGAAAATATGTAAGAGACTTTACTAGTACGTGGCATTGTAATCCAAGTTTATCCCACACTGCAAGCGGTGCTTAGAGAGGAAGGTTATGGTGTCCAGCCTATATACTAAGTAATATCTCAAACAAACTTAGCATGTGGTTGCAAAAGAATAACTTAAATAGCTAACAGGCATGCGGTTTCAAAATAACATGCGGTTCATGGAGAGCATGCGGTTCATAGAGAGCATGCGGTTCTAAATTGAACGCGGTTTGGAAAGGTCATGTGGTTAGAATTTTCATGAAGGCGGTTCCAAATAACAAGGCATGCGGTTGATATTCACAACAGTGCATAAAATTTTATTAAAAAATTTCTAAGTACAAAAACATGTTTGAAAATCAAATGAACCAACATATGTGATAATTTTAACAAGGCATATGAACAGTCATGTTGAAGACAATGATGAACACGAAGAACACTTAGAACACCAAGAACAGAGATTCAACAAAAGTTCACCAAAATCAACAAATAACATGTCAAAATGATCACATTAAGCAGTAGAGTAACAATATAACATTAAAAATTCATACTTTGCTCAGAATCATCATGAAAAAGCAAGAACACTCAAATGGGTTTTCGAATGACATAAACTTAAAATCCAAAATCAGTGTTCAAATCATTGATTGATCGTAAAATAAATTACATATAAAGAATCTAATAGTTAATCCGAGCAAAACCCAACTAAAATCCTACAAAATGATTAACAAATAAAGCAGTTATGAACAAAAATTCATCCAAGGGTTTCCGAAGCTTCAAGGTCTAACAATGGCGGATTTATGAATGATTTTTTAGAAATGAAGAGAGATGTAGTTAAGGAACACATACCATATCAGTGAAGGGAGCCTTGGGAGCCATTGAAGAAAGTTTTTAAAAAATTTTATGAAGCTTTTAGAGGAGAGAGAGAGTGAGTTGGTAGAAAGTGCTTTTGCAGAGAAGACAGAGTAGGAAGAGTTGAAATCGTTGTCTTGTCTGCTATTTATAGGTAAAATTCAGGTTTAGGGCAGTTGAAATGACAATTTGATTTTCCCATAAACTGAATCATTACCTCTGTTGCACCCTTTCATCTCCTATTCTTTAACCAATGACGGCTGACAAGAGAGCTTTAAATGCTAATGTTCCCTTTGCATTAAATGCACTTAAATTTTGAAATAACGTGGGAAAATATTTGCAAAAATGCCCTTATGTCAAAATATGGACTGAAATGACAATAAAGAAACTTACCTTGAGTCCACGTGGCAGTGCGGTTGAAGACATTTTTAAACCGCATATCTTCTTTAAAGATAAAAAAAATTAAAACTGATTTTGAAAATACCATATGCTGAAGGCGGTTGAAGATGGAGCGGTCATAAGCAGCATGCGGTTGGGAATAAGCGGTTGGCTGCAGAGGCGGTTGACCACTCATGCGGTTTGAAAGAACGCGGTTCAACAATGGTGCGGTTGAAATTTTCAATGAGAAATACAACCTAAACTCAACACACAAGTTAGTCAATAAAAGGAATGGACTTACTTAAGTTCAAGCATACCCATTTCTCCTCTGAGGAAGAAAAACCTCTTGGAGTCAAGAGCCTTGGTGAGGATGTCAGCAATCTGATTATCTGTCCCCACATACTCTAAATGGATATTCCTCTTCTCCACATGATCTTTGAGGAAATGATACTTGATATCAATATGCTTGGTCTTAGAATGCATGACAGGGTTGTTGGAGACTGAAATAGTTGAAGTGTTGTCACACATGATGGGGCAATTCCCTTCATGGATTCCATAGTCCACCAACTGCTGCTTCATCCAAAGAATTTGACAGCAACAACTACCAGCAGCAATATACTCAGCCTCTGTGGTAGACACTGAAACTGAAGCTTGCTTCTTGCTGGCCCAAGCAACTAGTCTATTTCCAAGGAAATGACAAGTACCACTAGTGCTTTTCCTGTCAATAGTACAAGCTGCATAATCTGCATCTGAATAACCTACAAGATCGAAGTTCGAATCTTTGGAATACCAAAGTCCAAGGTTAGTGGTTCCAGATAAATAGCGGATTATACGCTTAACTGCAATAAGATGTGCTTCTCTAGGATCTGCTTGGTAGCGAGCACATACACAGACACTAAACATGATATCGGGCCTACTAGCGGTTAAGTAAAGTAATGAGCCGATCATACCTCGATATAAAGTTTGATCAACTTTCTTACCTTTGAGATCCTTTTCTAGCTTATTGCCGGTGGCCATAGGAGTATCATATGCTTTAGTATTTTCTAATCCAAACTTCTTTATCAACTCCTTGGTGTACTTGGCTTGGCTGATGAAGATACCTTCTTCGCATTGCTTAATTTGAAGCCCGAGGAAGAAAGTTAATTCTCCCATCATGCTCATTTCAAACTTGCTTTTCATTAGCTTTTCGAAACGCTTGCAAAGTAATTCATTAGTAGAACCAAAAATAATATCATCGACATAAATTTGAACAAGTAAAGTATGCTCATTATATTTGGCAATAAAAAGAGTTGTATCAATTTTACCACGTTTAAATCCTTTTTTTAGTAAAAATTTAGAAAGAGTCTCAAACCATGCCCTTGGAGCTTGCTTAAGTCCATACAACGCTTTCTGGAGTTTGTAGACATGATTGGGAAATTTGGAGTCTTCAAATCCAGGTGGTTGGGCAACATACACGGTCTCTTGCAGTTCGCCGTTGAGGAATGCACTCTTTACGTCCATTTGATATAACTTGAAACGCTTGAAAGAGGCGTAGGCTAAGATGATTCTGATAGCTTCCAATCTTGCAACTGGAGCAAAGGTTTCATCATAATCGATTCCTTCTTCTTGCCTATATCCTTGTGCGACCAACCTTGCTTTATTCCTAGTGATGCTTCCATTCTCATCCATCTTATTCCTAAATACCCACTTAGTTCCTATCACTCCTTGATCCTGAGGTCTAGGCACCAAAGTCCAGACCTTGCATCTTTCAAACTGGTTGAGTTCTTCTTGCATGGCAACGACCCAACTGGAATCTTGGAGTGCTTCATCAATCTTCTTGGGTTCAACTTGAGATAAAAGAGAAGTATGCTCGTCATAGTTTGATCTCCTTGTTTGAACACCGGAAAACAGATCACCAATCACATTTGTGAGAGGATGACTGCTGACTTCACGAACCTCCGGGGGTAAGTCTGGTTGGACTGAGGTTTGCTGAAGATCTTCAATTGGAACGTCGTTAGATCCTTCAGCGAAGTCATGGAATGTAAGTTGACGAAGAGGTTCTATAAGCAGGATAGGGGAATTCTCAACTTCTTCTTCCCTTGCAGTTGCATCTGGAGTAGGAACTTCAGGTGCGGTTTGAGAATTGCGGTTTGAGGGAATGTCAGTTGAGGGTGCTGGATTTTGCGGTTGAGGTTCAGGTGCGGTTTGGGATGGTTCACCTGGTTCATTATGCTCAACAAAATCATCAGCAACATTTGGAGCCAAATGTGGCTCAAGGAGAGAATGCTCATCAAAAGTAACATGGACAGACTCAACTATTTTTAAACTAGTTTTATTGAAAACACGAAAAGCTTTAGAATATTTAGCATACCCAACAAAAATACCTTCGTCGGCCTTGACTCCGAATTTACCTCTATTTTCTCTTCCGTTGTAGAGGACAAAACATTTGCAGCCAAAGATCTTGAAGAATGCAATGTTGGGTGTTCTTCCTCGCCAAAGCTCATAGGGAGTCTTGTTATAGGTTTTGTTGATGAGGGACCGGTTCTGAGTGAAGCATGCGGTATTGATTGCTTCAGCCCAAAAATACTGAGGTAGCTTCGCTTCAGTTATCATTGTCTTTCCAGCCTCAATCAACATCCTATTCTTCCTTTCCACAACCCCATTTTGTTGTGGAACACCAGTGGTTGAAAAATTGTGATCAATCCCATGGTCATCACAATACTGAGCAACACCGTTGTTCTTAAATTCTGTTCCATTATCTGATTGAACACTAACGATGTCGTCTTCTTTTTGAGTTTGGAGCCGTCTAAAGAGTGCGGTGAGAATCTCATAACAATCATCTTTGGAAATCATCATCTCAACCCACGTATATCTTGAGTAATCATCCACCACCACTAAAGTATATCTATTTCCTCCAATGCCGGGCGGTGGTTACGGGTCCAAACAAATCTATGTGAAGCGGTTGTAAGCATCTTGAAGTTGAAGGAGCGGTCTTGGCTTTGGTGAAAGACGACGCGGATCGCTTACCAAGCCGGCATGCACCGCATTTCTCTGGATGGTGGTCACCACTTTGGGTAAACCACGAACGAGGTTTTCCCTACCAATCTTTGCAAGATACTTGAAGTTCAAGTGGCTCAACCTCTTGTGCCATAGCCAACTATTTTCGCTCACATTCTTAGCTACAAAACGAGATTAGTAATACTACATGCGTAATTTAGATCAATAATGTAAATATTACTCTTACGAATCCTGTGAGTAGGGTGACGCCGGAAATGCTATCTTTGATAAAGCAATTTGATGACGTGAAGTTGCAAAGCATTCCTTTGTCGCAAAATTGAGAAATTGAAAGGAGGTTGTGTTTGAGTCCATCGACAAGAGAAACCTTCTCAATAGTTAGGTTTCCTCTCCTTATAACACCATATCCAATGGTCTTGCCTTTGTTGTTGTCACCAAAGGTTACAGACGGACCACTTGCTTCAACGACATCTTCAAGTAATGATCTATCTCCAAATATATGTCTTGAGCGGCCACCGTCAAGATACCATTCATTATCCTTGGAGTGACCGGCCATGAAACGAGAGGACTGAAATGTAAACATTAAGAACGAGGTCCCCCTTTATTCCTTGGGTCCCGGGTTAGCAACCCTTTACGACCCACACCTGCTGATGAAGGAGGTTTACTCTTCCCGGCATTGGATGTGAACCGCAAAAGGCATTCTCGCGGCCTTGTGACCTAAACCATCACACACGTAACATTTATAATAGCTACAAGCTTCATGAGGTTTTACTAACTCCTTACTCTTCTTAGGAGTTTCATGCGGTTTGGGGACAAGGAAGCGGTTTGGGAGGTGCGGTTCCGGCTAACATTCAAACTGATATAAAGGGAACAGGCTTTGGTTTGACCCACGTATTTCCCGGGAACGCTATTCCCGCTTTTAAGGCGGGGAGGAGCGGTCGAAGAAGAAGCGCGGTCGAGACTGAGTTAGCGGCACTACCTTTACCACCGGGAGCGGTTGGAGCAGGTATGCAACCAATTCCATAAGCCATTTCCTCTTCAGCTTCCTACGTAATCCTTAGGTTTTAAATACGTAATTCTTTCCATATTGCTTTCCTTTAGGGTAGACATAATTTATTTGTCGTCCTTTACCCTTTCCTTTAGCATGCTTCTCACTTGGGAATTTCTTGAGTTAGTTCTGGAAATTCCTCATCCTTTCTTTTCACTCGAGGATTCACACTTCTCCTCTTCCTCGGTAGATCCAAACCCTAGACCATCCTTAGTTCCAGGAGGAACTTGAAAGTCCATGATTTTATCCTTGTGGGATTGAGACTTGAGCCATGAATCAATAATCTTTTGGCGATCGTCGATTTGGGGTTACCAAGTCATCATTTCGAGTTGAAGTGCGGCAACCTTAGTTTCAAGGATGCGGTTACGATCAGCAAGAGGAGACATACTTCGATTTGGTCCTTAAGATTTGAAATTTCAGACCTCATCACGCTTTTCTCCGTCTTGCATGCATTTAGTTCATCATGAGCTAAGCTTAAGGCTTTCTTAAGATTAGAGAATTGATGGATCACCATTTCGCCTTCCTTGAACATCTTTTCATGTTCCATGGGAGAAACCTCTTCCACCACCTTTTTCAAAATTTTCTTCTTTGGAATTGTTTTTGAAGGTGGAGCATTTGTAGGAAGAAAAATGGGACGTGAATACGAGCAATTTCCTATCTTAATGCTAGGAGTAAGTTTGATATCATCATCCAATTAAAAATTTGGAAGTTTTGTAGAAACCTCCTTTTCTTCAATATCTTGCAACTCGGCCCGACTCGAGAATCCCGAATCATCGGAAGCATCTCGCAACTAAGCGCAGAGATTAACCTCTTCGATTTCATCATCACTTCCATCATCGAATCTGTTTCAATCCAAGTTGCTAATTCCTTGGAATTCTCTTCCTCCTCAAAGAACCATTCCCTTGCGACGAGAAAATTTCGCAGGAGAGGTTTTCTTTTTCATGTATTCATATTTAGGTTGTGGACACTCAGATGCAAAGTGACCAGGTTTTCTACAATTGTAGCAAACTAGATCACTCTTTTTCTTTGTATCTCCAGCCTTAGAAAACGTTGCATGAGGTTTGCCTTTTGAAAATGATTTTGTGAAAGGTTTTGAGGATTTTCTAAATTTTTGGAATCTTTTCACAAACATGGCAAAATCATCATCATCCATCTCGATGAGTGATGAGGTTGATATGGAAGGATCAGCGGTTTGGTTGGATGTAGATGGTTTCTCCTCTTGTTCCACTACGGACATGGAAAGCGATTTGATTTTTCCTTCAATCTCTTCAATATGATTTAATTTTAATTCATAGACTCTAAGATTGGCGTACAAGTTACTTAACGACCAAGTACCCAAAACTTTGGAGTCTTCTAAAGAGGTAGCCTTATTTACCCATTTAGAACCTAAAGCAGATAGGAAAGTCATATTGATTTCCTTATCGGTTAAAGTTTTACCAAGAGATCTACAAGCATTAACTACCTCAACATAGCGATCGTAGGTTTGACGCAAGGTTTCGTTGGATTTTCTGTTGAAGTTGTTATAGGATCTTTCAACAGTGTATAATTTGTTTTCCTTGCACTCTTCGTCACCTTCGAGGTAGCTCTCTATGGCATCCCACATCTGCTTTGCGGTTTTGAGGTACATCACTTTCTGTAGAGTTGATACGGGGAGGGTTCCAGAAATGATGAACCTCGCCTTGCTGTCCAAGGCAACTAATCTCTTCTCTTCATCCGACCACTCTTCTTTTGGCTTTTTGACCTCTGGAATTGTTGCCGGTGGTTGCATCCGTGTTGGCCTTCATTGGAACTAACGGGCCATTGATCACGCACTCCACCAAAGCATTTCATCTATAGTTTCCAAATGAATAAGCATTCGGCACTTCCAGATGTCAAAGTGGTCTTCGTCCAACATTGGAATGTGTGAATAGTTAACAGTAGTCATTGTCTTTGAGGTTGCCATATTGAATAGGCACACAAGCTGTTAAGCTTGAAAAACAGTGGTTTTAAAATGTGTTAGCTCTGATACCACTTGTTGGTCCCAAAGGTGGCAACAAGGGTGAAAATACAGCTAGAGGGGGGGGGTGAATAGCTGTTTCAAATTTTTCGCCCTCTAATAAAAATTAAACCTCTTGCTTACAAAACCTCTTGCAGTGAATAAGGAACTGCAAGTGAAGATGTAAAATGCACAGCAGAATATTTAGAGTTACAAAGCGGTTTTGATAGAGGAGGTTTGTAAAGCGATTTTAATAAAGTAGTTGGTATGTGCGGTTTACAAACAAGTGAGGTTTTGACACTGTTAACTCCAAACACTATTTCACAATAATGGATATCTAAATAAAGATCAAACAGAGACAAAGATAAATAATTAGTAAGCACAAGAAATATAATTGCAGAAAGTAAGAACACGCTATTTGGAGTGGTTCAATCGATAAACGATCTACGTCCACTACCAAGATGGTTAGTCTTGGATTTTTAAGAGAGATTTTATATTAAGTATTGTGAGATTACAAAGTACAATAAAATCTTTACTATGAAGAACAAATCCAAAACTATAACCAGTGTATCTCAAGTGTTTAATCTATGTGATTAGAACAAATGAGGTGTGTGTGTGAGAACAAGATCAAGGCTCTTTAAATCTGTGAGATGTAGAGCTCAATGATTCTTGAATGTGTTAAGGCTTGATTTCTGGGCTGGGGAATATTTCTTGAAGTATGAAGATGAAGATTCAAAGGACTTAGAATTTCTGGGCAAAGCTTCAGCTTCTATGAACACACTTCTCAATTTTTCAAGCAATCTTCAACTGGTGAAGATTAGGGGTATTTATACCCAAGCATCCAAAATGTAGCCGTTGGACACAGCTGTTTGAAGGACAGTACTTGATGCTTTCTTATTGGTCCACAGCAACCACTTTTGTCCTTTGGTACAGTAGTTGCAGATAAAGCTGATAATGCTCCAGCTGCAAGCAATGAGGTTTGGACACCTGTCACCTTTTCAAGATCCTTGCAGATCTTCTCTGACTTTGAATCTCGTGACAAGATAAGGTGGTTGACATTGGATATTGCTGATGTGGATTATAATGACAAAAGGTGGTTCACTTCAAGTCTCAATCATTGGGGCGGTTCTGGAGTATAGGCGGTTTGACAAGTGCGGTTGGTAACTCCAGTGAGGTTGCAAAGTGCGGTTGATGATGAGCTGCAAGGTGCGGTTCATCATAGGGCGGTTGCACTTGAGTAGTTCAAGGGTAGTTTCAAACAAAGGATTTTACCAGGCAAATGCAAAGGGCGGTTTTGCCAGGGCGGTTGAATGGGTGGTTTGAAACTTCTGAACTGCAACTCTCAATTCCAATGAGTCTTGTGCCAGTCTTCAAGCCTAAATTTATCCTAATCTATAAAATGGACTTAACTAAAAATTTAAGTCTAAGCTTCATTACATAGGGTCCTAAAGTCCTTAAAATAGACAGGAGGTTATGGTATCAATCAAATCTAATACAAAAATAGGAGGGTTAAAACATGCATACCCAACAGTGAGTACGAGTCCTTATAGAACTGACATATAATTGCCTTATGTGCTATAAGTATATCCTCTAATGAGAGATTGATTGTATTCTTGCTACTAATTTGAATAGGAAATCAGATATTCTTGTAGGTGTTATCACCCTATAAGTTGACTAAGTGGTGTTTCCCATGTGAGCTTCGGGTTCCCATCAGGTATCATGCCAGGATATTGAGGCTTTGAGTGATATAAGGTACTATTTTGGTATTCGAATCCCTAGATAGAGGACACTAATTGGGATGATGGAATTGATGATTCAACTTGGGAAATTATTTGATAAAGAAGATAATTAGCTTAGCGAATCTTCGTAAGGATAAACTAGTACTATATTTAGAAAAGATGATACTTGGTGGTTATTTATAGATTAGAGAGATCTCAAATAGGTAAGTGTGAAGAATAAGTATTCGTTATCCCTTGTTGATGATTTGTATGACTGATTCTAGAAACTAGTAGAATACTCAATGGTTATTAGTTGAATTTTTCGGAGTGTTACAATTACAGTGAATATTTGCTTTAAGGATATACTTAAGACAATATTTGTATCTAGTATGAACGTTTTGATTTGTAGGTGTGTATTAGTTGTGGAGAGGTAAATAGGGTAAATGTGAAGAAGTATAATAGATATAGTTATTGGTGACATTAAAGGATCAACTTCAGGAATTGGTAATATATGTATATGGTTTGTTTTGAGAAATGATTATCATTAGTTGAGAAAATAAAATGAGGATGAATCTTATTGGAAGAAAGGATACTTTAGGTTGATTTCACCCTATAGGTCGACTTAGTTGCTTGACTCAGACGAGGGTTTGGTGTGATGCTTGGGAGGTATTGGCGTTATGCGGATTTTGAGTTTGTTGATGGTTATCGAGAGGTAAGTTAGTTTACACTGTTAATGTGTAATCGCAAATTGGGGATGATTGATCTATGTGAGTTCCAATTATATTTTCTTATTAGGAGATCATGGTAATGGATCGGAAACTTGATGTATGCAATACGTTGTTACTAAGTACAATACCAATACGTTGTTACTAAGTTCAATATACAATCCAAAGTTCAATATACAATCCAAGATAGTAATAGTATTGCGAGATTGTGTTTTCTTATAGAGAATTTAACTAAGTATAAATATTATGAGTGGTGGCTACACTATAAATAGAAGTCAAACAAGAATATCATGTTAGAATTGTTTTAAATGTGCTTTAAAACTTTGGATTGTATATTGAACTTCGGTATGAGCAATTGTGCCCTTCGGGGATAGTTTATTTAATAAGGTCAGTGAACCGTTTTTGTGTACATTAAAATTTAGTAATTTAATTATCTACCACTTTGGTATGGGACGGTTGTAGATAATTAAATCACTCGAGTTAGTTTTGTTTAGCTTATCAATCTTTTGAAATTTCTTAAAATTGTGAGTGGTTTAGTTAATTAAAACTGGTATGGGACGGTTTTAAATAAATAAACCATTCGAGTCTCATTGGATTCCTTTTTATATACCCTTTGTAATTCTGAAAGATGTTGTAAATTTTAGAAAGACATGTTATTTTAAAGATATAGTTCGAAGCAAGTAAAAGGCAACCTAGTTCCCCTATAATGATTAATTGTATTAAAGTTTTGATCAGAAATGATTTGATAAATTGTGGGGTTATTAATGTGACGGTCGCGGTAGACTTGGTTTTTGTATTGGAGTTGGATCGGCTCCGTTGTGGGCGGCCAACCATTTGATTTGAATATTGATGCGTCATTTGGACTGAAACATAATTGGAACATTGAATTGTGAAATATGGTCAATTAATATTCCGTTCGTGGAATCAGGGTCTTATTAGCATGTCCATATTTATTATTCCATGGGCAATTGTTTAATGATTGTATTACGAGAACTGCGGATAAGATAATTGAACTAACTTGTTTCAAGTGAGTCAGGACATAAGGTGGTTTGATCACAAATGTGAAAATAGAATTTTGACGTTAAAAGATTTATTAGAACATTTAGAGTTCTAGATGAAACTTGAGAGTATTATCACGATGAATTTTGTGATTGAGTTACCTTGGAAGTAAAAAGGGTATGTTGTTTTGTTTATAGAAAGTTGATTTGTAGTTCCTACTCATTATATAGGAATATAGTGATGAGATTCTTTGATCAAGTCCTCGTATATGTTAGGGGATAGTTTGACTGTATAAACCCCATAGTATTAAATGGGTTGGATAGACATCAATTGGGGAAGGTCCTTTTGAAATGTATGAATGCTAGTAAGTTTAACCTTGTGAAAATTTGAGAAACCATTACTTATTGTTGAGGGTATGCTACGGGCATGTACAACGAATGTTAGTAGTCGATAGGACGTACGGGTACCAGTGGTTGGGGGCGTATAATAGTAGTTATCATTCTAGCTTTGAGATAAAACCGTATGAGGTGTGGTTCGGGAAGAAAATATCGATCTCCAATTTGTTGGGGTGAGGTTGGTGAAGCAAGGCCTGAGGTAAATTGGCGCCAAAGTTTGTTAATCCATTTGAAGTTTTAGAAAAGGTTGGTGATTTGACTTATAGACTGGCTTGTAGCAGCTTATAGTGTATTCGAAGTTTTAAATGTAATATCGTAATGTATTTGGTGACATAAGTTGTAATACTTTATTTATTTATATTTTTATTGAGGTCGTGAAAATTCGGGTTAGTGATATTTGTATGGTATTCTTGGAACATTTAAGTTGTAATATCGTATTATTAAATGGAATTAGAAATCTTGGGGAAGAATCACAACATTGAAGGGACTATTTGGGAATTGGAGTATGAGTTATACATAAGTAACCAAGGCGGGTTGAACATTTAAGTAAGTACCAGTCAAATTCGGGACGAATTTTCTTTAAGGGGGAGTGAGTGTAACGACCCTAACCATAGGCACTAGTTTTAGTATAATAGTATATGCTTTTAATATTATTGTTAATATTATGTTCTCATTTTATATCCTTGACTTCTAATATTAGGATGAAATGATTGGGAAATAAAATAATGTTATAGGGGGAAATATAAAAATAGAAAATAAATAAAGAAGGGAAATGAGATTAATGTGTGTGGGCAAAGAAAATTAGAATAAAGGGTTTAATTGCACTACCTTAAAATTTAGAGGATCAAATTGTTTATTTTGGGAAGTCTTTGATTGATAAGGGATGGGGGGCCATCCCCATGAAATCCTCCCCTTCCTTGATTCCTTAGTCAAGAAAGCCCCATACCCCATACTTCCCCCTACTATTTCCATACTCCCTCTACCCTCCTCCATCATCCTCCTCATTTTATCTCTTACCATTTTTCATGGAAAATGGTCATTGTGAAACCCACCTCTTCTCAAGCTCCTACCAAGTTCATTCCTTTTCCATTTTTTAAATTCAAGTGTACTTTGGTGATGGGTGCATCTAAGGGAGTTGATCAAGCCAAGAAAAGCTTCATTCCATCTTGTAATTGCTAAAAGTGAGTTATTATGACTTTCCTTCCTCTAAATGTTCATGAGATATTTATTGTTGTTATTGTTGTTATAATGCTTATTGGATGCTTTGAAAACTTTCTTAAAATGGAGGAATTGGTTAAGGACATAGGAAAATGTTGTTGTTCTTGGAAGTGTTAAAGAATGGAAGAAATGGGTGGAGTTAGATTTAGAGAATGAAAACTTGAAATGGTTTAGTTAAATGGGTGAAGTTAGTTTTAAAGGAATTAACTTGAAATGTGGTAGTGAATTGGGTGGAAAAGTTAATAGTAAATAATTTAGGCTTAGGTTAATTTGGGTTTAAATGATCTAGAATGAGGTAGTAGAGAATTTGGGATTTTCTTCATGAGCACCTAAAATGGGAGAGATTGATTAAGGAGAAGAACATAGGAAAAATAAGAAATTGAATTATGGGCTGGCTGGAATCCCTCATGGGCGGTCGCCCATGGGGCCTTGAGCGGTCGCCCATGAGGGCAGAACCATGGCTCTCTTTTGAACTCTCCTTGGGCGGTCGCCCAAGTGGCTATGGGCGGTCGCCCATAGCACCAGAACCTTCCCAGTCTTCTTTCTTGCTGATTTTTACTAGTAATCACTTGGAATGATCCCTAACCCTGATAAGGTAGTAGAAGCTAATCCAAACCGGATATGAATTAGTCCTTTTAACTTAAGTTATAATTAAAACACTTAATGGCACCTTAATTGGGTTTAAATGGAAATACGGAAGCACTCTATCTCCGACTTAGAAATCATTTGGCAGTTTATTAAATGTGACTCCAACTTGGTAGAGTTAACTTGGATCCTTATAGAGATCATATATTGTCGTATAATGACTAAGTAAGATGGGTTGATGATATCTCATTATCTTACTTGAGTACATATTCATGGATTGTATTATGCTTAGTGTATTACATAAATGTTGCACTCTGATTATTGGTTGAACATGAGTATATTTTACCATGTGGCTATATTGCTTATTTATGCATAGTGTTTTAAATAAATGTTGCACTATGAGATTTGTTGAACATGAGTATATTTTACCATGTGACTATATTGCTTATCCCGTTTGTGGATTATATTTCAAGTAACTATCATGTGCTTGATAATGTGTTAATCAGCTGATATTGGGGGTATAACATAATACGATCAATTATGGAAGTGTGACCTAATGTGATCGGATTATGTTATATCTGTGACCGTCCCCTTCTGTGGCCACAGGTTGGGGTTATAGCATCTGTAGTGAGCCAAAAGCCTTACAGAGTTGCTACTATCTTATATGGTTCCCTAAAAAACGGGTCTTATAAGATGTGAGTATTGCTTAAGCAGCTCACCTAAGATTGGAGTATTATTATACCCAATGTTGTACGACTATTGTTCAGACGGGAAAAGGTAAACCAAGATAATGGAAGGTGTTTACAGCTTTTCCAATGTGTTGTATGCAACTTGTTATGTGTTGCATCTTATATGGCATATTGCTGTATTCATAGTAGCTTGCTAAGATTTATTCTCACCCCTCTCCCTTTAATGTTTTTAGATTCCGAGACAGGCGGACCGGCCAAGTAAGGGCGGTGAGGAGTTTGGAAGTAATATTTTGGGAATTGTCGGGGTATGATTAGGTTGGCGTAGAACGGGTATTTTGGTATAACTCATTTAATGAGTTGTATTTATAAACCTTAATTTTATGTTATAACCGATGTCTTTTTGTAACTAAAAACAGTTTATTACTTTCAAAGTTGGTCAACTCTTTCTCCATCGTAGAAAGGTGTAGAGTTATTTTGAAGTGGTTATGACAATTGTGTTTATATTTGAAAGTTAAATCAAAGTTTTAAAAGTTAAGGAAATTTGGGTTAGTTTGAGGATGCTCCAGCTCGGGACACATGTAGGTTCCGGGTCGGAGTCCTCACAGTTCGAGATCCTTGACAAGATTGGGGAAGTGGTCTATAGATTGGCACTACCACCGGTATTAGCTGGAGTGTATAATGTGTTCCACGTATCCATGCTAAGGAAGTATATTCACGATCCGAGTCGCGTGATCGAGTACAAACAACTAAGAGTCCGTGCTGATTTGACTTATGATGAAAGGCCGATCAAGATCGTCGGCAGAAAAGACGAGAATGTGAGAAAGCGGTTGGTTCCCTATGTGAAAGTACAGTGGAGCAACCATACCGAAAGGGAAGCAACATGGAAACTAGAGAGCGAGATGCGCGAATTGTATCCCGACCTGTTTTCAAACTAAGATACGTTAAGTTTGGGGACAAACTTCTTTTAAGGGGGTAAGAATGTAAGAACCCGAATAAAATTTTAAACTTTTAATTAATTATTTTTTTAAAAAAAAATTAATGTAATTATAATTATTGATTAACATTTAATAAGTGGGCTATTAGAGGTTAATTGAATGGGTTGAATGGTTTAATCAAGTTGGGCTAGGTAAGTGGGCTTGTGAAGTAAAAAGGGCCCAAGGAGTTTAATACCCAAATATAAATAACCAAAACCCTTTCTTCATTTCCATAAACCTCATAATTCACAAAGAAAAGAAAAAAATTAAAAACCCTAGGCTAAGGGGGCGGCGGCCGAACTGAAGGAGAGGGGAAACAGCCTAGCTCTTGATCTTCTTTGGTCAATTTTTCTTAACCATAATCAAGGTAATGTAAAATCCTAAATTCTAGTTTTCGTTTCATTCAATTTGGAGTATTATTGAATTAGTTATGAATTTTTGAAGATTAAAATTATATTTGTTCTAAGATGATCATTCTTAGGGTTTCAATGTTCAATCTTGGAGTTAATAAAATTGATTGATGATTATAATAATGGAAGGATTTAATGTTTAATGATTAGGAGTATAACCTAATGATAAATCTTAAATCTTGAATAATAAGAATATGAAACTTGAATTTAAAGATGTAGAAATCCCTAATTACGTTCTTGGGTTGAATTAAATGATTATGTCAATTATTCTTGGATGAAAAGATGGAACAAAAATCATGTTTTGGGCATGGTAGGGTTCAGCCGAATGAACACGATGAGAGGTAGGTATGGTTTGATTGAAATTGTTAAGATTTTGGTTTAGTTAAAGGGTTACAGTTAAGTTTCAAACTGAAGAAGGGCTAAATTCATTAGTTTATAATCTGAAACCATTAGAATTTTGACTGTGCAGTCAGGAATTAGATGAAAAACTTAACTGAAGGACTAAATTGTAAAGTTCAAAACTGCAGGAGGACCAAACTGCAAATATTTAAAAGTTGAGGGATTGTTTTGCAATTACTCATAAGTTGAGGGTCTGTTTTGCAAATATTTAAAAGTTGAGGGATTGTTTTGCAAATATTTAAAAGTTGAGGGACTATTTAGCAAATATTCAAAAGTTGAGGGACTGTTTTGCAAATACTCATAAGTTAAGGGACTATTTTGCAAATACCTAAAAGATGGAGGACCTTTTAGTAATTAGCCAAAAGTAGAAGGGCTTATGTAAAAATCCTAAAAGAGAAAAGTCTACTTTAGAGTTAAAATTTATGAAAAGAATAGAAAAGAGAACAACCCTAAATAAAATCAACCTAATTAGGGAAATTACAAATCCAAGAATAATGGAATTTCCGAATAAGGAAAGTTTTCGAAAATAGAAACTTCCCAAAACCTAGAAGATTACTAAATAAAGAAAGGAAATAAGTTAAATTATAACGCATGAAGTTTAACTAAGTAGAGATTGTTAACGACAAATGCGAGATACTAAGTTACTCTTTCGTGGTTGTAGATACGCACGGGAAGAGTTGTACAAGAAGTTAGACCAAGGTAAGGGATTACGCTCCTTGGCATTTGATTGTTTCATATCCTCTGTGTTAGGATTCTAAAAGTTTCATAAAGTATATGCTACCAAGTGGCCGGTAGTGATTTGTATTCCCTCGTTATGAACGTTCTTGAAATATCTTACCATTGATGCGTTTTGTTCAATGTGTATCTATGTGAATTGAAATTGACTTATGTGTTCTCGTACCATGAACACTATGTATATATGATGTCAAATGGTCCAATTGTTAAGGACTTTATATGTTTGGGGTCGTTACATTGAAATGACCTAAGAACTTTTTATGTTTGGGGTCGTTACATTGAAATGACCTAAGGTCTAACAGATTGAAATGGTCTCAAAGTTAAATAAATTGGTCTAGACAGATTGAAATGACCTTCACTATAGAAGAAAGTGATCTAAATTCTATAGATGTGATTATCATGATGCATCAGAATAAGGGGGCGCTTTGATAATAGCATAAGAGAACCTTATTCAACGATTGCCTGAAAAGGTGTATCGGAGTCGCCTAGATGAAAGGTGCAAAAGTACTTGGAATTGACGGACAAGTGTGTGTAAAGTTCTATTTGTTATTTGTAAAAGTGCCACTACTTGTTATTTGAAAAAGTATCCTTCTTTGACATTCTCAGTACCTAAACTATTTATTGTACCTGTTATCCTTTCATTGATATATTGTTAAACTCCGTTCTTTCCAGTCGTCTCTTCTTAGAAACCGAAGAGACCCCGTATGAACTTACTGAGCTTTGTTCGCTCACCCTTTCATATTCTTTCCCCTCCCAGGTAATAAATGATTGGAGTGGATTGGCTATGTATTGATGGATTAGCGGCTTTTGGAGTTCAAATAATTATTTTAGAACATTAAGTATTTTTGAGCTAGTGGATTGTACTAACCGTAGATATTGTTACCGTTTTCAGCATTTAAGTTTATTTCAAATAGTGGTTAGTATTTTGAATTATGGTTTTAGTAGCCGTTGGAGGCTATTCTATTATTAAATTAAGTATTATTATTATGTATGAAAATTGGGGTCATTACAATACTTCCTCCGGCCTGATATACATATCGTGTTTCGTTACAATAAATTAATAAAACAAATATCAAATTTACACTTATTTATTATTTCTCTCTCTTGCATTACTTCATAAAAAAAGTACAATTAATACGTACAGTGTAACAAGTTTCAATGTACTCCCTCCGTTCCAGAACAAGTGACACAGTTACTGTTTCGCACGGGAATTAAGGAAAAAGTGAAAAGGTTGATGTGTTGTGAGTGTAGATAGTTGAGTAGGAGAGATAATGAGTGGAGAGAATATTAAATTATAATGGTGTTGTGAGTATTAAAATAATGTTGGACAATTGTGTAGGCTTCTCAAGAACTTAACTAGAAACTTAACAGAAAAAGATAACGGAGATTGGAAACAAAAGAATTCAAGTCGAGTCTTGTATTTAATACAATCTCCGTAAGAAGTTATTGCCCCGCACAGGTGCTTACGGTTTATATGGCAATCTTCTAGTAAGATAAAACGACTTATAAGTAAATGATAGGAGCACTCCAAATCAAATACTCTAGCGAACAACACAATGTTTGGAACTTTGGACTTTGAAGGATTTAATGCAACAATATGCAATGATTTGGGTATGTTAATCTATCTCACTAGAGGGTAAAAGGCTCAGAATGACTGTGTATATTAATTGAAATTCGGAGGGAAACTATTTAAAGAAAGTTAAAGGGTTCATGGCTGTTCACTCCAAGAGGTGCCAAAACTGTTCAGAATCTGAGCACGAGCGCGGCCGCTCTTGCCTTGAGCGCGACCGCGCTCTTATGCCGAGATCAAGCCCGTGTTTTACTTGACTCAGCGCGGCCGCTCTAGGCTGGAGCGCGACCGCGCTGAAGCCCAGAAAATTGTCTCTTTGAACAGTTGTGATTGATCAATCAGTCCAAGCACGTTTTGGCTAATTCAAATCAATTTTAACCCTTTATTTAACTTCCGTTAAGTTACAGAAACACTTGTCATTAATTCTCATTCACCCTAAATGGTTTAGAGACATTAAATAAGTATAATAATCTACAACAAATGTAGAATATAATCTGTAACAAGTCTCGTTAACACATAACGAACTTCCGTTAGAAACTAGATCAAAGTTAAATCTTAACTTTCCGTTATCTATTTCCAACAATCCCCCACATGAATGACAATTAATGCATGAATGCAATTTCGTCCAAAGTTCCGGCGAACTATTATTACATCGGGATAGATAGCTTGTGGCCTTGAATCTTCCCTAGTGAAATATTATCGGATATACTAGCCATTTGGTAGCGAGTCGCTTTGAACCAGTGACTGTCGGGTGTATACCAAGACAATAATACTCACATAATAACAGCTCTAACAATTGTTGTTCTCACGTTTTTGTCCATTTTGGCCCTGGACCGTATCTCATTCATAAGCGTTCATTTAGAGGCGGCCTTATTACCTCTCGCTTTATATAGGTGATTCTCACTATAAGGAGTATCATGCACTACTCCACCCGTAGGTATAGAAATCATTAAAAGTTTTCTCAACTTATCCTCACCACTGCTTCATGTGCTAGTACTTGGATGTTCTGGGAATGAGTATTCAACATCTCTAGGTTAATAAACCGAGTTGTTGTTTCCAAGTAACTCTACTAGAACTTATAACTTGGTTGTCTCATTGAACCAAGGGCCTGTGATCTCCATTTCTCAAGGTTGAGTGTCCGCTATAAGTTCTTTTGTTGTGGGTTTTTAAACCCATTCCCCTTAACAGTTTATACAGTTGATCTTTATTACTACCCTTAGGTAGACGGATCCGATTTTGACTTCACATGGCTAGTTGTGACAGTCGCATTTTGAGATCAATTGTACTATGGTAGTGTGTCTAAGACCATTATGTCTAGACTTACCATGACGTTCTACACCATTTCCTATTTTTCATTGTCGTCACAATGCCTTAGGTCATGTAGACACAAGTTTATTCCACGAAGGAATATCTTCCAAGACCATTCAACTTACATAGAAATTGTAATCTTTAATCATAAGTATATCTTTAAGTACACCAAGCACTATGATTATACTATTCCGGTGATTGATTATAATTACAATTAGACCTTTAGTCTATCTAGAATGATCAGTCCCTTCGAGTGATCAAATTCTTCTATCGGTCAGTTTCTTCAAGTGGTTATTATCTCTGTACCGTTTCGACTTCCCAAATATTCAGTATCTCTAAGTGGTTTGACCTCCTTAGAGTCTACTTTCCAGGAATCTACTTTACAGAGAATACCTCTCAAGAATCTATTTGAACATTTGAAGTACTTTCTTTTCAAGATAATGGAATTGTGATAGGACAATCCTTCTGATGTTCTAGAAATCTTTATTTCTAATATGACATCGGCTAATCCCATATCTTTCATGTCAAAGTTAGTTTTAACATGTCTTTGGTATTCATGATCAATTCATGACTACCATTGTTATCCACGTAAGGACAGACTATTAACAAATGATTCAGATGTTCCTTTAATGTATGTAGACACATTTGTCACATTCATTAATCTTGAATCCATTTGATAACATAGTTCTATCGAACTTCTCATGCCACTGTTTAGTTGCTTGTTTAGTCCATATGAATACACAAGTAGATCCAACACGGTTGTGCGACATAGAACGCTCTGTTGTGTCATTTGGGATAATCTTGCATACATCATCATGTCCTTTTGACAACTATCCTGGCTTTATACTTATCAACAGATCCATAAGCTTTATACTTTCTTCTAAGAATCCAATTGCAACCTAATGGTTTGCAACTTGGAGGGAGAACTACCAATTCCCAAGCATTATGAATTTTTATCTCACTGTTAATAGCCTCTTTCCAGAACGAACTATCCGGATCAGATAATGCTTCCTTAACAGTTGCTGATTCGTTTTCCAACATAAATGATAGAAAATCAGGACCAAAAGACTTTTCCACTCTTACCCTTTTACTACGTCTAGGTCCTTCATCTTCCACTTGAGATGGACCGTTTGTAGTCTAATATTTGAAGGTTTCACCCTTGGTACATCTAGTTTTTGCAACCCAACGGTTTGCATAAGGAAGATCAACCATCTTCCTAGTAGAGTAGGATGAATTTGTCCTTCAACTGTATCTTGTTTTCTTTTTCTTATTAAGAAAATCACTTACAGTTTCTATTTCCTATCATTTCAAGGAAGTATATTCTTTAAAGAATATAACGAGTCTTGCTTAAGTATTTCTATTTTAGCCAAATACCCCCACATTTGAGGTATTTATAAAACGGCTTATGAATATTTCATAATTCGTCATCATTGAATATTTCCTTTCTAAGGATCCATTTGTAACCCAATGGTTAGCATTATGGAGGAAGATCAAATAACTTCCAAATATATAATGATCCATTCTTTTAACTGTTAACATTTAACAGTTTCTGTTAATACTAGAAGTTCATATCAAATAGAACTTATGTATTTAGCTTGTACCCCCACACTTGAGGTATACCTCCACATATCAAATATTTTATGAATATCCTAATTCATATTTAATATTTTCCTTTTATGTGAAGTCATTTAATTGTAATAACCATGTTACCTACAATGTATTTCATCTCCTTGAGATGAACCGACGACATAGTCATAACTATGTTTTAAGTGAGGTTTCTTCAACCATTTTCCTTGGTTGAAGAATACTGCATTGCCAATGGAAACGTAATCCATGATTTTTGGGTCCTATCTTAACCTCTTTAGGTTTAGATATTTCTACCTTTGCTAGGTATACCCACATAAGACGGAACTTATCAATAAGGAGTTCACCATCTCCTTAAAAGTTCTATCTTCCTTTTTCAATTGATTTGAGTGTGTAAGAAGCTTTCGTTTGATAAATAAGTGTCAGCGTCCCAACAATTATTTTTCAAACGGTACTACATACTAACCACCTCTATCACTTCGAAACTCTTAATTGTTCATTAAGATGAATCATAGACCTTATTGTTTACTTAAAACTTTAAGGTTTTACCTTTTACTTTTCCAAAAGATGAACTTTGCATTATCAAATGCAATCATTAATAGAAGTAAATAACTATCTATTTACTATTTCTGGTTTGAACTGATTTCTACAAAAGAAATCACAATTGATTTCGCGAATTAAATTTCATTTTAGGTAGTAATTTTAAATTAACTCGTCGACTTAGTGAATTTAAATTTACACGACCTAAATGAACACGCCATAACAATTGGAACACTTCAAACCAAGTAAATAAAATCTGAAATTTTATTTTTCGCACTTAGGCGGATAAACAATTACAATTTAAGGAGTCCTTCAACAAGGTACCCTTTACTAACACAACAACCACTTTTGGTCAATTCAATCTTATGCCCCTAGGCTAAGTTGATCAAAGTCCAATGAAACATTTCTATCTTCATTCACATTGGCTTGAAGAGGGTTTCCATCTTGGTTGTTGATTCTAGGATGTCGACATTCCCTAGCCATATGCCCGGGTTTGCCGCAATTAAAACAACTACCTTTGACCTTCTTGGCGGTCCTCTTCACTTTCCCGGTTTTCTTTCTCTTGTTTCTGGTACTTCTTTCCACCAAGTTCACTTGCGGTCTTTTAGTCACAATACACATAGTATTGTGCATCTCGAGAAAGTCCCAAAGTTCTCTCGCGGTCTTTATGCCACAACACACCTTGTATTGTGTGTAATCCAAGCCATTAAGAATATAATTGCGACACAAGAAATCGCTGTGATTCCAAGTATCCAATTCATTATTTGCTTTGGATTCATCCTCGTCGGATATCAATGGTGGATATTCCCAAAGAAAATGCACCAATTTTAATGTTGTCAAATAGACCAACATTTTCTGTTGCCACCTTTTAAAGTTCATCCCGGTAAGAATACCCGGTCTTTTCGCATGTACGAACACATGAGACGGAGGGAGAGCATTAAGAGGTGCAACCCTTGAGGTTGTACGTGAAGGAGGTTTCTTACCATGAACCGGGTGAGACGGTGTAACATTGTAGAACGTAGCGTCACCTTGAGAAGGAGGCGTCACATTCCCTTGACTTGATTCTGTGGAGTCTTTCTCCTTTGCCATCTTGAAGATCTTGAAGAAGCGTAGATAACTTCTTACGATTGTTGGACAATTGTGTAGGCTTCTCAAGAACTTAACTAGAAACTTAACAGAAAAGATAACGGAGATTGGAAACAAAAGAATTCAAGTCGAGTCTTGTATTTAATACAATCTCCGTAAGAAGTTATTGCCCCGCACAGGTGCTTACGGTTTATATGGCAATCTTCTAGTAAGATAAAACGACTTATAAGTAAATGATAGGAGCACTCCAAATCAAATACTCTAGCGAACAACACAATGTTTGGAACTTTGGACTTTGAAGGATTTAATGCAACAATATGCAATGATTTGGGTATGTTAATCTATCTCACTAGAGGGTAAAAGGCTCAGAATGACTGTGTATATTAATTGAAATTCGGAGGGAAACTATTTAAAGAAAGTTAAAGGGTTCATGGTCATTTCACTCCAAGAGGTGCCAGCATTCAGAATCGAGCTGCACGAGCGCGGCCGCTCTTGCCTTGAGCGCGACCGCGCTCTTATGCCGAGATCAAGCCCGTGTTTTACTTGACTCGGCGCGGCCGCTCTAGGCCGGAGCGCGACAGCGCGCTGAAGCCTAAATTGTCTCTTTGAACGGTTGTGATTGATCAATCGCCCAAAGCACGTTTTGGCTAATTCAAATCAATTTTAACCCTTTATTTAACTTCCGTTAAGTTACAGAAACACTTGTCATTAATTCTCATTCACCCTAAATGGTTTAGAGACATTAAATAAGTATAATAATCTACAACAAATGTAGAATATAATCTGTAACAAGTCTCGTTAACACATAACGAACTTCCGTTAGAAACTAGATCAAAGTTAAATCTTAACTTTCCGTTATCTATTTCCAACAAATAATGTAGGAGAGAGAATGAGTGGAGGGAATAGTAAAGATTCTTTGCCATTTTAGGAAGTGTGACTTATTAGTGGGACGTCCAAAATAGCAAAGTGTGTCACTTGTTGTGGGACGGAGGGAGTAGGTTAAAGTTGGTATATTAATGCTTTTAACTTCAAAAACGACATGTATGTATTTTCATTAGTAGGATAATTAAATCATTGGGAAAGTCATTTTGGGACTTTGGGAGTATTCATTACTCATAACAAGTGGTATTTAAATTTTTTTAAAAAGTAGAGATAAGTATAAACTAATAATTAATAATCTGATCTTCAAAATATTAGGAGAATACAAAGAATGCGTGCATGGGACATCAGCTTTTTATAAAGCTCAAGAAATCTTCTTCTTCACATATTAACTCCATCTTCTTTTTCTTTTCACTCTCTAGCCCTTTCGGGAATTATTGTAATATTCTTTATATATATATATATATATATATATATATTTTCTGATATTAAAAAAAGAATAGTATATAACATATATATATAGAGAGACATAAGGAGAGTTCTTAATTTGCAGTTGTTGACAAATGAAGATGTCAAATTCCAGTTCTGTCACATTTTCTTGCAGCAGATCATCCAGGATTTCCATTCCTTATTCTTTCATCAGGGTTCTGGTCATATTAATGGTCATTTTAATATCATTTTTTCCACAAAAATCTCGTACGTATGATTTTCGGAACTATTATGCCATTTGATCTTGAATTTTTTTCATTCGAAACTCGATAAGATGCGTGATCGACTAATATAAATCGCCATTTACTGATAAGTCAATCTTATCTATGTTAGATGGGCAGTTAGAGGAGTGGTGCATAGCAGATGAGCAGTTTTCAGAGGAGGAATTGCAAATGGCGATGGAATGGGCTTGCGGAAATGGGGCAGATTGTGGAGAGGTCCAGCCTAATAAACCATGCTTCTTCCCAAACACTACAAAGGATCATGCCTCTTTTGCATTCAATAGCTATTATCAAAGGATGAAGCACAAAGGTGGTACTTGTTATTTTCATGCTGCAGCACTTGT
Source organism: Adenophora triphylla var. japonica (assembly GCA_022495995.1). Taxonomy (NCBI): domain Eukaryota; kingdom Viridiplantae; phylum Streptophyta; class Magnoliopsida; order Asterales; family Campanulaceae; genus Adenophora; species Adenophora triphylla. The sequence continues at coordinate 16,468 of JAFEMH010002540.1, read as the reverse complement.
CACTGCACTTGATCCAAGTAAGTAATTCCCCACCTCATATTTATTTGATTTACTACAAATCTATATTTCTAAATTAATCCGTCGGTTTTTTTTTTTTTTTTTTTGTCTGTGTCAAAATAAAATATTGACTTTTTAACAAAAACTCCTTCAAAAAGATGCAATTTACAAAAAAAAATGTAATTTATTATTTTACAAAAAAAATAAAAAATTTAATGGGCTAAAATTCCGTATTTATAACTGATAAATTCCATTTAAAAAAAAAAAGTAAAAAACAAATTATTTTACTACAAATCTACATTTCTTAATTAATCCGTCTGTTTTTTTTAAATGTGTTTTTTTTTTGTCTTTCTCAAAATAAAATATTGACTTTTTATCAAAAACTCCCTCAAAAAGATGCAATTTACAAACAAAAAAGAAAAACGTAATTTATTATTTTACAAAAAACAAATTTTAAAAAAAATATTTTATTAATGGGCTAAAATTCCGTATTTATAACTGATAAATGCATTTATCAGTTAAGAATAATTGATATATTCATTTATCAATTATAAACAACTGATAAAGAGTAGATCTTGTGAAAAACTAGTTTTCTCAAAATGTTATGAAAAAACTAGTTTTTAGCATTGTCCATCCATCTTATTAGTTAGGCTTAGTGTTTAAAAACTAGTTTTTTCTTATGTTATGAAAAAACTAGTTTTTCACAAGATTTTGGCACTGATAAATTTCATTTATAAAAAAAAAGTAAAAAACAAATTAAAAAATGAGTTTTTTGTAATATTCAACTTGTAGTGAATTGATGGTTGATCTCCTTTGATATTCTCAAATCGGATTCGTTTTGGGTGCAATCACGTAACCAAATAGCCTAATTTTATTTTTATTTTTGGATTTAACTGTTAGATTTAATCGTTTTCAAATAAATGGCTTTGTTGGTCGGAGAATGAAAAAGAAAAGACGATATGTTTACCATAAGTATCGTTAATTGCTTAAGCTTTACGGTCATAACCCTTGTACATTCTCCATTCAGAGTTGTACGTACTAAGCTCAAGATAGATTTAATTTGATTGCTTTTTAAACACTCTTAAGAAAGTAGGTAGTAGTACAACTTTTGCATGAAATATGGATCACCCTGATCATGTGTGGTGCTCCTTCCCAACTTTCACTTGGTTTTATTTGCTTTTACTTCAAGGAATTCCTTCACTTCATAAGTAGGACCCACAATGTAAGCTTGATTTCTGATGCTACAAAAAATTCCCTTTTCGAGGATTCTCAAGCTAGATGATGTATATGGTGATCCGCGGCCGAGAAAACAAGACACTGTTAGGGGTGGGAGGTCTTTCCCCCCAAAACCCTCCGGTGTGAGAATCATTAATTCATCATTTGAGTGTATAAACTTTGCACATTATATAGAGAGAATTCACTACCAGAAACAGGTCATTTAGCGACGGAAAAAACAGCGACGGACAGATTCCGTCGCTATTTAGCGACGGAATATAGTATTTAGCGTCGGAATTATTTTGGCGTCAAATTTAGCGACGGAATTTAATTCCGCCGCTAAATTTCGCCGCTAAAAAGAATATTCCTCGAATATTCGTTTATTTCCGCCGCTAATTTGGCGGTTGATTTACCGACGGAATATTCCGCCGCTAAATCTTTAACAGCGACGGAATTATTCCGCCGGTGAAAATATATCATTTTTATTTTTAATTATCGGCGTCGGAAATATTCCGACGCCGAAATTAAAATATTTTTTATTTTTCTTTTCGAAATATTACACCGACGTAATATTTCCGACGGTGAAATTAAATGGTTTTTTTTTTTTTTTTTAATAAACACCGACGGAATATTTCCGCCGCTGATAATTTAATAATTTTTTATTTATCAGCGACGGAAATATTCCGTCGGTGTTTAATAAAAAAAAATTCAAAATTTCCGGGAGAAAGACCGCGCCCACAATGCAAGGGCGAAATGGTTGTACGAGGAGAAGAAGGTCTTGGAAGTGGTTGTGGAGAAGGGTATGCAAAATGGATGAGAAAATTACATTCCCAGGAGAAGCCGATGAAGCTCCCGACACTCTACTTGGCGCTCATTTAAAATTTCAAAATTTCCGAACGAGCAACAAGCGAGATAATCCAATTCAAACTTTCAAACCAAATTAATCGGACACCTAGCCTCTAAATCCCTCACTCCCATCCTCTAGATCTCTCTCTATCTCTCTCCAAATTGAATTTGAAAAAAACAAATATCGAGCCGCTCTTACCACAGTGCTATTTCATCTTTAATTTCGGGTAATTCCACATTTCAATTCTCTCCCTTCTGTGCGGGTCCGAATATCGGGTTCGACTTATGAGACAATAATCTCAGTGTTGTCTAATAGTTGGTTAGTTTCCTAATTTTGGACTAATCTTGTTTTTGTTTTATTTTGGATAAAAATTTTAAAATTGTATGCAATTTACCAATTTGGGAATAGCTACAAGAACCCTTGCAATTCTTATATCCCACAACTCCCTAACCCTAAACCACTAAACCATAAACCCTAAACCTAAACCCTAAACCACAACCCTAAACCCTAACCCCCTAAACCACTAACCCCTAAACCTAAACCCTAAACCCTAAACCACTAAACCACATACCCTATACACCCTATACCACGACACTCTTCTTGGAGACATAGTCTTTGACTACTGATAGAAAGAGCACCCAAAGTTCAAGCGAAAGGGTGATGACATATTTGTTGAGCACGCGTTGACCCTTGCGAGGCATTATGTGGCTTCCAATTTATCTTGACTCATCTAGATAACAGGCGGCTCCTCATCAAATCCCAACTTTGGAGAAGTTGTTAAGCGAGATCAATTCAAGGCAATAAATGACGAAGGGATGCCAATGTACCAAAGACCATTCGTGAGGGCAAATTATACATCCATTTCTCGGTCGACTTCCCAGATTCCTTGACTTAGAGCAATGCACGAGGCCCTAGAGGGTGTCTTTGCCTCCTAAGCCTTCATCGCGAAGACGAGATATGGAGCTTGATGAGTGCGAGGAGACAACCCTTCACGATGTCAACATTGAAGCTTACGATGTAGATGATGACATGCGCGGTGGTGGGGGCCGAGAGAGTGCGGTGTGCTCGGCGGTAATGATGTGGGTCTTTATTTTACGGATATCTTAATTAGTTATGACTTATGAGACAATAATCTCCAGTGTTGTCTAAACCACTAAACCCTAAACCCTAAACCCTAAGGGCACAGGGTATAGGGTATAAGTATAGGGGTATAGGTATAGGGTATAGGGTATAGGGTATAGGTATAAGTATAGGTATAGGAGTATAGGGTATAGGTGGCATAGTGGCATAGGGTATAGGCATATAGGCAGTATAGCATAGGCGTAAGCATGTAGGGTATAGGGCGTAGGGTATAGGCGTAGGTGGCAGCATAGGGCATAGGGCATAGGGTAGGGCATGTGGCGTAGGGTATAGGGCATAGGGTATAGGATATAGGGTATAGGGCATGCCATAGGGTATAGGGCGTATGTGGCATAGGGTATAGGATATAGGGTATAAGATATAGTGTATAGGGTATAGGGTATATGGTATAGGGTATATGGTATAGTGTATAGGGTATAGGGTATAGGGTATAGGGTATAGAATATAGGATATAGGGTATAGGGTATATGGTATAGGGTATAGGGTATAGTGTATAGGGTATAAGGTATAGGGTATAGGGTATAGGGTATAGGGTAGGCGTAGGGTATAGGAGGGCGTAGGGTATAGGGCATAGGGTATAGGGCGTAGGGCGTAGGGCATAGGGTAGGGTAGGGCATAGGGTATGGGCATATAGGGTATAGGGCGTAGGGTATAGGGTATAGGGTATAGGGCATAGTAGGGTATAGGGCATATAGGGTATAGGGCATAGGGTATAGGGTATAGTGGTATAGGGTATAGGGTTTAGGGTATAGGGTATAGGGTATAGGGTATAGGGTATAGGGTATAGGGTATATAGGGTATAGGGTATAGGGTATAGGGTATAGGATATAGGGTATAGGGTATAGGGTATAGGGTATAGGGTATAGGGCATAGGGTATAGTGGCATGGTATGGCATAGGGTATAGGGCGTAGTGGTATAGGCGTATAGGGTATAGGGTATAGGGTATAGGGCGTAGGGTATAGGGTATAGGGTATAGGGTATAGGGTATAGGGTATAGGGCGCATAGGGTATAGGCGTAGAGGCGTAGTGGCATAGTGGTATAGGGGTATGTGGTATAGTGGCATAGGGCATAGGGCATAGGCGTGGCATGGGGTATGGGGCGTAGGGTATAGGATATAGGGTATAGGGCGTATGTGGCATAGGCATGTGGTATGTGGCGTAGGCGTAGGTGGCGTAGGGTATAGGGCATAGGGCATAGGGCATAGGGCATAGGGTATAGGGTATATGGTATAGGGTATAGGGCATAGGGTATAGGGTATAGGGCATAGGGTATAGGGAAATTTCCGCCGCTATTAATAATAGTAATAATAATAATAATAATAATAATAATAATAATAATAATAATAATAATAATAATAATAATAATAATAATAATAATAATAATAATAATAATAATAATAATAATAATAATAATAATCATAATATTATTTTTATTATTATTATTATTATTATTATTATTATTATTATTATTATTATTTTTATTATGTATGTATGTATGTATGTATGTATTATTATTATTATTATTATTATTATTATTATTATTATTATTATTATTATTATTATTATTATTATTATTATTATTATTATTATTATTATTATTATTATTTTTATTATTATTATTATTATTATTATTATTATTATTATTATTATTATTATTATTATTATTATTATTATTATTATTATTATTATTATTATTATTATTATTATTATTATTATTATTATTATTATTATTATTATTATTATTATTATTATTATTATTATTATTATTATTATTATTATTATTATTATTATTATTATTATTATTATTATTATTATTATTATTATTATTATTATTATTATTATTATTATTATGCGGTGAAATTTCCGTCGCCGAATTTAAAATCGCGGCGGAAATTACCGTCATGGGAGTGCCATGTCATCGATCCAGGTGAGCGTACGTATCGTTTAGCGTCGGATTTATCAGCGACGGAATATTCCGCCGCTAAATATTAATTATAGCGTCGGAATTTAATTTCCGCCGCTATAATTAATATTTAGCGGCGGAATATTCCGTCGCTGGTGGAAATTATAAATACACAGTTTATTTCTCAGAAATCAATTACGCCAAATATTTCCCTCTCTCTCTTCCCGCTATCTCTCATCTCTCTCTGCGAACTGACCTTGAAGACGAAGCGACTGACCTAGAAGAAGAAGCTCACGCCGCCGGCCGTCTCCTCATCGCCATCGCCTCACCGCCGTCGCCTCATCGCCGTCGCCTCATCGCCGTCGCCTCACCGTCCGCTCGAGCTCTCACGCCGTCTGGATCCGTCCGCCGCCTCTCCACCGTGTTTCTCTCTCTTGCTCTAATCAAATCAAGGTAAATGTTTCGATTTCTTTCAAATAAGTAGTTCTAATTCGAGGATAGGGTGTTAATTTGTTGTGAATTTTAGTTGGTTTCGATTTCTCACCGTGTTTCTCTCTCTTCTCGATCTGTACTCAACCATGAATTTTGGGTGTACGTGAGTGTTTACGTGTGTGTATGCGTGTGTTCCATGAAGTTGTAATTTTGTATTAATTTTACATTTTTTTTTTTTTTTTTTTTTAAATGACGTTTTGAAACATCAGCTGGGGTTTGCAAATAGAAAAGCAATTGGGTTGGTTAGAGCTTGACAATTTCCATGCCATGGCTTGAATTCTTGGTGTGGATTTGGTTATAATTGTTTTTTAAACATGTTTTATACATATTATTGGGTGCTATAGGGAGGTTATAGAGTCCCAAAACGGGTAGTTCAAGCTTTAACGCAGAATGGCTTTGCGATGGGCGGAGAAGGAAAAAATCTGCCTTGAGTGAGCAACTCGGCAAGTTTGTTTAACCTAGGTTAGTGAGTATAGATTTAATAACTCTTTAACTAGGCTTTTAGTACAAGTGTAGTACAACATGGTAGAACTTGGATTAGTCCAAAGAGGTGTTTGCAAGAGCTTTAAATATTGATCCAAAGTTGCTTAGAAGGCGGTTTCAGCACTTGTATTATTTCAATCTGCAGCCTTGGTCCATGTTTGAGGCATTGGGAACCTAGGCTAAACAACTCGGATTTGAACACTTTTTGATCCTGTATTTAGTAAAACTTTAGTACTATATAATGGAGTTTGAATTGGGCCAAAAGGATATTGATAAGGTCCATAAATAATGTCTCAAAAATGCTTGAGAGGCGGTTATAAAACTTGAACCAAATGTTATAAAACTTGGTTTTTGAACTTGAACCCTAAAGGGAAAGTGTTTAATGTTGTATTGTGATGGCGTAGGGCTACTTATATATTATTGTACCCCTACGTGATGACCTATTTAGGGTTATTTGCTCTATAGTGCCTAATATATTGCACCTCTACGTGGGGTACCTCTATATAGTTATTGATTCATATAGGGAGTGAAATAATTGTAGCCTTGTTTATTTTGTTGAGTAAGAGTATAAATACCATATGATTGGATTATTGTACTCTATATTGTTAAGTATATGTCATGCTATTGTGAAGGCTTGGCGGGAGCGAGTTTAGTATTAAGTTGCAAGTGTGTAAACATAGCAACTTAGTATGGAATTGGTTCCTCTATGATTATAAAGGCTGGTACAATATTCGTACTAGGTAAGGGAGTCTTAAATGACCTAAGGCGATAAAGGTAAGGGCTTTATGATATGCTTTTTATAAAAATATACTCGGTACACGGTACACAAACCAAACTCATATTTGTATACCGTGTACCAACCAAAAATGCATAATGCGTACGGTAGTACCGTACCAAACTTTCGTTATACCGAAGGTTGGTATACCAAAAATTTTGGTTAGTTGATTGTTTTGTACGAAATAGAGTTGTTCATGGTTTGGTTAAGACTTATGAGGGGATTTCTTCCTAACTTTCCCAACATCCGTGTTATAAGGGAACTTAGTTTGTGATTGACGAGTTAGATTTTAATTGTTGAGGTAGAAATAATATATACACTTCTTTTCTTATCAATTTTTTTTTTTTGATGAGGTAGAGAAACCAATACAGGATACATATTAGGGCATTAAAGGAAAAGCATACGAAGTCAAAGACATTTTTAAAATTTTTGTAAATCCATTTATATGAAACAAACTAGGATACGGTTTACGTATATACGTGTCGCGTAAATAAGTAAACCAACATTTAAGGTGTAGTACACGAAATCATAAAATGTGCTTTGAGAACCATAAGCGAGAATAAAGAGTATCTATGAAAATCACAAAAATAATTGATAAAGAGCTAAAGAAAAAACGAATAATGCGTAATCTAAATGGTGGTAATAATTAATTTAAAAACGTAATATTCGATTACAAACAAATAAGTTAGAAAGCTGTGGATGAAATAATTTAGGAACATCTAGTTCTAGATCTCATTTTGGGGCGATTGACGGCATCGCGGACGGTGATTATGTCGCCTACGTTTGAGCGCCTGAAATCAATCCTGGCACCCTAGATGCACCTTATATGAAACAAATTAGGATACAGTTTATGTATCCTAGTTTGTTACATATTTAGTAATATTAACGAATAGAAGAAAACATATGCCACTATAAAGAAAACGATAAATAACCGTACTCATAATCAAATATGTAACATGTTATATTTAATAAAAATTAAAATAAAAATATACATATATGTATATATATAAATATCATTTTTGCACAAGCGTTAGGTCCAAAGATTGAAACTTTGATTAATTATTATAATAATAAATCTACTTTCAAAGTTTCAATCTTTGGGCCAAATCTTGTGCAAACTTGATATTTTCCACCCCACTACTATCACGTACAACCACTACCGTGGGGTTATCTTTGAGTGGAAAATCTCAAGTTTTTGCACAAGCGTTAGGTCCAAAGATTGAAACTTTGATTAATTATTATAATAATAAATCTACTTTCAAAGTTTCAATCTTTGGGCCAAATGCTTGTGCAAACTTGATATTTTCCACCCCACTACTATCACGTACAACCACTACCGTGGGGTTATCTTTGAGTGGAAAATCTCAAGTTTTTGCACAAGCATTAGGTCCAAAGATTGAAACTTTGAAAGTAGATTTAGCAATTAATCGAAAACAAGAAAATCCCCAACTTCGGTTTGTAGAAGATACAAAAGCTGCGGTTGGGGATTTTCTTGTTTTGATTAATTATAATAGTAAATCTACTTTTAAAGTTTCAATCTTTGGGCCAAATGCTTGTGCAATAGACTTGATATTTTCCACGGTGTAACATGTTATATTTAGTAAATATAACATGTTACATATTTAGTAAACATAACATGTTACATATGCAACAATTAGATAAGTTACTAAATATCTAATTTTCAAGTCTTTTAAAGTCAAAGGGGAGGAAGGGGGTGAATGTATCAATAATGTAACATATTCAACCGCACACTACCTTAGTATGGTTCTAGATCCCATTTTGGGGCGATTGACGGCATCGCGAACGGTGATGTAATATCGCCTACGTTTGAGCGCTGATATCAATCCTGGCACCCTAGATGCACCTTAGGGTATTGTGGTTGGTGGTTAACATCTTAAAATATAAATAAGATGAGAGCCTTTCTCACCTGACTATCAAAATCCGTCCATCTTTGATCAAGAAATATAGAGCAAATAAGTTCTTGTCGGTTTGAGCAAAGGATTTTTACATTTAATAAGAGTTTTTCCGGTTTCTTTGTCCTCTTCTCTCTAAGGATCTCAAACATCACGGCCATGTTCTTGTCGATTATCTGTTTTACTCTTCACTTGGTGTTATACGGTCACAAGTAAAAACAAGGTAACGAGTATAACACCGGTGAAGAAAACAAAACTTTCCTCCAATTTTTTTAATCTCCACCTTCCATTTACTCGAGATCTGATTGCAGAATCTTTCTCATGAGCTTGAAAGTGGCGGTGTTGCCCTCAATCTCACGGTTGCTTCGCATGTGCAACCGTGAGATTGAGGCCTGCCACCTCGAGCTCATGAGAAAGATGCGCAATGTCAGATCTTGGGTAAATGGAAGGTGAAGATTGAAAAATTGGAGGAAAGATCTGTTTTCTCTTCAGCGGTGTTATGCGTTACCTTGTTTTACTGTGGACCGTATATCACTGAAGAGTAAAAGCAGGCAGCTGTCAGGTATGGGCTGTGATCTTTGAATTCTTAGAGAGGAGAACGATGGCTGAAAAACCTATATTAAACGAAAATCACTTTGCTCAAGCGACAAGAACTTATTTGCTCTATCTTTCTTGTTCTAAGCTGAGATAGGGTTTTGATAGTTGTGGATGATAACGACTCTCATCTTGTTTATAAATGTTAATTTAATTCATCGTTGTAAAATTATATATTTTACAACAAAGAATTAAATATTAATATTTAAAATTATTCACAATAGTAATCACGCATTTCGGGATGGGATAGGTTTATCAAACATGCACTTAAAGGACAGAGTAGGTGGTTAGGTAGGGACACCATTATCCTTTAGTTTAGTTTGAACTAGAGCTCAAGATTTGTTGATACAATTATTCACAATATTAATAGGTAAAAAGTCAGCTGACCCCAATTTAAGGCGGCATGGAGCATTCTGATGGAGAAATTGTTTCCGCGAGTTTCAATTTCAACAAGACATTCTTGAACTCACGCGCTTTCACCAAAAACAACAGGAAACTTATTGACGGGAGGTATAGCATGCCATGCATCTGGTCTCTAAAAGATTGGAAGATTGATTGGGATGCACTCAGGCGCTTCGTGCTTTTGGGATTCGGAGCGACATGTGTTCACCCTATCGTACAACGATCTGGTGCCAACGATGGAGGATTTTCGAGCAACGGCGGGTGTGGGTGAGTCGAGGCTGTGGCATTTCCTCGAGACAGAGACGATCGATTACGGAGCAACTATACGAATTCTTGGGATTATCGGCGGGCTGGGTATCGGGCATTGTCGTTGACGATAGATTCATAGACTTGACTCATATAGCCGAGATTGAGTCGGACCGGCCCGGTGTTTGATCTATCCACTTCCTTAGATATATTCATGTTGCTCATTACATGCACGCGCTACTTACTGCGGCTACATCGGAGTGTGTCCGGCTACTCTGTTAGAGATCATCGAGGCGGCGAGAGGTGATCGAGGAGTTGACATCCGGCATATTCAATGCAGTCGAGGAGCGATGGACATCATTCCCTGTTGCTAGCGGAGACATACCACGGCATTGATAGATTAGCGGGAGGATCAGAGTACATGGGTTCGAGCGGCCCAGATTACTATCATTGTGGCTGTATGAGAGATTTCGCTTGATCTCGCCACTGCCGGAGGGCGACGGCATTACCTTGGGTGGCGGACGGCGCGGGATATTGAGGGATGCCGCTGCGAGAGTTGGCATAGGAGGTTGGCCTTGGCCCGATATGAGACCGCAAACACAGAACTATTGGATTCGGCATGGGGATTGCGGACTATGAGAGATATTCGGGACGGGTCGGTTATTGTCCGACTTAGGGACTACATGTATCATCCTTTTGCATTCCATCTCTAGTGAAGCGAGACGGTACGGATACCGCGGCGGACCATTCGGACTTTGAGAGAGCGATTGACGACTAATACAATGCCGATGATTATGGCTGAGCCTCGAGACTACACATTTCTTTGGCGAGCATTTCTAGAGGGCTTTCTTGATACGACCACTACTCCGTCATACTAGAGGTAGCACATTTCGACCATGAGTATCGACATGGTACGAGGAGCGGCAAGGTCTGTACGGTGATGATAGAGGCTCGGCAGAGAGTGTTTTGGGGCGAGACTATTCTTCCCGGCCGGACATTAAGAGGCATGGAGGCCAAGAGCAACCACGATGAAATCACTGGCGACATTGCGGCGAGATTATGAGAGACGGGAGATTCGGAGAGGCTGCTTTGAGAAATGATCCCGAAGTGATAGCTCGCGAGGAGGCCTTGAGGCGAGAAAGAGCGTGCGAGAGCTACCGGTGATATATCCACCGGCTCACACGATACACGAGCCGGGGACGAGGTTCGGCCCGACTTTTTCAACATACCTAGACCAAAGACCTCCGGGGACCGAGGCGGAGGAAGAGTAGAGATTCGAGTTCGGGAGCGGGAACGAGTTCCTAGACACTTTAAGAAGACTGTTAATATATTGTTAAATATGAGTTAGAAGCTTTATATTTATTTTAAGAAGATCTGTGTTTGCTTTTAAGTTTGTAATTCAAATTTAGGGAATGATAATACGTTAATTACTTCTAAGCTGTTAATATATTATGAAATCCAATAATTATTAACATCCCGATTTTGTTTCATCCGTCGATTAAATTGAGTGTACGTATAATATATGGATTGCAATGCGGGAGTGATGTACATTAACGATGATCGTAGTTGGATGTATAAGCGGAAGTTGCCGAATCAACGCGGTATCAATCTGAGTTTTATAGAGGGTTGAAGGCGTTTGTTGAATTTGCTCAATTAAATAAAACCGGTCACATGGATAAGGATGGTAAGATTAGGTGTCCATGCGACAAGTGTTGTAATGTCAGTATCTAAGCTTGATCGAGACTCGAAACATCTTTTGCGTAACGGGTTTGAAGTTGGGTACAAACGGTGGACCGTCGTAGTGGCGAGATTGCGCACAAATGTTGCGAATAATCCCCGAGAATATTCATGTACCTCCAGAACCCGAACCTATTATTCGGGACAATGAAGAACCACCTTTGAATATGGAAGATATGGTTAGGGATGCGGTGGTCCTTCCTTCGATTGGTCGAGAGAACCAACGGCAAGAACCCGACCCCTGCGGCCAAGAAATTTATTGATGCTATGGACTCTGCAAAGAGAAGGTCTATCCGAGGTTGCGAGATCGGTGTGTTGGAGGCGTGGTGAGCTCCTTAACATAAAGGCGGTGCAATATTAGCCGATCTGCTTATAATCGTATCATGAAAGCAATTAAGCGGATGTTGCGAAAGAGAATAAGATGGTTACAAACTTTTATGAGACAAAGAAGTTGGTTGGGCGAGATTGGGCTATGTTATGAAAAGATTGATGCGTGTAAGAATGACGCATGCTATTCTACAAGGAAGATTCACGAAGACGAGTGTTCAATTTGCGGACAAAGTAGATATAAGCCAAGTCGGAGGGAGTTCAAAACACAAGAAAAACATACCACATAAGCGGTTGCGTTACATGCAGTTGATTCCAAGGCTGCAACGCCTCTACGCGTCTAAATCTCTGCCGAGAGGCAATGCGTTGGCATAAGGAAAGTTTGCGTGAAGATGGTGTGTTGATTCATCCCGGTGATGGGGAGGCATGGAAACACTTTGATGAGACTTATCGACTTTGCGTGCTGAAGCAAGAAATATACGGTTATGCATCTGCTCGATGGTTTCAATCCGTTTGGTCTGGGGCAAAATCTTACTCTTGTTGGCCGGTTATAGCCACTTGTCTACAATCTTCCGCCACAGTTTGTGTATGAGTGATCCCTACATGTTCTTGTCGTTATTCATCCCAGGCCCCAGCTTGACCACAGGAGGAACATTGACGTCTATCTCCGACCTTTGATGGACGAATTGAAGCGGCTTTGGGAGGATGGGGTCGAAACGTGGGATGCTTTCAAGCGAGAGAATTTCGGCATGAAGGCTGCGTTGATGTGGACGATTAATGACTTCCCTGCATATGGGATGTTATCGGGTTGGAGCACCCACGGGAAGTTGGCTTTGTCCGTATTGTATGAGTGACACTGAAAGTCTTTCACGCTCACGCACTACGGAAAACCATGTTGGTTCGATTGCCATAGACAATTTCTTAGGAGGACCACCCATTCGGGACCCCGGAAGAATGCGTTTAAAAGAACAAGATTGACCATGATGAGGCCCCGATTCGTTTAAGTGGTGACACGGTCTATGAGGAGGTATCTAGATTGCCCGATCCTCGGTGGGGAAAAAGTTTTCGAAGACCAAAATACAAGGGTTTGGGACTACCCATAAGCTTGGATCAAGAGGAGTATATTTTGGGAGGCGCCATGCGGAAAACAAATCTCATTCGACATAACCTTGACGTGATGCACATTGAGAAGAATGTATTCGATAATGTTTTTAACACGTTGATGGATTTCAAGAGAACAACTAAAGACAACGAAAAAGCTCGAAAGGACCTTAAGGAAATATGTAGGCGGCCGGCCTTAGACTTGGTATACGACGTCAATGGTAAACCGGTTAGACCAGATGGCTCGATACGTGCTTACAAAGGAAAAGAGGCTCCTCCTCCTGAAATGGCTCAAGGAGTTAAGGCTTCCGGATGGTTACGCGTCTAACATTGGTAAGCTGTGTCAATGTAGAGGAGGGGAAAGTGCGGGGTTTGAAGAGTCACGATTGCCACGTTTCTTGGATAGGCTACTTGGGATTGCTCTCGGGGTCTCTTGCACGACAATATGCAGGTGGCGTTAACGAGTTAAGTGAGTTTTTCCGAGCGTTAACATCGACCACTGCTAACGTGTTGATCACATGAAAAAGCTTGAGGAGAGCATCGTAGTGACTTTGTGCAAACTTGAGAAGATATTTCCTCCTTCATTCTTTGATTCTATGGAGCATTTACCGGTCCACTTGGCATACGAAGCTAGAGTCGGTGGTCAGTTCAATACGAGATGGATGTATCCATTTGAGAGGTAATTGAATTTATTCTATTTCTAAATAATTTGAGCGTTAACAATATACCTTCTTTAACATTATTTATGTTTTAATCTACGAATGACTTTTAGGTATCTAGGCCAATTGAAAAGGAAGATGAGCAATAGGGCCATGGTCGAGGCCTCAATTTCGGAAATTTGTTATCATAGATGAGATTGTTGCCTTTGTCGGAACATATTTTCCTCTGATGTTGATACGAGATTGACTAGGGTTGGCCGCAATTACGATGGTGGTTTTCCGTCTAAGGGAAACATCTACGTATTTTCATCCTTTGCACAGTCGGTTCCTCGGCAAACGGGTTGAGTACGCGTACGTTAACCGCTAAAGAGTTTGCCGCGGTCGAAACGTATGTTCTTCTTAGCTGCGACGAGGTTGGGGAATATATCAAGTAAGTCATTGATGTTATGTTTACGCCTCGTCGATTAAATTATGCATGTTTAATTACTGCATATGAAATGCCTTGTTTAACCCTATTGCGAGAATGTTTGAAGATTTAGCTCGGGATTTATCTCGAGAACTCATCGCAACTAGGACGAGAAAGAGAATTTCCAAGCGGCTAAGGAAATATGTAAATATTTCGTTTCATTCAAATTTATTCTATACACTTCTTTAAACATTCAATCTTAAAATTGTATTAAATTGGTTACAATATTGTCTTATAGATAGGCTGAACATCCGGGTGATGCCAAAGCTGCGAGGTTAAGACATTTAGCATCATCTCCGTACTTGAACGTTCATTTATACAACGGTTATTTCGTGAATGGCTATGTGTTTCATACCAAAGCTTACGGGGCTCTAAATTGACGTGGAATAGCGGTGTGAAGCTTATAGGGAATGATTATTATGGCGTCCTGAAAGAAGTAGTCGAGGTGGAGTATTTGGGTAGAAGCAGTGTTGTCTTGTTCAATTGTGATTGGCGGGATGCGTGCGAGGTGTTAAGAAGCACGCCATATTTGACCTCGTCGATGTAAAGGACTCGTCCGGACATAATGGCGACGACGTCTTCATCTTAGCATCTCAAGCACAACGGTATACATGACTCCCTACCCTCGTCCAGCGACCCGACGGATTGTGTCACATTTGGATGACCAAGGCTAGGAGCATGATTGACAACCTACCCTCGTCGACAACTACGAGAGTCGTCATTAGAAGCACCCTATCAAGAGGATGAAATGCCGGTGCCACCTAACGTTTCATCGGCTAATCATCCATTAGATGATGTCACTCATATTCCTCGAAAATGTTGATGAACCCGAGGAGGATATCTTACCGGTGAATTTGCCAACTCCCCCGCCTCGTTCGGTCATCTCGCGCACATTGATATTGATGAATCCGGGGAGGAAGAGGAAGAGGAAGAGGAAGAGGAAGAGGAAGAGGAAGAGGAACCGAGTTTGATTCATCGAGTCGAAGACGAAGATGAAGAACTCGAGTTTTGTAGTAATTCGAGTCAGTGATGATGATGGGGACGAAGATTAATAATAGTTTAAAGTTTAAAATTGTATTGTGAATGCTTTAGATTATTAGAACTTTAAAGTTTTATATGTATTGTGAATGCTTTAGATTATTAGAACTTTAAAGTTTCATATGTATTGTGAATGCTTTAGATTATTTTTAATATCCGTCGTTTTATATATATTGTGAATGCTTTAGATTATTAGAACTTTAAAGTTTTATATGTATTGTGAATGCTTTATATTATTAATAGTTTAAAGTTTTATATGTATTGTGAATGCTTTAGATTATTAGAACTTTAAAGTTTTAGATGTATTGTGAATATATTGTTTCCTATTGTTAAAGTTGTATATTTTAATATTTTTACGAGTACTGAGATGAGTTCTAGTAGAAAGGGGGGTAAGAGGACCAAGCCCATTTACACTTTGATTGCGGGGCGCAACCGTCCCGATCCGGTAGCGATGGTAAGCCGACCCTCACTCGGTAGTACTAGCTCCACCTCTGGGGCCGGTACTCGGACTACGTAGATTACGAGGAGGATATATGTCCGGATCTCGGCACTTTATGACCGGTAAGTAACTCTTCATTAATTTGATATAAGTTGGTTCCTTTTTGCTTTATATATAATTCATTATTTAAGTTAAAATGTTATTGTATAAATATACTTGGCGGGTGGGTAGGTGGATACCCCACCTTGGCCGCACTAAGATCGGGCAACATGCGGCGGTCTCGGAAAATGACCGATTTTTGGCCCAGCTGGAAAAAATTGCCACGAGAGGCGGAAGGAGGATGCGTGGGATGAGTTTAGGGTAATGTGTTAATGGTTTTTATTTAAAACTTAAATGTTAGTTTGTTATTAAAATGTTATAATTAATAATGATTATACTCTTTTAGTTTTGTAATGTTATCATTATATGTTGTAGGCTAAATATTATTGGGATCCGGACATCGGCGAGGCGACGGCTAGATATGTTTTCTTTGAGCGAGGCTCACAAGCTTTGTTTAAGGATTTTATTTGTAACATATTTATCTATCCTTAATTAGTTTAATTAACAATGATTATACTCTTTTAATTTTATAATGTCATCATTATATGTTTACAAGATATTCATATTTTTATAGGTACCACGAAGAGAAATTAT